>BCIJ01000020.1:170106-383376 GCA_001599935.1 Holtermannia corniformis | reverse complement strand
ATCGTCCAACCCTTTCACAAGACTTTCGTGGCAAACCCTACGACTCGCCGTCTACTCCGCCTGGCACTCGTGACCACCAGGTTAGGGTCGTAACATTGATGTTGCGCGTTCAGCACGAGCGCGTCGTTGGCTGTCTGGAGTCTGTCCCAATGCCAGACACTGTCTCGGGCTTGGTTCGTCACTTTGGCTCGATCCGAAACCATATAACGGCGCTGGCACACCAAATGTCAGTCCGGGGCTGGCTAAACGACCCGGATGGCAAGCCAGAGCCAGAAGTGGGGTTTGAGATTGTGGTCAGGATACGCCTGCGTTATGAGTGGATGATCTTCAGTGAGTCATGTCGTGTCCGCGTCATCAGCATCACCCCATGTGCTGAAGCGCCGGCAGAAGCAAAGTCCCACACTTTGTACGGATCACCATGGATGTTCCCAGCAGTATGGGCCCAGCTAGCTGTGGAAGACCGGCTCTACATGACTGGCCTGCTCATGCGCGCGGCAGTATTCCACCCGGACCACCTCTGGTGCATCATCACTGAAGGTTACGGAAGCTTGGAACCCCCACCGGTCTTGTGGGCACCAGCGCATAATCGCCCGGTATCGATACTCAACATGGAGGAGGCTATGAGAGACGTCGACGCTGTCGTGGCAAATGAGTCGTTGGTTGTCGGCGTTGAAGTATGTGACATCGAGAAGGACGACTACGTTCTGATCGCGACCGAGACGTCGACTGTCAAGCACGAATCCGAGGAGTTGGCACAGTGGGAGATGATGGGTCCGTAGAGGATGTACAGACACTTGGGATCAAAAGGATGTTTGACTAGATCTGAGCCACACGCTGACCAGCAACACAACAGGTGCGTTTGCAAACTGTTTGCATACATGCACTCGCCTGCCACGATGTTCGCAAGACCACGTGATCTGTATTGACGCGTCCTCTTGTATGAAGGTTGTAGTTGCTGATTGACTGGCTTCTCTGCCTTACACGTACCATGTCGAGGAAATTCAACATCAAGTACGATCCCGGCAACGATGCCCGGCTGAATCAGTTGAAGTATATCATGAAGTTGAGGGGAGACGGTGCAACAGTGGTGAGCGGCGGTGATCTCTGTGGGCGTGTGAGCATCACTGAGATGGTCGTTAGACTAGAGAACATCGTAGCACAACCGCCTATCGACCAGTGGTATATGGTATACCGAGCTTGGAAGAGAAGGCTCGAGGCATCCGGCTCAATCAGATGCGCGCAGCCGAGGGTAAAGGCAAACTATATGGGCAACGATTGCTCAAGAAAGTGCGCGACATGAAAGACCACTTCGACGAACTGGATGAACAATACGCTCGAGACGGACAGCTTGATGTGGGACCAGGGCCCATGCAAGCAGGCGAAATGCGTAAGTCGCCTTGCGCACGACAGTAGAGTGGCGCTCACGACAGCAACAGTCAACGACGAAGGCGGATGGGAGGACATGGCAGGCTTCGAGGACGACGGACCTGATCGCGACGAGGCCCCCAACTTGAACAATGTGCTGGATGACATTGCTGCTGCGGCCGGGGGTCGGGCCAACCATGCACGGCGCGCGACAGTCGATGGGGATTCCGATGACGAACTGGTATCTGTAACAGACGGAGAAAACGACCTGGCCGTTGCCGAGCTACTGCTACGAACATCGAACCCGTGCGTGCAGTTTGCAAACTTGTTGAAGTACCTGACCTTTCTCTTAGACGAGCTCGAATAACCCCTCGTTGCAACCCGAGATACGCATTGCGCCAAGAACAGCTATGGGCTCGATGGGAAGAAGAGTACGATGACCTTGCCGATTCACTCTTGCATTACCGGCACAGACAATCCCATCCATGGCAGACAGGCAAGGCTCACCGTCTCAAGCTCATAAGCGTCAATGGTGAGTATACCACCAGTGCGCCTCGATGTCCATGGTGACACGATACAGGTCGAGAGCAGATTTGCATAACGGCAACGCCACCTTGCCGAAAATGCAATAAGCCTGATGCTCACTCGCTTCATCATGAGCTGGTCTCCCGAGGCTGGATCCCAGGTTCGCGCGGTCCCAATCCTATCGCGTTTGCTGTGCCCACTCTACAACTGTATCTCAAGCTGCTCGCATACGCACAAGTGTCTCGTCAGGCTATGACAAGAACGCTTTGTGACCTCAGTGGGGTTCGTCCACTGGCGGGTCTCGAACGAGCGCTGACGGTATCAGATTGAGTACAATGATCACGCAAGAGTCTTGTTCAGCAACGCGGTCCGGATATACTCACGACTGGAACACATCAACAGGCTCAAGGTCAGCAGTTTGCAAACCGTATGCAGAGCTAACCTGTGTGGTAGATTATGACTGCTCTACAGCGATCTACAGTGCACCCATTCGGGGCATTGGACGTTACAGGCAAGAGAAAAGTGGGACCAGCACTGGCTGCGTGGGATTGTCCGCAATGCTTCTACAAGGTAAGTCTTGAAGGTGGTCATCGCAGTGCTCAATGGACTGACTAGCTATAGCTCGCCGACGAACCTTGGATGAGGTTCAACGCAATGTTCACGATCGATGGCAACAATTCTCAACAGCGTATCAATGTCCCACACCAGGAGCATCGATGGCCTCATCTAACTGACCATCACCGACTACCGGAGCACTTCGTCAATGAGTGCGATCTGCAATTGCGCAGTGACAAGAAACAGAGGGACGCTGCTGCGGCCGCACGCAAGAAAGCGCAGGCTGATGCGGCTGCTTTGCGAGACGACCTTGACGACAATCACGAAGAGATTGCAGAGCGAGACAGGCAAGACCCCGACTACGGATACCGCGTTGTAGATGCCGCTGTCGAAGGGGATGTGTGCGCCGAGCGTTGGAAGGCTGCGCGTGGTGATAGCATTGCGGGCAACAAGAAAATGGACGAGACTGGGTGGTTCCCGTTAATCTGTCGGCATGGCGTGGTGCACCAATATTGCGACATGATCAAATCGGGAGAAAGGTGAGTGGCCCACCCGCAGTTTGCAAACCGCACAGCTAACTATCTGGGGCTAGGTCAAAGTATGCTCTCAGCATCACGCGTTGGCTCTTGCAAAATTGTGGTGCTTCCAATGTCATCGGATACGACATCGGATGCAAGTTCAGCTCCACTGTAGCGAATGCTCCCATGGTCAAGGACTTGGCCGCCCTACGTGGACTACACATCTGTGCGCCCAATCATGAACCATCTTGACGTATGCTGAGGGCGGGGCAGTGATGGAATCATTCCACGGCTACGCACACAGCCGCACTTGTCAAGTGGTGTATCATCCAATGTGCACGAGCGGCGCTGGAATGGAAGACTTTGAAGGCAACGAACGCCTTTTTGCCTACACAAACAGGTTTGCGGGCATGGCGCGGTGGGTCACATGCAAGCAGTTTGCAAACTCGCAGGCTGAAATGACGTAGACGAGCTACCAAGTACCTACGACATTGGCTACTTGAACAGGCAGTAATGCACTGGAACGGGCAGAAGTATCGCTACATGGGTGGGTGTGCCAACTTGACAATCCCGTCGCTGAAGTGTATAGGACGATTGCTGGGTCGCAAAGTGACAGCGACGATTGCTGAACACATCAAGTCCCTCAGACGGCTGGAGGCTCTCAAGTTGGAATACGAACTTACCGACCAGTCGATAWTCAAGGCCTTTGCCGATGAAGCATCTTATGTTCAAGGGATGGACTTTGCAGCCCAGAAAAGACAAAGAGATGAGAACCGCAAAGCAGTCAAGTTCATCCAACTGCTGCGAGCGTACTACAAGGCCAAGTGGGTCAACCACGTTGCAGTTGACGAGCAGGACTGACAAATTGCCAGGCAAACGTACGAAGAGGCAGAGGGACACTACAGAGCCACGCATACGATCGGCCCGCAAAATCCAATTGGAATCGCGCGCATAACAGTGGCAGAGCTTAGCAGGCCATGGGAACACCAGGAGAGATGCCGCGAGTTGGCAGATCGACACGCTGTGAAGTACATGGGTTATGCCGACAGTTGGCGGGTGCCGTATCCCAAGGAGGGCGACCCGGAATGGGTGAGAATCGAGGCCATGGAACACCAACTGGAATACCTCGAAGTAGTCGACACACTGGAGCGCGAAGTAGTCAAGCGCTTGTTCGAGATGGACAAAATGGGACTGGCCGGCACAGGTGAGTGTGCACCTGACTGCGAGCGTCCAGGAAGTTTGCAAACTGTTGGCGCAGGTTACAAAGCAAGGCAGCAAATCAACAATGCTTTCGGGCAACGCAACAAGGCTATCAAGGCGAAGATCACCAAGTACAACAACGTGGCGCGACGGATGAACAAGCCTACCGTCACCTTCCAAGAAATTATACAGTTCGGTGAACGAGATGGTTTCGAGGCGCTCAAGGACCTGCGACCGGATGGAGTTGGTCAGTGACGAGCTTCCGCACACGCGCACAAAGTTTGCAAACTGATCGTGTTGCAGCAACAAAAGCATGGGCTGCACCTCATATGCGCGAGGCAGTGCGCTACTATCACAAAGTCCAACGCGCTCGCGAGGAGCTGATTCGACTACGAGTGGAATGGAGACGTATGCGAGCGTGGGTCGATGACGAAGATGACCGCCTGAAGAATGTCGAAGACGCTCTGTACCAACAAGCGGCGGAGCCACTGCCAGTCGAGGTGGCCAGCGTCGACGCTCGGCTTCGGCAGCTACACGAGCGCAAGCTGGCCCTTTACCGGGTGGCACAGTTATCGCAGTACCGAAGGGAAATGCGGCATGTGCACAGGCATATCAGATCAGATCTCAGGAAGGTGCAGCGTGAGCTTGGCGTAAACGGTGAAAGCCCATTACCAGAGAGGTGGCTGGGACCGGACCGTACCGAGTGGAAACCGGCTCAACAAGCCAATCTAGAACCGCTGGATGCTGTCCTTCGCGTGCCCACGTTTGGTGAGTGGAAGCAAGATGTACCAACACGGCATGACGAGGGCGGTATTCACCATGATGCCAACGACGTCGTTGACGTCGACATCAACGACGCCGACGCCGACGAGATCAATGAGGTAAACGATGATGAGCAACGGGATGCTGAGGAGGAGGAGGACGAGGAAGTCCTGCTGGAGGAACAGAACCCGGCTCTGGACGAGTTGTTTAATAGTCAGCCTGCATATGCCACCGCGTGAAAGTCCGCCACAAGTTTGCAAACCACGGGCGAAATTGGGCGGGCACGCGGTGCGGCGCGTGCCCGCTACACGTGCCCGTTGGGCCTCTTAGGCTCTCTGACGGCATTGCCACTGAACACCTGAGAGGCTGCTTATGTGCGTACACCGGGTTGTCGTCGGATGTCCGCTGGCGAGCAAGCGGATTTCAGACGGCAGGACGATCAGCAATCGGCAACATGCCACCATGTCCTGTTCACGCACCACACAGAGGCAAGGGCCTTTATAGAAATCTATTAAAGCAGCTCAGACTGTTCCCTGTGCAGCATGTTCGGTCCGTCAGCGCACCACCCGACACGGCTTGAGCTGACTTGTTGATTCTCTTCGTGCTTGTGCTGAATCTGTGCTCATGCTAACCTCGCACTACTAACACACCGGTGTGGAACTGAAATTCACACTGACAACAGCGATGTGTATAGACCATACTTTCGCCAGCTGCTGCTGCCCACACTCAAATCGGAGCCTCCACACTTGACCAAGGCTCAGCTCGCTAATGCTCTGCACCGAGCGCACAGGGTTGGCAACTTGGCTGCATCCGACCTACAGCTGACAATGAGCCGCATAGGAGCTCAACAACCTGCGTGCGGCCAATGCAGGCTTCAAGCATGCGTTCGAGCGGACAATGGAGATTGCGTACGGCCGTCGTGGCTGGGTCCGCTGGCAGCTGCTAAACGTCCGTGCTTGGCAAAACCAATACCGTTCCGCTTGCTGAKACAGCACGCAGTCGATCTACAAGACGTCTGGAGACCCGCCAGACTCTCTCGGACCGACAACGGCTCTGCGAGAGCACTTTCCGCCCGTACTTCGACCACTGCTACCTAAACCTCCTCAACCACAGCCTCGGACGACACTCAAAGCCAAAGCCAGAGCCGACAGCGCGAAAGTCAAGCTCAAGCAAGCCGAGAAGGACTTTGCGTACTTGCTCAAGGGGATCAATGTGCCGCTCGAGCTGCCGGATGGCTCAGGGCCGAAAACAGGATGGGAGGGGATGGGTGTGCTGGAGGGGTTGAAGGCGCTGGCAGCTATCGAGGGGTTGCCGAGGGATCGGAGGCCTTTACCGCCCAAAGCGGAGCGTGGGGACGGTTGGAGCCTTGACGCGTATCTGGCGGAGGGCGCCAAGCCATCGACGACAACCACAGTTGTCAAGGCCAAGCAGCCTCAACCTATCTATCCACTCCCTCCGGCGCGCAGTACCCGTCAAAACCCCAAGATCTGGACGCGGCCTCATACCCTCTCTGCGCGATTCATACGGCGCGTCGCAGGTCGAGTCCTCGCCAGTCTCCCGCCAGCACTCAAACTCGCCGACCCAGCGACGGACCGCTGGATCGCAGAACACCCACCACGGAGTAAGAAGAAGGGCAAGCGGCGCAAGCCAAAGGCGTAGTTTAGAGAACCATATACAAACTGGATTGCATCTATGATTGCGCCTCAGAGCGCACTGTACCCTCCTCGTCCCCCGCCGCCACCGCTGTTCCCGCCCCGGATCCCACTCATGACGTGGCTGGCGAGGTCGCTGAAGAGCGCTGGCAGCTCGCGCCAGAAGTCTCGGTGTGGGATCAGGTCCCACCCTTTGGCAGAGTAGTTGTTGTGGTTGTATGCGATCCCTGACACGGTCTCAGCTGCGGGCCACGGAGCGGGAGCAAGGGAGCACGAACCGATGACAAAGTACAGGACCAAGACGATGAACCCGAACCAGAAGAGCGTTTTGAGAAAGCCAAAGAAGCCGCCGCCTGATCGAGGTGGTGAACCGGGTGGGAGATCACCGTTCGAGTCGGGCAGGTCCGTGTCGGAGCGTGGGCATGCGTCGGGCGAAGACCAGGTCAGTGACAGGACGCCGCCGGCGTACGAGGTGAATGCTGGGTCGGGATCATGAGATGTCGTTGAGCAGACGAGGAAGAGATTCAAGACTTGCGGGGTGCTGCGGTTCTTGTTAGTTGAAGAAGACGGGACATGGCAAGGGAGGACGAACCCAGCATAGTCGTGAGCGGTGACGATGATGTCGAGCCCACCGGCATCGGCAGACGCCGGGGTCAGCTTGACGTCGGACTCGGAGACGTCGGCTGGCCATAGCGGGATGACCGATGTGACGCGGTCAGGCGTATCAGACTTCTTGTTGAGCAGTGTCAAGCACACTTTGCTGCCTGGTGGGCACTATGGACGTCAGCTTGAGCCACGACAAGGACCGCACTGACCTGATCTTGCTCGTCTACGCCATCCTCACGCTGTAGTCCATCGCCCGAGCATAGATCCAGCCTGACGCGAGCGACACTGGTCGAAGGAGGCGTAGCCGTCTCCTTAGACGTCTCCCTCACGCCGCCTAGTGGTGACAAGTCGTACGTCTTGCCATCGACTACAGGTTGACAGGAGAAGCCATAGGCTACCGAGAGGCCTGCAAGACCTATCAAGGCGAGAAACGCTTGTGGCCGAACACGCATGGTGGTTGTTCAAGTGAGCAGTGGAGGGCTGGACGACGACTCACCACTGTTCAACGACAACGGGCAGGATCACAGTCATGGCTGTCAAGACGGAGCAGCCTGTAGCCTCTACCAGTGCGAGTGCACACGATCATGCTCCGCCGCCGCCGGTCCCGGGCCAGACTCCGTACCATGAGACGTCGCAGTACCGACACTGGCGGTTCTCAGTCGACAAGCTCGCTGCCATCCGCAAGGCGCTCAACGAGAAGAGCGTAGACGTCGTCAGGAAGAACACCGAGGCGGAAAAGGTATGTTTATGCACTGATGACGCTGCAGCTACTCACCCGGCCATAGCAAGCTCAGATCTCACTCGGACATGAAGCGAGCGAGACACCCAGCTCGCAAGCGTACCTCACCGTCGAAGACGAGCTTGTGCTGCTCCGGTTCTACTGCGACCAAGTGTCCAAGCTCTGTCGCCAAGGCTTTGGTCTGCCCGAGACGGTCGAGGCGACGGCCATCACCTACTTGAAACGCTTTTACCTCAAGAACAGCTGCATGGAATATCACCCGCGCCATGTCATGTGCGTAGTCTACCTGCATCGACTCCTAGACCTAGCTGATGTGCACAGGCCGACATGCCTGTTTTTAGCGGCCAAGACGACTCACCGGATGATTCCCATTGCCGACTTCACATTACGATTCCAAAAACTCTCGGGGCGGGATGTTCTTGATCTCGAGTTTGTCGTCGCTCAAAGTCTGCACTTTGAGCTTTGGGCAAGAGGTGCAGAGCGTGCTCTGAGGGGATGGGCGCTGGAGTTGCAGGTCAGTCTGGCGCCTTGGGCGCTGTCAGGACTGACGCTGCTTAGAACTGCCCCAGCATCGCCTATGGACAGATCCAGATCGCGCTCCCTCAAGCGTTCAGCAATATCCAGCTCTCGAGGCAAACAGACGCCGAGCTCGTGTATACCCCTGCGCAGATTGGGATGGCGAGCCTGCGCATGGCCGCGCCCCAGGTTGTGAATGCCTTTCTCGATTGGCGGTATGCCGTCTCACCTGGCGAGGAGGGTGTTGCGGGAGACGAGCCCGCTCAGGCAGTGTATGGCGTGGAGAAAGGCAAGCTGCTTGAGATCCTGGACGAGGTCGAGGGGCGCATCAAAGGTGCCGGTGACGGCGTGCTGGACCTCAAAGCCGTCAAGCAGATCGACAAGCGCTTGCGACTGTGCCAGAACCCAGAAAAGGTGCCGGGGACCGCTCTGTACGTTGTGTCTCTGAATGACGGGTTCCTGACAGCCACAGCTACAAGAAACGCAAGGCAGACCAGGAAGCACAGCAAGCGGCGACACGGGCCGCCAAGACGCTCAAAGCTCAAAAGGAAATGTCGGATCGCGATACGCTATTTGGCGGCGTCATTGGCCACAACGCGCTGCACCCGCAAGCGGGCGAGCACAAAGGTGACGGCCCAAGGTCGATCGGCGAGACGGGCATGGGCATCCCCGCCGAGTCTGGCGGGATGATGTTTGGCGGTGAGGGCTTGAAGGACGTCGGGTTGGAGATTGACAATGGCCTGGACGAGGACGACGAGTGATGCAGATTGTGCGTCAGTGTGATAAGAGGAAGCCGAGATGGACTGAAAGAGCTACAAAAGACGCTCGGTCCTTCGCTCTGCCGCTTTCCGTTGTGCGAGGTCGGTCTGCTTTGGGCTGGCTTTGCACCTTTGTGCTCGCCGAGGTGGTGCAACGTCGGAGCTGCCAACGGCTCCCTTTGTCTGACCTTGACGTGCATGCGTCTTGTCGTGTACAAAGGCGCATGTACACTGACTGCTAGACCGCAAAACGATGGACAGCGCTCGACTGGACGAGATTGCGCTGGTCTGGACAGAGCGCAAGCAATCGGGCGCAAAACACCTGGTTGAACTGGCAGCGGCGCTTCGACAGCTGCACAGCTCGCACGGTCAGCTCCTTGCCATTGTCATGAGCACCGTTCCGCTCGATTCGGCCGAGGCGATCGATATCCTTGTCAAGACGGAATGCCTGCTCGGCGAGGTCCAGCGCCTGCTAGCGACTGTCGAAGGCTATCTGCACGCAACACTGTTGACACAATGCGAGCTGGCACAAGGCGGCAGGGAGTGGACAGAGGACGATGTGACGTTTCGGTGTGGGACCAGCGTCCTGGCGGACCGACGGTTGGCCGTCTCGAGGGAGGCTGAAGCTGTGCGCGCTTTACTCGAGACGCTGTGTTCAATGGCGACGAGTGAGAGGACACGGCATAGTATAGCGATCGCCTGAGGGGGCTCATGATGTATATTGCGCGCTCAACCCATGGTGGACATGGCCCACGGCTGCCACGGCGCACCAGAGGTCGCCACCGGTCAACTCGGTGCAGCAGCTGCCAGTGCATCACGGCGTGTTCGACATCCTCGCTCTCGCTCAACATGGACGATAGGGATCTCGAGCTCCACCAGTCGGCAGTGAGCACTCGGGCGCGATCCGAGGCCGAAAGGACGCTGATTTCACTTTCCGCAGCTCACCCCGCCAGAGTACCGCGCGTATAGCAAGTACTATGAGCATCTTCTGGTCGCCGACGGTCAGCCGCCGCACAAGACCAAAGGTCCTGGGCCGAGGATCAGCAAGGCTACATTCAAGGAGTTTGCGTGTACCAAGCTCAACGTTGCAGACAAGAGCGTGGATGAGGTTTGTCCGGCGGCAAGCTTGGGGACGGAGGCTGATGCTGCTAGATCCTCTACTTGATGCCACCGACGGGCAAGCTCTCCCAGGGCGAGGTGTATGCTGTTTTGCGATTGCTTGCACATGCCGCGGCTGCTACAAAGTCGCATACGTGGTCGCAGCGACCTGTAGACCTGGCCATGGCCTTTGTCTCTGGTCTGTACCAAGTGGCAGGTCGGACAACCCAAGCTGACGGCTCGCAGCGGAACCCTTGCCTATGCCCACAACGTCCCCAGCTGCTGTAGACAGGTCCACAAAACCCAAAACTACTCGGGCTGCTCCGCCCCCTCTGCCTCCCAAACCTGCGACAGTTGGCTCGGCACCATCACCCACAACCTCTCCCACCCACCCCGTGCACGCCAAGAGTAAACCTCCCATCCCTCCACGAGCGTCCCCATCCACCACTCCTATCCGCCAGAACTTTCCCTCAGCCATGTCGCAGCTTTCGTCAACTTCAGACCGGCCACCTCCTTCGCAGCGTAACCCTGCCGCACGTCTGTCCCTTGGCAGCAGTGCTGTTGGGTCGAGCGGCGAACAACGCAAGAATCCTTTCTGGACCGTCCCAAAGGTCCCGGGTCAAGAATCGCAGGAAGATCTGATTGACAGCTCGGACGAGGAAGACCTTCGTCAAGCTGCCAAAGCTCGGTCTTACTCGACTTCTGCTGCGTCCTCGCGCCATGGTCTACATTCAGTCACTTCGGCCCCACCTATCCCGGCCCACAAGCCTCCATACGCTACACCGGGCGCTACCACCAATCCCTTTCGTCAACGCTTGAGCTCCGACTCTCGATCTGCGCCATCGTCAGTAGTGTCTTCGGCCAAGGGGCCTATCCATCCACCGCCATTACCTCCGCGTCGTAGCTCCTCGGTTGTGTCCGCAGGGTCATCGCCTGCCCCCTACGTCCCGTTGCGCCCGGCTGGTCTCCCTCCGGGCATGCACTCGTCGTCGTCTTCCGTGCACACGGGCTCGTCTAGAACCTCGCCGCAGAAGCCTGCGAGGCCCAGCGTAGCATCATCGCTCGTGACGCCATCTCCGCTCATGCAGCAGTCTCTCGCCGCTGCCAAGGATGCACGCAAATCCAAGCAGTCTGAAGAAGGCAACATCATCCAAGTCATCCGTCGTTCAAGCGACGCCTCGCTCCTCGGCCCCAATGGAACGGGAGGCAGTGGTCGACAAGGCAGCGGTGCATCGTCTACTACCGGGACCGTACCCTCATCGACCAGCCTTGCAAGGGCAAAGACGTGGAAGCCCCCACAGCTGCCAGGAGAGGTCGATGAGCCCTCACCCTTCACTCCATCCAAGCACAGCCGCTCGCAATCCCTCGGCTCGGAACACGTCGTCAGTCCTCCGTCTGCCATTGCCCAAGTCACCGAAGCCCTGCGGCAACCCGACCTCGGTGACACGCCTCTACCCCCACCTCGGCGCAGGCAATCAACGCGCACCTCGAATCACTTTCAGCAGCTGGTCCGCCCGTACCTCGCCGCTGACCCAGGCACCAAAGTCTGGAGCTGCGCGTCGTTCCTTGCCTCGCCTTCGAAGCGCGTCAAGGGCGCAGGCGTCAAGATCAACGCGGTCATCATCTTGAACCAGCCGATCACGAGAAAGGATGTCTTTTTGCGGATCTGGAACGCTTGTCAGTTGGGTGCGAGGCACGCGAGCGGGACTGACTTATGGATAGCGGAGCTCAGGTATTGCGCTGACGGCGGCGCGAACCGCCTGTACGACTTGTGGGGTCGCGAGGAGAGTCTGCGAGCTTCGTGAGTCCGAAGAGCTTTCTGGATTGCGCTCAGACTGTAGACACCTGCCGACCATGATCAAGGGCGACCTCGACTCGATCCGTCCAGACGTTCGAGCCTACTACGAAGCACATGTGAGCAGTGCGCTACGCCTCATTGCTGTTTCCTTATGAGCTTGCAGAACGTCCCCGTCCGCCAAGACAAGGACGAATACTCTACAGACCTGATGAAGTGCATGAAGGAGCTCGAGACGGTGGAAAAAGCGTCTGGGCGGACGGTCTGTATTGATTCTGCGGGTTTGCTGATACTGATGAGATTGCAGTACGATCTGATTCTTACCGGCGGGCTGTCTGGACGACTGGATCAGACGGTACACACAATGTCACTTCTTCATCGTATCCGCAAGGAGCGCGAGGGGATCATGGTGGTCAGCGAAGACTCGGTCGCTTGGATCCTGGATACGGTCAGTGATGCAATGCAGGTCGTTCAGTACTGATCATTGGCAGGGCAAGCACGCGATCGAGATTGATCACTCGACAATGGGTCAGACGTGCGGTCTGTTGCCCGTCGGCGTCGACAAGGCGTTTGTGACGACCACCGGGCTCAAGTGGAACCTTGGTGCGTCTCTGGCCTCTGCCGCCTCGCTGACGCCCGCCAGACTGGTCAACCTCGTTCGACGGCGACGTCTCGACTTCCAACCATCTTTTGCCCGGTGAAGACCTCGTGCACGTCACGACTGACGCGCCGATCTGGTGGTGTATCGAGATCAAGCAGCATCTCGAGCACTTGCCTGACCGACCCGTGTACCGCGATGTCTCGAGCCAGGCGTCCGTCCTGCCCAAACAGGAGGATATTCAGCGCGGTTTCAAGGAACTCGGAGCGGGTGTGGCTAGGGTCGCCGAGGGCGTCGGGAAGGAGCTAGAGTGGCTCAAGGGTGGGCGAGGCGGTCGCCGTGTCGGCCGTGCAAGAGAGGACGAGAAGGAGCGCCTGGTCGACAGTGATGACGACGATCGACCGTCGGGAGGCTATCAAAAGCTGTAGATTGTGTATCATAGGCCATCACTTTGGCAGTCTATCACATGTATCATGCCGATCCCACTACAATCGATCATGAAACATGGTGATGATGGCCACCAGCCCGACCGCGGCACTCAGCATGAGCCCAACCCCGCCCCAGATCAGCTTGTCAGCCAGGATCTCTGCGAGCGGTCCGAGCGCAATCGCCCGTTTGCACGCGGCTTCAAACTCGATCCCAAGGGTTTCACTCGAGAACCGAACGCGTACGCGCCGTTTCGCCGCTTGAGCGACCTCTGCGCGCGCAGACGGCGTCAGGTCGATCAACGATGCCAGAGCGGGTGACCATGCGGCGGCGTCGGGCGGTCGCAAGAGGCCAGTGCCTGTCGACGCCTCTTGACCCATCTCGACAATCGTTTCGACGGGCCCGCCAGAGTTGGCCGCTAGCACTGGGAGACCGCACGCCATGGCTTCGATCGGTACGATCCCGAAATGCTCGTTGCGCGGCGTGTAGAGCAGTGCGACGGTTGAAGGCGATTGGAGCAGGTAGGTTCGTTGGGCGGTTGTAAAGTTTAACAGGAAGACGACTTGGGTCGAGGTAGGTGGTGCAGAGGTGAAGGGTGCGCGCAGGGTGTGATGGCTGAGCGAAAGGTCGTTGCACCGTTTTTGCAGGGCGACGAGTGTCGCGTCGTTTTCCGGCAGCTGATCGTCATAGCCGCCTGGAGGGTCAGCTGACAGCTACAGTCTGCGGACCGTACGTACCCGCCACGACCAAGCGCAAGTTTGCAAACTTGGTGTCCGTGATCAAGCCATCCGATTCGAGCTTTGCAAACGCCTCGATCGCAAGCCCGACATTCTTCTTGGCCTCGAACCGGTTCAGCGACAACAGTGTGCGCTTGTCACTAGCTCGCCAGCGGATCAGCGCTACGACGCTGCCCTGCGCTTGCTAGTACTCACGACTGGAGGATCTTGACGTCTGCGAACGCTGCGACCTCTTTGACTGAATCCTGGTACATGTCGAGCTTGATGCAGGGATAGACGACTCTGGGCTCGTCACGGATCGATGGGAATGCGCGCGCGTACACTTTGGCTGTGAAGCGCGAGTTGGCGAGGATGACGTCGGCTTGGCCTGCGTCGGGGTGAGCGATGACTCTGTTAGCGTTGCGTGGGGCACACACTTGTAGTGGCTTCTTCCAGCCGGTCGATGGGCCATCGGTACAGCCGCCTGAGCGCGCTCCCGCCCTGACGCCCAGCCTTGCGCTTGACCTCTACGTCCTCCCTCTTGCCCTTGCCCTCTCCCTCGCCCTCGGCCCCCGCATGCCCATCGGCTATCTCCCAACCGCCGCTCAGCAGTTTGTCGGGAAAGTGGCAGTAGAAGACGACCCTCGTCCCCCCCAGCCACCTCAACAGGGGCACACAGACGCTCAGCTGGTCAACAACGTACACGTCGTACGCTGCTAGCGGACAGAGCGGTGACAGAGGGGTCGGGTTCGGACCGGGGAGGGCGATGGAGAGGAGGAGAAGGCCAGTGAGAAGGAGCTGACGGAGGATGGAGAACAGGATCTGAGCGGTGCCGAAAATGGAGCGTGGGAGGGAGGAGCCGAGGACGTGGACTGTCAGGGTGCCTATGTGGTGTGAGCGTGTGTCACTGGGGCTGGCGTGACATCAAGTAGCCTTGACGAGCTGACAGCGCGGCACCTAGTACCAGAGACACTGTACAAAGTGTCATCCCGAAGCGGGACAGCACGTACCATCGCGAGTCTCCTCAAAGCACCGCGCTGGGTCATGGCGCGACGTGAACAGCGTGACATCATGTCCGCGATCTTGCAGAGCGACAGCGGCGTCCACCACCAGTCTTTCGGCCCCGCCTGTGTCGTGCATCAGTCCCGTCCCGGCCACCAGTCACGCAGCACGCACCGATCCCGAGATCAGGGTGGATGAACGCAACCCTCAGTGGCTTGCTGAGCCCTTGCGCCTTGTCGGACATGACTGATCGGCAGCAGGATGAGAGGTGGCCAGATGGGCGTGGTGTGAATCAGCTCGAGTGCAGGTAAAGACGCAGACAACGTCGAGCTGCTCCACGACGACAGAGCGCGTTACAGGACGCTTGAAAGCACTAATTGCGGTCACTTTCATGTGCTTTCTGTTTAACCCCCGTCCCTCATAATGCCGCGGGGTTATTTTCACCGAGGGGGGTCTGGCGGTCAACTTGAGAGTCAACCCGTTGGCCGCCATAGGATCCATAGTGTGCATACGCTCAACAGCACACGGCGGGCCACAGTCTTGCGCACACGCAGTGAATACCATCTCGCGCTCAGCACACGCACGTCTCGTGGCTTTACACAGCAGGAAAGCCGGTCAAAGCTTGTCGAGATCCAAAAGGTGACCAAGTCGAGCGTTGCCACCACGATACTGACCCCGCATAGACTCTCATCTCCCCCTGCCTACACTTGCCAACTTGTCCCCTACAATGTCCGACACAGAGATGGAGGATGGGACGCGCCAGGCGCTGCAGTCGTACACGGCACCGCAGGACATTCTCGACGCTCACGCCGAAATGGCCGACGAGGAAGACGTGCTCGATGCCTTTCAGGCAAAGTCGCAGCCAAAGCAGATTGCAGCCAGGCAGTCAGACTATCAGCTTCGGCGCTTCCAGCGACAGGAAGGGCTCGCTGAAGGCGGCGAGGACGAGTCGTATGCCGATCGGATGCGCGTCGTCAACCTCGAGCGGGAAGAGGAAAAGATTCGGCGGTTCAAGGAGCAAAAGGAACGAGACGAGGGCGAGAGTGCAAAGGCAATCACGCAGGATGGAGAGGGCGATCGGACACCGCCGAGAGAGATTCTGGCATTGACCGGCGCGGATCAGACGCCGCCAAGAGAAGCGTTGAAAGAGGTCGGAGAGCAGACACCACCGCGCAAGCGCAGTAAATGGGATGCGGACGATTCCGTAAAGACGGAACAAGGGGGCGAGTGGTCGGACAAGGCGATGAAGGACGTCGAACCGCGCAAGCGGCGCTCACGCTGGGATCAGACGCCAGCAGCAGGCGAGGTCGAAGCCACGCCGGCGCCGAAAAAGTCTCGATGGGATCAAACACCTGCGAACCAACCCGAGACCCCGACCGAGGCCACGGCCTGGGCAAAGAAGAGCAGCGGCAGCGGCGTCATCCTCGTCGAGGACCCACGGTACCGAGCCGTCAGCGACGATGAGCTCGATCAACTCTTGCCGGGCTCGTCAGACGGCTACAAGATTGTACCCGTCCCACACGACTACGTCCCCATCAACAACCCACAGCGCAAGATGATGGCTCAGCACCTGTCCAACACCGAGGGCTTTCTCGCTCAAACCGACAGTGAAGCCGCAAAGGCCGTCGCCGCCGCCGGTGGCTACACTGGCAACGAGCCGACCGAGATTGAGGGCATTGGCAGCCTGGCGTTCTTCAAGGCCGAAGACGCACAGTACTTTGCCAAAGTGCTGGGCGAGAACGCCAGCGAGGCGTCCGACATCGGCCTATCAGTCGACGAGCTCAAGGAGCGTAAAATCATGCGGCTCCTGCTCAAGATAAAAAACGGGACGCCGCCGGTGCGCAAGAGTGCACTGAGGCAGATTACCGACCGCGCGAGGGAGTTTGGCGCCGGTCCGCTGTTCGACAAGATCTTGCCGTTGCTCATGGAGCGCACGCTCGAAGACCAGGAACGTCACTTGCTCGTCAAGGTGATTGACCGTGTGCTGTACAAGCTCGACGACCTCGTCCGACCCTACGTGCACAAGATCCTCGTCGTCATCGAGCCGCTCCTGATTGACGAAGACTACTATGCCCGTGTCGAAGGCCGCGAGATCATCTCCAACCTGTCAAAAGCGGCTGGTCTCGCCCACATGATCTCCACCATGCGACCTGATATCGACCACGTCGACGAATACGTGCGCAACACTACCGCGCGCGCGTTCTCCGTCGTGGCCTCGGCGCTCGGCATCCCATCGCTCCTGCCGTTCCTCAAGGCCGTCTGTCGTTCAAAGAAATCATGGCAGGCCCGCCACACGGGTATCCGGATCATCCAGCAGATTGCCATCATGATGGGCTGCGCCGTGCTGCCGCACCTGCGCAACCTCGTCGACGCGATCGCCAACGGGCTGAACGACGAGCAGCAAAAGGTCAAGACGATGACGGCTCAGGCTCTTGCCGCGCTGGCCGAGGCCGCGGCGCCCTACGGTATCGAGTCGTTTGATAATGTGCTCAAGCCGCTGTGGCTTGGTATCCGGCAGCACCGTGGCCGCACTCTCGCCGCCTTCCTCAAAGCCATCGGATTCATCATCCCGCTCATGGACCAGGAATACGCCGGGTACTACGTCAAAGAGTGTATGCCGATCCTGATCCGCGAGTTCCAAACGTCGGACGAGGAGATGCGCCGCATCGTCCTTCTCGTCGTCAAGCAGTGTGCGTCGACCGAAGGCGTCACCCCGACCTATGTGCGCGACGAGATCCTGCCCGAGTTCTTCAAGGCGTTCTGGGTCCGCCGCATGGCCCTCGACAAGCGCAACTACAAGCAGCTCGTCGACACGTCGGTCGAGCTCGCGCAAAAGGGCGGGGTTGCCCAGATTATCGGCCGGATCGTGAATGACTTGAAGGACGAGAGCGAGCCGTTCCGGCGCATGGTCATGGAGACAATCACAAACGTCATCAGCAGCATTGGCGCGGCCGATATCGATGAGCGCCTCGAGGAGCTCTTGATCGATGGTATCATCTATGCGTTCCAGGAGCAGGTCACAGAGGACACGGTCATGCTCGATGGCTTCAGTGCCGTTGTCAACGCGCTCGGTGAGTGGCAGTGTCTGCTATGCGACAGATCCATGGCTGACGTGACACAGGCGGGCGCGTCAAGCCCTACTTGACCCAGATTGTCTCGACCATCCTCTGGCGCTTGACCAACAAGTCTGCCAAAGTCCGCATGCAGGCGGCCGATCTCACCACAAAGCTTGCGCCCATGATCAAGTCTTGTGGCGAAGAGCAGCTCTTGAGCCAGCTGGGTGTCGTGCTGTTCGAGCAGCTGGGTGAAGAGTATCCCGAGACGCTCGGCAGGTGAGTCGCGGGACTCGTGTCAGTACCAGTGCTGACGCTTTGTTCAGTATTATTGCCGCCGAGGGAGCCATCGCCAACGTTGTTGGCATGACGCAGATGAACCCGCCGATCAAGGATCTCTGTAAGTACCGCTGTACGCCGAAGTCTGTGCTGACACCTATAGTGCCGCGCATGACCCCGATCTTGAGAAACAGACATGAAAAGGTGCAAGAGGCGTGTATCAACATCATTGGTCGAATCGGTGCGTATTCGCTGCCCCTTGGACAGCACGGGCTGACGCAACACAGCCGACCGTGGTCCCGAACAGGTCCCGGCCAAGGAGTGGATGCGCATCTGTTTCGAGTTGCTTGATTTATTGAAGGCGCACAAGAAGGCGATTCGACGAGCGGCCGTCAACTCGTTTGGTTACATTGCCAAAGCTATCGGTCCACAGGATGTGCTCAGCGTGCTGTTGACCAACTTGAAGGTGCAAGAGCGCCAATCGCGCGTGTGCAGTACCGTTGCTATCGGTGAGTGCGGGTCGCTGCTCGAGAACAGTCACTGATGGATCCATGCAGCCATTGTCGCCGAAGTGTGTGAGCCGTTCACATGTATCCCGGCCATCTTGAACGAATACCGAACGCCAGAACTAAACGTCCGGAACGGGTGCTTGAAAGCGCTTGCGTTCCTGTTCGAATACGTCGGTGAAAAGTCGACCCACTACCTGCACTCGATCGTCGGTCTGCTCGAGGACGCCATGACGGATCGTGATCATGTGCACCGACAGACGGGCGCGGCCATTATCAAGCATTTGGCGATTGGCTGCGCGGGGCTCGGACACGAAGACACAATGCTGCATTTCCTCAACTTGCTGCACCCGTGTGTCCTCGAGACGTCACCGCATTTACTCGGCAACGTGCTCGAGGCCGTCGAAGGCATCAGGCTGAGCGCGGGTCCCGGTGTCATCATGTGAGTCTTTCCCTCTCTCCCCACACATCGATCCTAACGTGCGCAGGGCATACACGCTCCAAGGCTTGTTCCATCCCTCGCGCAAAGTTCGCGAGGTCTACTGGAGGATCTACAGTCAGTCTTGCGCTGCACACTGTGACGATGCTGACGCGAGCACAGACACAAACTACCTCGGCGCGGCCGACGCGCTCGTACCGTTCTACCCTGCTCTCGGCACACAGGCCGACTTGGATGCCGGGCAAGACTACACACGGCATGCGCTGCAGATGTTCATTTAGGGTACGGGATCGAGATGTTTCGGGTCACGAGCTGCATGCATGAGATTATATCGATCGGGTGGGCCCGCGCCGATCGATCTCCTTCAAGACAAGCACAGTCCTGTCGCACATGGACTGCATCCATTTCTAATTCTACTCCACATCCCATTTGCAGCTCAGAACTTGAACACCTACAGACCACATCAGTCTCCCCTTTGTCACCCGCCACTACTCACCGTATCGCTGTCAAACTTCAACTCCTCCAAGATGCCCACGACCGGTCCCTGGCGCGGACCGTCCTTGGGCCCGGCAAGCGAGTTGACCTGACCAGGAGGCCCACAGACAAACGCCTTGGTCTTGCCCGATTTCGGCAGGTACTTTTCAATCACCTGCTTGCTCACGTATCCGGTCTCGCCCTTCCAGCCCCAGGGCGCCTTGTCGAGCACGTAGACTACGTTAAGGCGGTCCGGGTGGGCTTTTTGGAGCGCGTCGAATTCTTTGCGGAGCACTGAGGGAAGGCGTCAGCACTTGATCTCGTGCTGTTCGTGACCAGACACATCCAGCTGAGCCATGGCTGCACAGCACCACCCAGCCCGACTCACAAATGTCCTTCTCCGAGACGTTTGAGAGCAAGACTGTAAACTTGGCCTTGTCTTCCGCCAAGCCGAGAGCGTGGGTGACGACCTGGTAGATTGGGGTGACGCCGGAACCACCGGCAATCATCAAACCGTGGTCAAACTCGTTGGGCTGGTAGACGAATTTCTGGATCGGGCCCTTGAACGCGAGTGTCTGGCCTGGCTTGAGGGCGGCAATGTGGGGCGAGAGCTTGCCGGTCTGGTGAGGTCAGTGTGCGTTTGTGAGGACGGACGCGGTAGAGTACGCACAGGGTAAGTCTTGACGAGGAGCTCGAGCTTGCCCTTGGCGTCTGGACCCGAGATCGGGGTGTAGGGCCGGATGACGGGCTTGCCCTTGTCGTCAACGACCGGGTTGGCGTCCGAGGCCTTGACGAGCAGAGCCGACGCAACCTTCAATCCGGCGACCGAGTCCTCGGTCGGCAGCTTGAAGTGGTAGATTGCAGAGTTGTGGTTGTACTGCTCGACCTTTTCAAGCTCAAAGTCGACCCACTTGTCCCTGGTTGTATCAGCCAGGCCGTACAGAGGCACCAACGCACTTGATGAGCGAGCCGATGACGTGCTCGCCGCCGCCCGCTGCCGCCTTTTCTTGCGAGATTGAGCCGAGCTTGGCTTCGGCCTTGTCCTTGAGCTCGTTGGCGTGACCCTTTGCTTCGTTAATGTTGGCCGAGACGGCAGCCTTGGCGGCTGTGTGAGCGCTCGTCAGCGTTGCAGATCGCGAGTCGTTTGCAGCGATCAAAGGACGCACAAGGGTTACGGTCGAGGTAGACGTAGCCGCCGAGACCGGCCTATCGGGTTAGCTGTGAATCGGGATCGGTGGTGATCATACGTACCAGGCCGACGGCACCGAGGATCAGAGGGAGGTCTGCGTGCTATCAGTACTATATACCATTGTTGCAGCAGTCACGTACTGGAGCCACCACCGCCAGCAGCCGCTGCGTAGCCTCGAGTCTGGACCTGTGCGGTCGCTCAGTCTCCTTCGCTTGCGGCTTCTCCTGGCCTGCACACGTACCCTTGAGCGCGCTGCCCTTGAGAGAGATGGGATTGCCCTTGATGCGAACATGGTGGCTGATCTAGTGTCTAGGTTGTCTAACGGAGATTGTCGATGGCTGCTGCCTTCTTTTGCGCTCGCTCACGTCATTCTCCGATCGGAGTTCCGGACACCGGGAAAAGATAATGACCGCATTGACACGTCATTACCCAAATGCCGCTTGAACCCCTCGGGATTTCAAGAGCGAGTTGGTGTGTGGCCAGAGACCTCACCACCAGTCATGTTCGGCGCATTCAGGCAATCAGCAGTCGCAAGCGGAGGCCTGCTATGGTACGTCTCGCTGCTGTTCGCACTACCCATGCGGCCAAGTGACACCCTGTAGGAAGAGCCCTTGGCGGCTTTCACCCACTCGCAAGGCGAACCAACGGAAACGGCTCAAGATGGTCGACAGTGTGATCGATGCTGTGCGAGAGAGCGGTGTAGAGTGTGCAGCTTTGGTATGTTCCTCGAGATACCTCTGCTCCCGAAAGACGCAGCTGACATTGCGTACAGACAAAGGCCTTGCAATTACCGACCGAGGCCGAGATGCTGCCAAAAGGTTAGCACGCGGCTGAGAGCGAATCTTAGGCTGAACGCTGACATACCTTCCAGACAAGTACACCGTCTTCAGCCCCAATCACCGCGGCTACCGGAAATCAGCCCACAAGGTCCCGAAATGGACGAGGGTGCGTCGTGGCCCCTGTCCCACGCAGAAGAAGATCACTGACGGTGCGCCAGTTGACACTGCGGGAGAACCCAGAGGGGTTTTGATCGGGTTTGCATGGCGATGTCGAGTGGACGTGTACGATAAGAGGGATGCAGCATTGTACGGTTCCTATCAGGCGGCTTGGAACTGATTCGTGCTTGGCTTGGTTGCAGCGCTGACGTGTATTAGCGTTGGGCTTGCTGATTTGAAATTGTACACAGCCAGTCAATCGATCCGATCCAGGTTGATAACTGGCAAATGGAACAACACCTCGCCTGCCTTCCACGATCATCGTGCAAGCGCGATCCTCGCCTCACCGAGGTCGGGCTGCTCACAACTCCGTCACCCTCCGTCACAACAGCCATACTCGCAGGTGTCTTGATCAGAGCGGCTACACCCAAAAAACATGCAGTCATATCAGTGCGTACAGTCTCTATCGCTTCCGAATCCCAAGAGATCACTGCTGACGCCTTTCGCACTACACACTCATCGTCTGCTCGATGACGATCGGCAGGATCAAGCTGTCCGAGATTGGGACGTACCAGTCATCTCGCTACTGCGTGAAGATCTTAAACTGTAACGGCGCCAATGCAGACCAGTACTAGTGTTCAGTATGAACCGTTGCTACCTGTGGACCTCGAGGGCGCCGGTATCCAAGAGGAGGGAGACGGTGGACGATGATTGAGGTCGTGATGATGAAGGCACTTGTGTGTATAGAGGACTGCACATGTACATATGTATAGACGGTTCACAGTCGCTGCGCATTACCTCACCACCCGTCCTGCCACGCAAGCAGTACCGTGCGGGCTTGATGATTGCTATCCTGCCACGGTAGATCTACGCCCCGCTCTTCCCTGAACACTGATACTGAGCACGCCAAGCACCCAACCGGTATACCCAGGCTAAGCCGATTCGAGGGACAAGCGTAAGAAACCGTTTCAGAAGGAGCTCCGGGGTTGTGGGCTGTCACGGCAGCTTGCCGATGGCAGCGAAGATGTCCTTGTCAGCTCACGAATAGCATGAGATACGTCCGGACCACCGTACGGCAACACGGTACACTGGTCGATACGCACCTGCCACTGTGGGGGTTACGGCTTTACGCGGGCCTTGGGTCTGAGCGTCCTCGTCCCAAACCCACCACCGTCTCGTCAACCGTCAACCAGCCATGGGTCTCTTGGGCAGCATCTGGCCAATCCTCTCGAGCTACAGGCCAAACGCGGCCCAGCAGCGGCGGTGAGTGCGTGCGAACCAAGTGGGAATCCGTCACGTTTAGTGCTGACGAGAGAGCAGAACCGATCCACGCCCGCAGCGGTTCGGTGCGTTCCAGGCGACGTACAAGCCGCCTAGGTTCGGTCTTGCGCGTCCCAAGACAGACAGGGAGGCACAGGCGTGAGTACTTATTGTCTGAAACGATTCCCTCTTGCGTTCGATGACTTGCGTCGCGATCTGCGCACCATGTGGCACTTCGCACTCTGTCTGTCTGGCATTCAACCAGGATCCGTGTGGCAGACTCAATCCGTCTGCACTTGCGTCTTGGCGTAGCTGGATATCGGTGCTTCTGATATATCCGTTCGATAGCTGTGATTCACGAGTGTATTTGAGCCCTGGTTTGAGCCCTGGTCTAGCAATACAGGACTCGGACCGTCAACGGAATACCTCGGGTGGCCGGCTCGCCATGAGGCATAGTTGTGAAGGGATGCCAAACGTTGAGCTGGGCGCAGCTCGTGCGTCTTGTTGCTCAACAACCGCATGCTGCGTTGTCGTCAGTGGCAGCTACTAGCCTGGCTGTCGCCGATCTCATGCCCACCCGATGTTGATGCGTTTCTGACCATACATGGTATGAACACATGGCACGCGGAACATGGCCGAATGCGATCCTCCGAGTCAGGAGCCTCGTCAGCTTGGGATATTGCCGCGTCAGAGGCACAGACAATTAATGTCTAGGATTGAGGCATGTCGTCAAGCCGACGTTGGAGGAGGATGGACCGTGTTTCTTCGCAGCTGTGCACGGAGACTGGAACGGACAGGACATACACTGGAAGGTTACACGCAGCAGCTGTAGGCAACCTACTTCTCGCTCTTGGTGTGGCAACGCCAGCGATGCCAGACTGTCAGTCTTGCTCCCGACCATCCTAAAGCTGGAACCGCATCTCCCCGAAATGATGTCTTATTTAATTAGACTCTGACCTGCCCCACTTTGGAGCGGTGGAGACAAAATTATTCGTTTTATACGACCTGATCACCTAAACTCTCTTCCAATTCCTGTCATCAAGACGAGAATAATCGCTGACAGTAGCGTATTCAACAGGTTGTACAACCACATCCGCACAGTTGCGTTCTGGCTCGATGCCTCGCCCTTGCTCTCAGACCTAGGTCTACCGTTCAGGGTGAGCTATGATGGGAGACTCCAAGACCTGTCGCTGACATTTTCACAGGCCGGTCTTGACGATGTGATCTCACTCGTACCGATCTATGGCGATATCGTGTCGGGTGTGCTGCAGTTGTACCAAGTGTACCTCTCGTTCCTGTTCGGCGTCTCTTGGGAGCTCCTTGGGTGGATGGTGAGTTTACCTCTCGATACGAATCTGCGGCTGACTCGAGCAGCTGCTCAACGTCTTCATCGACGTCATCTGCGGTGTCGTGCCAATTGTCGGCGATTTTCTCGACAACCTGTTCAAGTCCAACTTGCGCAACCTGGCGCTTCTCGAAGACTGGCTACTGTCGTCCAACCCGCTACCCAACGTCTACCATATCCTTCTGATGCCCGAGACGACCGAGTTTGTACCAAGTACTAAGAAACCGGCCTCCGGCTCGTGGTTTGGCGGCAGCAAGAGTGCAAAGCAAGAAGCGCGCACTGCCGACTGGGCACGAGGACGCGTTGACAAGACGCGGAGGATGGGGCGGGAGGAGGGCGAGTTGTGGGGTGCTGGAGCTGTACCGGTCCCATCGGCGACTGGACAGCCTGGTCCGCGCCCTTCTCGCCGTGTGGACGAGTTTGATCTCGATTGAGAGGGCAGTGAGGTTGTAGTGATCCGAGTTGTAGCGTTTTGTCATGCATCCTGTTGAGCGGCTCGTTCGGCGCAGTCTGTGCGGGGCACTGCGGTTGTCCAACATCCTCGGAGCTGCGGCCGTCTGCTTCACCTATGCCAACCAAAGACAAGGCGCAATGAGCACAGTCGTCAACCCGTCCCAGCTCCTCATCAACCGCAACCCTCCGCGCTCGCCAGCTCACCCACAGCTCGCACCGGCGTCCACATCCTCCACCTGGCATCCTCCACCAAACGACACTTCACGCTCGTCCTCTTCGACCGAGGACGAGGACGGCGAAGAGCAAGAAGAAGAGCTGAATCAAGAGATCGAAGTCGACTCGACGTTCAAGCAGTCGGCGAGCTGGCCCGGCACGGTCAAAGTGCTAGTCGGCAACAACGAGTTTTGGTGTCACAAGGATGTCTTGGTCTTTGGCAGCCCCTTTTTCTCGTCCTTGCTACTCGGAGAGTACGTCTTGGCATCAACTGTCAGCGGTCGGCGAGGCTGACGCTGGAACAGGTGGGCAGAGACGACCCGACCTCGGCCCGCATCCTTTAGCTCGACAGTCTCCGCCCCGCGTTCGGCGTTCACGTTCACTTCAGATCCAGCAGAACTGGGTCAAGACCCGTCGAGTGTGTCGGATCACGCTGAAGAGGCCGTGACGCCAACGCTCGCGCTCGAGGGGCTACAGCTGGTCGAGGAGAGCCCGCCGTTGACGGCCCAAGAGCATTCTGTCTACCACGACGCCGTCGATGAGGTCGATCTCGGGGCCTCACAGGTGCTCAGTCATCCCGAACCTGGCGACTGCATGGGTCTAGAGGCCGCTCGTGCATCAACATCATCCGTGGACACGTCAACGCTACTGCAGCTCCCATTCCTGGTGCCAGCAGCACAACCGGCAGTGGCAACGACCGCGTCCAAGATGGTATCAGACCGCGCAAGGAAGCGCAAGAGGTCCAGGCGGAACCTCAAAGCACAGACCGCTGGCAAGCCCAAGCGATATGCCGAGGGCGCTGTGGCCGTCGTCAACCTGGTCGAGGAGCGCGCTGTCATCTTCCAAGACTTTCTCAGGTGGATCTATCCAAAGTCTGTTCCATGTCTGCGCGGTGAGCACCGCTGACGACCCTCATGCAGTTTGGAATGCAAAATCACATGGACAAACGTCGAAGGGGTCCGTCTCTCGTTGGAAACCGGACGTGATCGTGTCGCCGCTGACACGCACAGCTTTACGCCCTATCCGACCGGCTCCTCAACACTTCGCTCCGCCAAGCAGCCCACGCTTTCCTCATGACGCATGCGTCCGGCAAGCCTGTCCAGGCCATGCGCGTCGCCGAGCTGCACAGTAATGCCGAGCTGTACCGCGAAGCCTCGCGCTTTGTTCTCGATCTCGGCGCATGGAATGAAGACGAGATGGCAGCCTTGTCGGACCGTACGCGGATGAAGCTGTTGATGAGGTCAGCTGGTCTCTGCTCTCTCGACGTTCGCTGACGACGCGACGGTAGACGCAACTGGTTTCTCGATCGGCTCGTCAAGTTGCAGGTGACAGACGTGCGACGAGAATACCAGTGTGTGCGTTGCGTTGCCGGGTGCGAGCTACAGGAGCTGAATGCTACCCGTCAGCACCCTTCATGTCCAGACTTGGCTCAGTGCCAGCGCCTGCTCGACGACAAATGGCGCCTTGCGCAAGCTGCGCTCAGTCGGTTCGGTTCACCGCAGCCAAGCGTCGCGTTTCGGTCCGTCAGCACCACCGTGTCATACGAGCTCGCTGATGCCATGGTAGCTGCCTGCGGATGCTCGAAACGTACCCTACCAACCCATCGTTGCTGCTCACGCATACCGTATGCCAGAACACTGCCAAGAACTGGGTCATGAGCCGTACGTCTCTCCTCGCCGCACTCGCGCTGACGCCGCCGCCAAGTGTTCGACCGCATGTTCCAGCCTCGACACTCGTTCCCCACCGGCACGGAGAAATACTGGCTCTTTGTCACGCTCAACTGAGCCAACTGATGGACAGACATTGTACATATGACTATGACGCTATGCACGACTTGACGCTATGCACCTAGCGCTGCACATGGTGCTGCAAGCTCTTGAACTGGGTCATTGTCCCCTCGCTCTCCTCTAGCATCTCTTGCGCCTTTTCATACACGTGCGATCCGGGTGGGTTATACATCATTGCGTTGCTGTTCGACGTGTCCGTCAGCGCCGCCGCCGTCGTCGACGAGCCGAATCCAACGCACGACAGCATCAGCAGCAGATCCCTCTCAAACTCCTCGACGCTCGTAATCAACCCGTCGCGGATCCGACTGCGGATCGTCTTGAGCTCCATCGGGCGCTTGATGATCTCGTAGTAGTCTGGCGCGTCCGAGTGCTTGATCGGGTTCAGGAACAGGTTGCCGTTGCGGTGTTGGGCGATCGTGTCGTAGAGCGAGTAGATGAGTTTCTGCATGGCTTTGCTGTCGCGCGGCGACGTGTCGCGCTGGTGCTGGTGCTGGCGCTGGCGCGAGGAGCGCTTGGTTGGTTCCGCTGCAGAGGCATCAGCAGCGTGTCGTGGCGGTTCTTAGCAGTCAGATGGACCTAGATCAGGCGTAGCGGATACCGATGCCGTCCCACGCCCACGCCCCCTGCCCGTCCCCGTCCCGGCCTCAGCCTCATCGTCGTCCCTTTGTGCGACTAGAGGCCGGAGAAGTCCCTGTCAGCGAGTCGTTAACGCCGGCCCAGTCAAAAGGCCGACACGCACCTCGCGCCGATTCCCTCCGATTGCTCGTGCGCGTTGGGACCGCCGCCGCTGCCTTTTTCCGCGTCGCCGTCGTCGGTTTCTCAGGCTCCGTCTCGGCTTCGGCTTCAGCGTCGACCTCGTTCTCGTGATCGGTCGTGGCTGGATCGGGTTCGGGCTCGGTGCTGACGATTGACAGCTTTGACGCTGGACCCGACTCGACCTGTTTCCGGTCCTTTGCCGCGCGTCGACTCGCCCGCGCGGCCGTCGGCGTCTGCACGTCTTCAGCGCCCGTGCCCTGCGACGAGACCGAAGCAGCGCGCTTTGACGCAGGCGGAGGGGACGAGACCTGGGCTTGACCGTGTTTGGCCTTTTTCCTCGCGCCGCCTCGCGTACTCGCGCGCGTCGCAGGCGCAGCCTCGTCATCGCTCGTCATCTCACTCTCTGGAACGTTGGTCGATGCCGGTGAGGGCGCTGCGCGGGGTGCACGCAGCTTGACAGCGCTAGCGGCCGCTTTGCTTGATGGTCTTGATTTGCGCTTGGTCCCGCGCGTGGTCGTCGGTTCGTCTTTGGCGGGTGAAGGGGACGGGACGGGCGAGAGGTCTGAACCTGGCGCGGGTGAGAGTTCGGGCGATGGCGCGGCCGCGGTAGGTGGTGGTGGGGAACTGGCTTTGGCGACGGTTGACCGGCGTGTGGAAGCCGGTCGGCGAGCGGGTGTTGATGTTTGAGCGGGAACGGCGGCTGGTGTTGGCGTGGGGGATGGTTCTTTTGCTGGTTCCTCCGCTTCCGGTTCGTCTAGATCCTCTGCTGCCACCGACTCGGCCTTGGCGACGGGTAGCGTTGCTTCTGCCACGGCCTCGTCTTGCTGCACCTTGTCCTGCACAGCATCCTCCATCTCCACATCCACACTCGCGTCGGCCTGTTTCGCCTCGTTGGCCTCGTCTGCTTGCTCGACCGGCACGCGTTCTTCGACTTGATCTTGGGTCGCAGCGACCACATCCGCCACCTCGGGCACCCAACTGTCCACCAATTCGTTGCCATACTGGGTCCCCAGCACGACCCGGAGTTCGTGCACCAACTCGTCCGTCAACGTGCCGGCGCGCAGAGCCTTGATCTCGGTCATGAGGATTCTGTAGGCGCGTTAGCGACCCATGCGCAGAGAAAGAGGTGGACGGACTGAAACTTGGATTCCTGGAGCTCGATCGCGTCTTTGAGCTCTTGCATCCGTTGGATGTAGAATGTTTGTGCGAGCTTGAGGTGGACTCTGGCTGTGAGGCGTGAGTTATCAGGATTCAAACACGTCGAGGGATAAAACATACCCTGCGGTTTCATCGCGTCTTCTGCTGGTCTGTAGCTGCATCAGCCTTGATTCGCCGTCACAATCGGTCGACCGAGCAAACACGCACACATTCTGCCCGATCGAAGCCATGAGCGCCACATAGCTCTTTTCGCACGCCTGGTCGTGCCATCAGCTCCGCCTCGCCATACTTGCGCTGGATCGTGAACGCACCTCGAGACTGAACAGCTCGTGTGGTCGGTTCACGCAACACGGGTGGGCGAGCAGCAGTTTACTGACGCCTGCCCAGTTGACGGCGCCGAGCTTGTACACTGCTTGAGCGAGCAGGAGTTTCTCTTGCACTGTCAGCAGATCGACTGTTGCGATCTCGGGTACTGCTGTTGCTGCCATTGTGGGCTGTGAGGGAGCGGGAGGAGACGAGGTTGAGGCTGGTGTTGGTGTTGGTGCGGATCTCGCGTTGGTGTTAAAGTTGGCTGCCAAACCCCACCGTGGGGTTAGCACTGCTGTAACACCGATGACCCGCTATAACGCCGAAAGTGGCGGTCACGTGATCCCGTTGTTTCGGGATGATAACCGGAGCTCGTAACGTCACTCGAGCTCCGAGTCGAGTTGTTCACCACCGAAAAACGATCCTCAGCGCGATCACCAGGCGATCACAGCCACCATCACCGCATCAGGGACACTCTTGTACAGTCACAAGACTCGCAGCAGACGGCACCGGACAGCACCCGCTCGGTCAAACCCGATTACCGCCGCGTCCCGCGAGTCACTCGGTCCACACGGAGACCAAGCAGCAACAACGACCGCAATGTCACGCTTCAAGATCTCTGGAGCGCTATGGGATCGCATCCATCACTACTCTTCCTTTCCGCAGACTGGCGGTCCGTCACTGGGCCCGTTCACGACTCGACCGAGCTGACGGCTATAGTCTCGCTCCAGCAGATGGTGCTCTTTGGCCAGCACCCGTCTCAGGGCACGCTCTTAAAGGCATCGCAGTTTCTCTCAGAAGAGCTCCCGATCAGACTCAGCCATCGCGTCGTCGAACTCGACACGCTCCCGGATGGACTGAACAAGATGCCAAGTATCGCCAAAGTGAAAGAGTGGTATGCCCAGAGCTTCGAGGTCGGTCGCGAGGCGCGGTATGCACGGAGAGCGAGGCGCGCCGGCGATCAGCCGCTGGCTGAGAATTCGACTGGCTTTGCTCCCCGTGAACCGCACAGCTCGTCCACTCGCTCACACTTGCAGGAACTCGTCACGTTCCCACCACCGCAGCTCAGCCCCAGCCTAATCGAACAGCTCAAGATCCCAGCAGAGCAGTCAGTCCTTGCATCGCGCGCCATAACACCCCCTCACCCACCCACAGAACCACCCCGTTCCCCAGCGCAACCCCGAACCCATCTCTACACCCTCAAATGCACGAAGGCCCCGTCGGTCTCCCCGCACCCGCATCGGCCCCCCTCTCGGCCGCTCTCGCATCATCACCCCGCATGCGGATCCCGCTCGAACGACGATACTTTTCTCCACCGCCAGCGTCGACCCTGTACCCGCCCGAAGTGCACGACTACAACGATCGGTTCACGCGCCTGCTCGAGACGATCAAGAAACGCCACGACCCGACCGTGACAACGGTCGCCCAGGGCGTCTTGGAGTGGAAAAAGCAAAAGGGCGGCGGCGAGCTCGGCCAGGGCGTCCAACAGTTTTTAGATCGCTTCTACATGTCGAGGATCGGTATCCGCTTCTTGATCGGCCAACGTAAGCTTTGCTTCCGCCTGAGCCGATATGATGGACGGAACTGATGCAATCGATACAGACGTGGCCCTCAACACGCTCCAACCGCACAAAGATTATGTCGGGATCATCTGCACCCAATCCGTCAGTTCGGTGCGACCAAGCGGGAAGGAGCTGACGTGAATAGAATGTGCATGATATCTGCCACGAAGCGATCGGTGAGTGCTTTGTCTTCGCGGCGGTGGCTGGCAACATTCGAGCCAATGAGGGGCTATTCATGTTGCTGGCAAGTCTCGAGCTCGAACGCGATGGCGTGGAATCCGCGATGCCCGGCGGCGACGCTACCTCCCGAGGTCTAGGCGATCGACGTCGATAGCGACCAGCGCTAGGGCGGTCAGACGACATTTCTGTAGAGATGTCGCAAGACTTGATCATGTGCTGGTGCGCGCACGCCTACGATCTCCCGTGTCGGCTCGTGTCGGCTTACATCTCAGCGCGAGATGTCCAGTCGCAAGGCGTAGCACGGGCCCAACTCTAGCCATCTACAATACCATTGGACGATTCAGACCATGCGCTCAGTATAAGAGGTCTTTCTCGGCAATAGCGCATGGTAGAGTTGGCTTGCTTTTCTCGATCCCTCGACAGATGAGCTTGCGAGCTGTCGAGCTGGGCTTGCTTTTGCAGTTGGGATCGATGGTCTCTTGCGCGTTACGCGGACCGGAGATCAGTTCAGACTCTTCGTCAGTTTGAGAACTCTCAACCGCTTGTTCGTGTCTGCTTTTGACAGCACGATTTGTGCCATGACTCTGCGCGCGCCAAGGTTTCAATTCCTGCCAGACCTGTACCACTGCCTGATACACACTGACGCCCGCAGAAAACGCCCGGTTCGTATGCGAGGAACACTACGCCCTCTTCAAGGGCCCGCCTATTCAACTACTGTGCCCCAAAGACCTCACGTTCCCCTACGTCCCGGGCCACCTCAGCCACATTTGCTTCGAGCTGCTGAAAAACTCGCTTCGCGCCGTCGTCGAACGCTACGGCGTTGACAACGAAGACGCCTTCCCTCCTATCAAAGTCGTCGTCGTTGAAGGCTCTGAAGACATCACGATCAAGATCAGCGACGAGGGTGGTGGGATCCCGCGCAGTGCGATCCCACTGATCTGGACGTATCTGTACACGACGATGAGCGACGAGGGACTCGACGCGAGTATCGAGAGCTCGGATTTCAAGGCGCCGATGGCGGGCTTTGGCTATGGCTTGCCGTTGTCGCGCTTGGTGAGTTAGGAGGGCAGTGAGCAGTTGCACACGCTGATGGCGATCACAGTATGCTCGGTTCTTTGGTGGCGATCTCCGCTTGATCTCAATGGAGGGTCACGGGACCGACGTCTACATTTCTCTCAACAAGCTCTCATCTAGGCGCGTACGGCCCTGCGGGCACTGCAGCCTGACTGACACTGCCCTAGCCGGGAACCACTGCAATGATCAATCACCCTCCTTCCAGCTGACTCGCGCAACACCTCGATTCGGTCGTCATCAAGCTCCACCTGTTGTAGATCACGACCCCTCGCATGCATCCGTTTCACCACGCCCTGTGAAACAGTGGGCATCCTTGGACGCCGACCGGACTCAAAGGAGCGCGCTGCGGACTCCTTTGTAGCTTCCACTCGGTTGATATTGTTTTGCGTGGGATCCGTCTTGGCCTCTTGTACGTACTGACCACGACACTCATTCAGACATGGCACACGCTCAGGCTCCCGGGCGCCGCTGGCGGCGCCGCCTCGTCACGACTCTTGGCATCGTCGCGCTCGTTGCGGGCCCCTTGCGAGCTGAAGCGCAGTATGCCAAGATGCGGCGTGAACTGCGCGAACCTCCGACTGTAGCTGGCGAGATTGTGCGACGGCGCCAAGTAGGTTCCGGTCGGATAGATGAGCGCGATCTACTGCCTCTGCCTGTCGTCCCGGGCGGGTTGGGCGCTCGAAGTGAAGGACTGAACCCGCCGGCTGTGGGTGCTGGTGGGATTGGTGGGAGGGGGTTGAGGGAGCCTGATGTTGGTGCTGGAGGTATTGGGCGGCGCGACGTGAGTGGTATTGCCGAAAGCTGGGTGTATGATCGGCTGACAGTTATACAGCAAACGTCGACAAGCACTGGTCTGGTCATCAACAGCGGCGATGACTTTTGCATCTATGGCCCGCCGGATCCATTCAGCCAGATCCCAGCAGCTGAGGGCAAGGTCGTCTCGTGGTGTACCAGGGTCAGTACCTACTCGACGTTGTACGAGCGCTGACCCAACGTCGACAGGACGGCCATGGCTCGCGCTTGATCCCCGATGGGACCATACAGGGCGTCACCTATGTAAAGACGCCAAACTATGTGCAGGTCTCGGGCATGTACGTTTGGGCTCCATGCACTGAAAGAGACGAGGCTGATGACCGCAGTGGTGACTTTACAAAGATCAACATTTCGCCAGGCGATCCTGGAGGGCAGTTTGATAGTAGCCAGCATACCCCAGAGGGCGCTTGGGTCTCGACCTCGAACGGGGATGCGCATAGCTGGGTCGTCAGTCCCGAGGTGAAAGACGGCTCCATGAGCGCTGACGACAACCAGACACTGATCTCAGCGACGACCTTTTGCGTGCGCGCGTGCACTGGGGATGCAAAGTAAGCCTAGTTGAGGCTTGACGACCCTCACTCATCCCGCGCAGGTACTGCCCGTCTTCGTACGACACCATGGGCTGCTGGTGGGTCATGCCTGGCGCGATGGTGGGTCAGCGTACTTGAGTCCTCAGTCCGCGCTAAACTCGGCATAGGATTGGGGAGGAACGTATCAGAACTGTGAAAGCGACGATGGTCAAGTCCCCGGCGTGTACGGCACGAGCACATATACGCAGGTGGGTAAAGTGCCAATGGGCCTAGCACTGCTGACAAGCACAGGGATCTGGCCCAACGCCCGACCCCGTGGCGGCGCCGAGCCAATCCAACTGCCAAGCAATCGCCAGCGTCTCCAACGGTCAAGCCGCTCCTTCGGATCAACCATGGACAGGTACGAATCAAGACTCTTCCTCAAACGCGTCTGAAAACCCGTCGTCCACTTCCACTGCAACTGATCAAGGGCAAGATGCTGACAGCCACCTTTCTCTTGGTTCTTCTACAGGCCAAACATCAAGCACTGGTCAAGGATCAACGACGTGGATGCCGACACACACATGTGTACCGTGCGAGGGTGCCGGCGCGGTCCAGACTGGCACCGCAACGACACTAGCAAAGGCCGACGGCTCGGCGACGGGCACGACAGCTCAGGTTGGCGTAACACAGAATTTGCTAGCAGCAGCGAGCGAGACTGGGGGCGCGTCGACAATCACCAACGCGCCAAGCTCGACCAGCGCCGCCGACAGCGGCGGCAATGGCGGCTTCCTTGGCATCAAGCGAGACGAGGAGACGACGACGAGTGATGGTCAATGCTGCTACACGACTTGGACACCTTCTGTCATCGGCGGCGGTGCGCAGGCAACGGGAACGGCGACGCACGCCGCGTCGTCTGGTACAGGCGCCGCAAAGTCGACTGCGGGCAGCAAGACGGGCACCGGCACAAAGGCAGCTGGTCCTACCATGTCTGGCAACGCGACCACCAACTCGACCGGTGGCAACTCGACAGGCAATGGTACGGAAGAAGGTGCCGCGCGCGTTGGGATGGTGCTGGATGGCGGTGCTTGGAGTCTCGTGGTCTCGGTCGCAGTGTCGGTCGTCGCAGGCGGCGTTGGTCTGCTCCTGTGATCTTCAGCCCGGTTCGATGTATACACGCTTAATCATTCTCTCTCCCGCTCAGACGATTGTCGAGAGCGGTTCAGTAGCAACCGAGATCATCTCCGCGAGCACGTAGGTGCACTCAATATGTGCATAGACTGTTGACACGACGGTGGCCAAAGACCGATGCGCACGCTAAGCCCACTGTGACGCTTCTTCCATTTCTGCCGCCATGGCCCTGCCGCCTATGACTCTGTTCAGATCGGGCATGCGCACAGACGAGACGGCTTCCGCGTACGCTTCTCTCGCCGTACGATAAGCTGCGCGCTTCTGTTCAACTTCCTCCTCTGACACGTCGTTCGCCACGCTAATCAGAGCTATGTAAGTGGTTTCGAGCTCTGTGCGAGCTGCATCGTACTCTTGGACGTAGGTCTCAGCGGACATGATCAAGACTTGTGAGTCTCTTTGCAAGAGGCGACTGTGCCGTAGATAAGTCTTATTGTCGAGAAGGCGCTCGACATCCGATGCTATATTGCAATCTGCGAGCGCAGTCGCCAATCACGCCAGGTCGACAAGGCGCAGCTCAACCCTTTGTGAGATCAGGTGAAGAGATCGAGGGCCTTCTGAACGGCAGAAACGTGCGACTGACCACTGCAGCGGGACGACGCATCCCGATGTTAGGCACTTTACACGGTAAAGTGTTTAGCGGGACCGAGATCGACCGCACCTGGTCTGATAAGCGCCATCTGCGGACTGTGAGACCCGATGGACCGTAGATTGCTTGGTGTTTGAGATCGGGATGCTCAGCTATCTCTAGCCGGGTGACCGCCAGTACGGTTCAGTCGCGAAGCTGTCAGCTGGGTCGATGTGCAACAACGCATTCGGTCCGAGGTGCTTGTCGCGTATCGCCCGTCGGTCCCTGCTGTACTAATGACGCTCAGCACCATCAAAAGCGATACAGCGCGAACAGGGCAGGCATCGCTACATCGCGCACGACACGAGCCAGCCAAGCGAGAGTCCATTCATGTAATGATGAGAAAAGTATGCGGCGTAACAGGGCGTGAATCGGGCTATAGCGCAAACGCGGCGAGGGCAAAGATGGACGCCGAGGAGAGGACGGTGAGGAGCAGGACCGAGTCTGAAGTGGTGGTGCGCGGGGCTGCGCTGCGTTCAAACAGGCCTCGTTTCCGCGAATTGGTTTGACCGGTTGCCTGGATGGGTTAGTCTTGGCGCGAGGTAGTCGACACAAGGGACATACGTTGGCGCCGGTGAGGACTTGGGTTGGGAGCATGTTGGGCGGGTTGGCAATCATGTACATCTGACTTTGTCAGTCTTTATCCAAGATCGATTGCCGATACTGACCGGCGGCATCTTGGCGCCGTCGAACCGGTTGACACGCAACGCATAGTTGCCCGACTGGCCATCGATCGTGATCCCCCAATCGGCATAGAGCACCTGCTGGTTGTACTCTGTGATGACGTTGGTGACGGACGCGCATGGGTCTTGGACCTGGATCCGGCCGTCGGTCGGGAACGGGTAGAGGGACATTGAGCCGTTGTCGTTGAGGCCATAAGTGCCGTGTTGCCAGCTGATGGACGCGGTGATGCAGGATGGGTTGCTGGCGTTTGCAGTGTAGCGGTAGAGGACCTCTTCGAAGAAGCCAGTGTCGGTGCTGGTGCGTTAGACGGGTGTCTGGGCGCAGTGGGTGGGAAACTTACAAGGAGTATGAGATTCCCGTATTGGTTGGGTACTCGAAAGTGTAGGATGCCGGTCGGCAAATGTTCTGAGCGTGTCAGTCCCAGATGTGAGGTTTGACAAGCCCGACTGGGTGCGGAATCGAGCCAGGGTGAATCCCGCCGAGCGAGATGGATGCCAGGCGTCGACTGATAGAGCGTCGTGCAGAGAAAGGCATGATAGCTCTGACCGTGTTCCATCGAGCGGTCCCTTGCAAGGCATAGCCGCACCCGCAGAGTGACACGCTATACCTCCCCGCAGGCTACATCGCCCAGCCTAGGCCGACCGGATCGAGACTCACCCCGCCCGTCGAGACGGCACCGCTACCCGAGCTCCAAGTGCCCTGCAGACTCGTGACGTTGTTGGCGTCTGATAGATCGCCCTGCGCATAGACCTGGACACCGGCGAGTGCGAGGGCCAGGACGGTCGAGAGGTAGAGCATGGCCGGGCTCGTTGTTGTGATGAAGGGAGGGAGGAGGGTGGCGGGTCGATCGGTGGGTGTGCTATTGATACAAGTGGTTGCGGGTGCCGTGACGGGCGTGTAACGAGTGGTGTGGGGATGTGACGGAGCTGCCTGCGCTGGTGGTCGATCCTGCCCGCTTGCCGCTCTTCAACACGACAGCAAGACGAGACAGTGGAGGATGGTACAAAGCGCACGGCCAAACCCCCCTTAACGCCGGTGAAACGCCGATAACGCCGAAAAGCGGTGTTTCAGGGGGTTAGACTCCAAACTTGCACTTCCGCTGCATCCATCAGCAGCTACGACGCTTCCGTTCTATCCTTGTGCCGCCGCCGCGCTCGGTCCATCTTGGCCGTCAGCTCGTGGTGCTCGCCACGACCAGCGAGCAGCGCGCTTGGCAGCTCCATCGCTGGCTCCTCGGTCGTAAAGTACGGCATCGCGAGCGCAGCAGAGGCACTCAGTCGTCGGTCCGGATCGTACGCTAGCAGCCCTTCGGCGAGGTCGAGCGCGGCGGACGAGAGCCACCTATGCACGTCAGCTTGCTGTCGCCATGTGACGGGTGCACACTGACTTTGAAAAGGCGTCTCTGAACCGGTTCGGCAGCACCGCTTTCGGCTTGACGAGCTCATACCACGGTAGATCCTTGAGTCGTGGCCAAGCCTCTTCACTCGGCGTCCCGCACACGCCGTAGATGACTTCGAGCTGGTGAATCTCGTCGTTGCCCTGGAACACTGGCCGTGTCGTAAACAGCTCGAGCATGATGCACCTGAGCGCGTCAGCCATCCCGCCAGCTCGGGCCGCGGTACACTAACCCAGCACTCCACATATCCACTTCAGGCCCATAGACCGTCTCGCCTAGCAGCAGCTCGGGACTGCGATACCACAGCGTGATGACGCGGTTCGTGTAGTCGTTCCGCCGGCGCTTGTTGTACAGCCTCGCAAGGCCGAAATCCGCCAGCTTGAGCTCGCCCGCGGCATTGACGAGGATGTTGGAGCCCTTCATGTCGCGGTGGAGGATACCGCGGTGATGGAGGTACGCGAGGGCGGCGAACATTTGATAGTTGAGCGACTTGAGGTGGGCCGGGCTGAACTTTAGGTTGGGTTGCGCAAGGAGACCGGTCAGGTCGTGGTCCATGTACTGCATGACCATGTAGACCGAGCCTGCGACCGTCAGCGGGCTCATTGTACAACCTCAAACTCACCCTTGGAGATCATCATCTCGTGCAGACGGATCACATTCGGGTGCTCGAGCGACTGCAACAGTTTGATCTCGCGCATGGCCGTGACGGGGAACCCGTCCTTTTCGCCCTCCATCCGGATCCGCTTCAGCGCGACGCACGTGCCCGTCTCGACGTTGCGCGCCTTGTACACCTTGCCATACGTGCCTTCACCGACCTGCGCCAAGCGCTCGTACGTCTCGTCGGGCCGTAACGACGCAGACGCTGGCCCGTCGCGCGGTGACGCCGCGGGGAGTGAGGACGGCGTGGCCGTTGACATTGTCCGAGGCGTGGGCTTGGTATCCCGCTTGGGCGATGGCGGGGCCGCTGGGGGCGCAGAGACCGTAGGAGGCCGAGGTGGCGGGGGGACAGTCGCTTCAAGCTCGCGTTTTCGCTGCTCGTCCGCTGCGTCTTGTGCGAGCGCCTGGACCTCGTGCAATCGCACCTGTTCAAGTTCTCGCTCCCTCTCCTCCGCTTCGATCTCCTCGCGCCGAGCCTGCTCAATCAAGCGCGTCAACTCTCTCCGATCCCTCGCAAGTTGAACCCGGTGCTCATGCAGCTCCTCCACGAGCACCAGCTCCATCCTGACCGCCGGCCGTCGAAAGAAATGGTTCAAAAAGCCAGGCATGTCGCGCGGGGGCAGACCTTGGCCAAACCATTCGGTAAACGCCGACTGGATGTAGGGCGCTACATCCGCGAGGTGGGATTCCCACTGGCTGTCTACGCGCGTGAGCTCGGACAGGTAAAAGTCTGCGGTTGGGGCTGTTGATGGTGCGGCCGCGGGGGTCGGCTCGGGGGCAGGCGGCGGAGCGCGCGACGGTTTGACGGGCGAAGTGGATTTTCGGCTGGCCAGTCTCTCGAACGCATCACCGTTGTCTGTCGGCAGTGGACGAGCGCTGGCAGGTTTACCAGAGTGACCATTGGAAGGCTTGAGCGAGATCTTGACGGGGCCGGTTGATTGCAGTACTGATCCGGATGAAGCGACTGCAGCCGTCGGGACAGGCGCCGGCGGCGCGAACACCTCTGGCCGGGGCGAGCGATGCCCATTAGACTGCGTGAGACGATCCCGATCCGCAGAGTCGTCTCTTCGCCGTTCTCGCTCGCGCTCCTGGCCTTTTGCCGGCGCAGCGACCGGCGACACGGGTTGCCTGTCCTCGTCTCCCTCGCGCGCCCGCTTGCTGCCATCCTGCTGCCAATTCGACCGCGCGTCGACGGACGCGTACGACGGTGAACCGCGCCTGCCACGACCACTCCTCGGCGACCTCGACCTCGATCTCGACCGTCGTTCTTGAGGCCTCCGCCTCCGCCTCCCATTCCTCTCCCTCTCCCGGTCGGGTGATCGCGATCGACTGGGTGAATACCGTTTTGCACGTTTTCGCGGTGTGCGTGAACGGGATCGTGATCGAGAGAGGCTGCGCCGTTTGGAGCGCGCGCGCGGTGAGGTCGAGGAGCGCGAGTAGGAGGACGACAGGGAGGGAGATCGTCGGCGCGAGCGTGCAGGTGGGGTTCTAGAACGCGAACGACCGCGTGCCGCGTCCTCGGGGAATTTCTTGCGTGAGCCCAAAGGTCGGTCATCTTTGCTATCAAGTCTAATCAGCATGTGCTCTGTGGGTTGGTCTACGCTACTGACCTCGCTCTGCGATCCGAGTACGAGTCATCCCTCGCTTTCCCCTTGCCATGCCGATCGCCGTACGCCGAGGACGGTTTGCGTGGACTGGTCGAGCCGTGAGTGTCGACAAAGGGCTCCTGATTCCGCTGTGGAGGAGGGCCCGGCGGAGGGTGCGGTGGAGCGGCCACTCTTCTTGAAGGATGTATAAACGCCTGCGGGTCTCGTGGTGGTGGTGGCGGCGGCACGAACCGGTCCGTCAAATGGGGTTCAGGATACCGATCTGGGATCGGGGGAGGTGGGTGCGTCGGGTACATTGGTTGAGGCGGGGGTTGTGGAGGGTAGAATGCGTGTGTCGGAGGAGGCGGGGCAGGGTAGTGTTCGTAGCTTTGACCATGGTGCGGTGGGTACGCAGCAGGCGGGGGTGCCGACCGGTACGTGGATGGTCCCGGGCGCTCTGGCTCTGGGCGCCAAGTCTCGCGACGCAGGCTACCTTGCGGTGGCCTAGCTCCGTGGCCATGACTCGTACCGCCCATGCCTCCACCGTAGTTGCCTCGTCCTGGACCCATGTTTGGATACGGCTCGTTTGACGCTGGCAGCGGGAATGGCGGGCGTTGAGCCTGGTACTGCTGGCGACCGTAGGACATTTTCGCGAGTCGGTCCTGGCAGTCTCGAGACCCAAGGGCCTAGCAAGCACGATAGATAGTCGTCGACGCGCAGTCGAGTTCAAGGGATTGCGTGCCGACCGTGAAGACCTGTGCTCCTTTCGCCTCCCACTGGGGTTTCGAGAGCCCTTTTCGCCGCTTCTGTACGCTCTCGCGCCGCTCTCGGATCCACCCTTGCGCTCTGATGGCGAGGATAGACGCTGGCGAGGTGGAGTGCAGAGTATAGACTGTGGAGAACCCCTTGGATTGTATCAAACTGGAGGAGCACACTCACGTGAAGGAGGACCACCACCATCCACTGCTTTGCGTCGTCAACGAGCACCAGCACGGCAGTCTGCAGCGTCAAGACCAGCACAGAACGACCAGGGAGACATACGAGAGCGTTTGTGCGAGTCGAGGCAACGGATCGCTCGGAGAATCGCAGCGGACGGGCTCCTCATATCGCAGGACAAAGGATTGCCGGACCGCACCCAGCTTCAGCCTAGTCAACACGCTCTCATCATATCCTACTGCACTGTCCAGTCGTTGCCAGCGGCCAGGGCTCAGCCCATCCCATCCACCAAGCCAGCATGTCGGCCGAACCCCCACCCATGACCGACATCCTCGACTCGACCTCACCGCTCGCAACCCTGCCCTCGCTCGCACCAAACCCAAACGGCACCCTGCCCGTACCATCCGTCAATGCGGCTCCAGCGACGCCAAACGTGTTCACAGACGCTCAGGTCGAGGAATACAAGGAGCAAGATCGGTGGCTGCCCGTGAGGCGTCTAGCCCAAACGATCGAGCCAAGCAGCTCATGTGGAATAGATTGCAAACGTATCGCGCATCATGAAGAACGCGCTGCCGCCTGCTGCCAAGGTCTCGAAAGAGGCCAAGGAGTGCGTACAGGAATGCGTCTCTGAATTCATCTCGTTCATCGTGAGTTCTCGTCGCCGTTTGCGCACGGCAGCAGCCTGACTTGGCGGCAAGTGGAAGCGCGTCGCAGTGCTGACCCAGCCAGACCTCCGAGGCCGCCGACAAATGCACCGGGGAGAAGCGGAAAACGATCAACGGCGAAGACATTCTCACCTCGATGCGCAGTCTCGGATTCGACAACTATGAAGCCGCTTTGAAAATCTACCTCGCAAAGCACCGACAGGTATTCCTCTTTGCTATCCACCGGACGAGCTCGCTGATGGTGGTATAGCACCAGAATGCCGTTGCAGCACAAAGATCCCAGGCTCAGACCGGGACCGGGGCTTCCACACCCACGGGCACTCTTGCCGGTCCCGGCGCACCGATCGCAAAGCGACCACCGGCGTTCTCGCCGGATGAAGACGAGGATTCGGAGGATGACGAGGACGAGTTGGAGGTCGGCAAGGGCAAGAAACGGCGGCGAGAGGTCTGACGACGGGTTGGATCGCTTAGAGGCACTGTATCATATGTACATCGTAGACTGCATCGAATGACACAGGGTGGCAAGGGCCTTGGCTATGATACAACGGTTCTGTTGGTGCGGTCAGAGGTCGAGGTCCATGATGCTCGCCAAGGGAGGCGATGGGCTCGGAGCGCGGTCAGACGGGGCGGCACTGCCCTCTCCCGGATCCGTGTCGTCATTGATTGTTGCCGTAGGACTAGCCTCTGCTGTCCCCGCTTCGGTTTCCCCAACTTGCAAATCCCCCATCGGGACAAGCAAGCCGATCCCGCCCCGTCCTCTACCCCTACCCCTAGGCCTGCCCCTCGGTCTGCCCCTCGGCGCCCCTCTGGTCGTCGTCGTCGTAGCTGTCGCACTCTTGCCACGCCCCCTCCCCCTCCCTCTTCCTCGTCCTCTTCCTCTCGCGCTCGCACTCGCTTCAGCATCCGCCTCCGACCCATCGCCAGCATCCACGTTCTTAGCCTGGGCCGGTCCCTTCCTCCTCGACCAAGCGACCGGTGTCTCGCCTCTAGCTTTTGCATCCGCAATCAGCGCGCGCGTCGCTTCACGCCGATAAAAGTCTGCATCCTCGTCCGTCGCTTGCAGCGATGCAGGCGGTTCGGCGAGGTCATGCTCATGCAACGGCGTCTCGTCGCGCTCGAGTTCGGCAATCGTCTCGGCCGTAAGTCCGGGTTGCAGTTGCGGTCGCGGTTCTGGCTCGGCTGCGGATTGGTGGTGCGAAACGAGGGTGACGGGGTGAAAGGCAATCCGGTGGTCAGCAATGTGTTTCGGTGGGTGGTGGGCATTGTGCGGGTCGAGCGGGTCTGGCGCATCCAAGAGTCAGCGACAAATCAATGGACAAGCCCAACCTACCCCGGACTAGACGATAAATGACCTCGGATCCAGTCATCTCTTCCACGGTCCCGCAAAACACCTGAGCGCCCACGCGGAGAAATGGCGTGGCCGTATCGAGGCCCTGCAAGCGTAGGCGTCAGATCGCTCATCCAGTTCAGACCGTTCGCTCACAATCAGCTGGTAGTCGTTACTCTGCGCAATGAATCTAGGATCCATCGAAGTGCCCATATCGAGCGTGACATAGAGTTCCTACGTCGACATCAGTACCTGCTACCACTCGGTGCTCGTCGTAACAGACCTCCTCATCCGTCTCATAGTCGTCTAGATCGTCGACATCGTGGAACGAGTCGACAGCACGCCAGCCATCGCCGAACAGCGTCGACGGGCCGGGATCCAGCATGATGCTTTTATCAATGTAGACGCGTTTCAGCTTGCACGTACGACTGGCCACAGACGTGGCATCCGTGGGAAAGCGCAAAGTGGCATCCTTACTGTCTTTGAGCGTTGGCGCAAACCAAAGTACGCAGAGCTGTCCCAAGGATCTAGTTGGCATCATTGCTCTTAGCGACGCATCACTCGAAGATGTTCGCTCGCGACCGCACAGCCACTCGTGCACGGTCCCAATACCCTTTGCCCGCGGATCACATTATCCACCACTGATCCCCATCTTGCAGTTCATAACCCCACTCGTAGAAATCAAGCATCACTCTGGGCCTCTTGGCTAAGATCATGTGTAGTATCTGTTCTGTAACTGCATGACTCAGTTACGTGCCCCACTAGGGCACTCCTGTCATGATTATTTATCACTGCCCGGCTCGTCCTCTAGTACTTGTGCTATGATGAAGTCACGACGTGCCAGCCCTTGCACTACCGGCTTTCAATGTCAGGGTTATCTTTTTGCGTAACTCGACGCGCATGGCCGTGCGCAGACTATCTCAGCAAGCTCGCTGCACTGCTGCGATTGGTTATACACGAGCACTATGCATTGACACGGCTATATATACAAACAAGCGAGTCGAACACATGCGGCAAAGACAGTCAAGAAAACACCAACGATACGTTACCGATCACGCCGAGCCATTGACCACGACCATGCCCGGCATCGGGTCTTTGGCCGTCGTGACGCCCTTTTCGGCACTCGCAAACGACGCAACGGCGGCAGTCGACGGTGGCGGCTGACTGACCACCGCGGGCGGGGGCGGGATCGGCGTCGAGACTTGGTCAGGCTCAGTCTTGACGCGCTCGGGCTCGGGTTTCGGTGAAGGCCTGTGACAAGATCGAGGTGAGTGATCAGCGGAGAGAGAAGGAAGAAGAGAGTACTTTGCGCGTTTGTTTGGACCGTCTTGAGAATCCCCACCGTCCTCGGGCTGAGGGGTCAGCCGGCTCAACGGGGCTGCAACGAATACGCACCTGACCGATCGACTTTGAGCGCTTGAGGTCTTTTTTCGACTTTGGACGCTGACCGTCCTCGAAGCAGAAGAACGGCAGTTGGGCACTGTAGAGCGATCAGCTTGGTCGTTTCATCCCAAAGGGTGGATGCACCGTTTCGTAGCACGCAGCATGACGCCCATCTCCATCTCGTCATACTTGTCCCACAGCTGAGCGGCCTGACAAAACTTGCGGCTCGCCCAGGACAGGTTGAGCACCCGTGCCGAGCCGTCCTCTGTAGTCAGTCTCATCAGCAAAGCACCTCGACTTGTGCAATCCCAATCCACTTACTCGGCTTCTTCTCGATATCAAGCCCAACAAAGAACGACTTGGTGTAGACGCGCTTGATCTCTCGATCGCCGCAGTCTGCCTCTGTGCGCTGCGTCGCCTCGTCCGAGAGCTCGCCTTGGGACGCGGCCGCTTGCTCTTGTTCCGACAAGCATAGGTACGTCATCTCCTTCCCGCCGCAGTACGGGTGCGCGAGCAAGACGGTATCAACCTGCTCCAGCTCCATGATCAGCGTCCGCAGCTTTGATTCAACGGTGCCGCTCCTGCGCAGTCAGTGTCAGTTGCCTTGGTCTGCCTTCGAGATCAATCACACACCAGTCTTTGATCAGCTCGGCCGAGGACGCCGAAGCAATGACCTGAACGTAGGTGCGGTACGCATGGAAGAATTGATGCCTTTCAAACAGCTCGTTCCAGCTGCTGCCGGGGTTGACCATGATCCGATCGACGATTCCCATGGCTGTGCAGTGTGAGCGCCACTCGGTCCGAAGACTGCTACTCACCTCTGAACATCTCCGCGCGCATGATGGACATGGTTGACGCCGTCACGTTGTGCGTCGAGCACATGGACGGGTACGCCGGCGTGATGACGGGCATTTTGTGCCCCATGTCCCGACGGTCAATCTATCAACAGTGTCAACAGATCACCCGTGTCCGCGCTGCAGAAACAGACCTTTGGGTTCCAAACCGCATGCTGCATGTTGGCCGGGCCCGCCTCGATCCTCTTCAGAATGACCGGCTGCGGCCACGCCCTTTGCGAATGTTGGTCATTGTGCAGTGTGCCCGCTGGAGGGACGTACCATTGATAGAAGATTGGGAAGAATTTGCCGACGACGGCCGCGGCTGGTGCAGTTGGGTAGAGTTGACAGATGCGCGCGACGAGGAGCGCCCACGCGACACCACCGAGAAAGCCGAGCACGTTGGAGTAGATGCCTCTTCCTATCAAGAGATGAGCAAAGCGCACGGCACAGACCGAAACAAGACGCACGCTTGGCCCACAGTCTGATGGTACGCAGCGAGAGGCGGAAAGTCTCGACGTTTGGGACGAGGTTGAGGATCAAGTCGGTGACGCGGGGACCTGCGGGCGTCAGCACCCTCCTACGACACTATACTAGCACGCACCGTTCAGACTCCGCTGACAAGGCTCGTCTACGCCTCGGAGGATATTGTTATCCTCGAGCGTCAACTCGTCCGGCACCTGTACACCACCGATCAGCGCCCGACTGTACCATAAACGCGGCAAACTCACCGTTGGCAGGTTGACGCGCGCAAACAGGAAATCAACCTCGACGCCCGAGATGACAGCCTTCATGACCGGGACAAACGCGGTCGGGACGGCCGAAAGCTCGGTGACTTCGGACCAAGCTTTGAGGTTGTTGTAAAACGTCTCGAAAAAGTCGTCGTGGTAGACGTGCTTGGGGCATACGCATACGGTATCGATATCGGATCCTGGACCGTGGACGCCCAAGCTGATGAATGTCAGTCGGTGGCAGCGCAAGGGTCGAAAGGAGGGAGCGCACCGGTAAGACCCAGAGGTGTAAATCTTGCCACCCGCGGCTGTGGCCATTTCCTCGGACAATCCTCTGTGCCGGTCAGTTGCTGGATGATTGCAGCGTGCGCAGGATCACATACCTCTTCAACGAGACCTCGCGCACGAATTCCTTGACGAGACGGGAAATGTGTCCGAGCAATTGCTCTCTGCGAGGTTGGTGATCAGCCCGGCTGTCGAATCCCATAGCCATCGGTCTCGCACCTGACTTTACGCTCCTTGTCCGACTCGAACTGGTTTAGCTTTTTGAGGTCTGCCAAGAGAGCTGTAGCTGATCAGCATCACCCTAAGAGGTCGGACATTCTACCACGGACCATCACTCGCTCTGATGTCCAACTCTCGCGGTGGGTCCGTGCTGATGGGAGCCGTGACACCGTACTGCTGCATACTGGCGACTTTAGCACATTGCTTGACCATCCTCGGCGCTGTCCTCGTCCTGCACTCACTTGACCGGAATGGATCGCTAGACGAGGTGCTGACACGGATCGGGGAATAGATGCTCAATTCGCTCTCAAGCGTGGTCCAGTGCGCTAAATACAAACGGAATGACTTAGGCAGCGGGCGCAGTGCTCTGACAGACTCGTCGGGCGATGGATCCAGCCTGTCTACTACTCTGCAGTGGTCGCAGTGAGCGGAAAGACGACAGTGGATCGAGTGCATTCCCCTTTGTGCGGGTTCACGGTGCGCGCAAATAAACCACCGCGCCACAGTCGATTTCTAGTGTTCATCCGACACCTTCCACCGCACGCAAACTCGGCGCAATCTCACTCGGACAGCGCACCACAGAGCTCTACACAGTCGGTACGGATCAGTCTTGATCAACGACGCGAAAACGACAAGCGACGGCGTGAAGAAAACGCAAAGAACCACCCGGGAATTCAGAACGCGACTGGTACGAGTTCCGGTCCACTAGACGCCATGCATGAGCTCATGCTGACCATTGGCAGTATACGCAATGTCTGGAATCGAGGCGCTGAACCCGCGGGCCGAGGTGCTCAAGCGCTCCCAGGCTCTGGCGGCCAACACGGTACGTCGACGGCCGTGCTCAGCTCGAGATGACTTTCAAGCTGATCCTCGTCATAGGCTGGTGGGTTGATGCCCTAGGTTTATCAAAGAGGCTATACTCAACACACTCTATAGGTGCCATGGGATTGGCCAACGTGCTCAAATCGAATCTCGGTTCGTCGTGCGCGTCTGTTCGCTCGCTCAGCGGCTGATGCACCACTCTAGGTCCTCGAGGAAGCATCAAAATGCTTGTGGATGGTGCCGGAGGTATGTGTAGATTCTCAACTTGATCCAGCCTTACTGACATGTCGTAGCAATCAAGATGACCAAGGTTCGGGGATCACCGGTCCAAGGACTATAGCTGACCGTGCTGCTAGGGCGGAAACACTTTACTCAAGGAGATGAGCATTCAGGTATGTGACCTGTAGACGGCGATCAAACCTGTCTAACGCACGGCAGCACCCTTGTGCAGCCATGATTGCCCGTGCGGCTTCTTCGGGCTCGGCGGACGGTGATGGCGCGACGTCGGTCGTGCTGCTCATCGGCGAGCTCCTCAAGCAGTCGGAGCGGTACACATCAGAGGGTATCCACCCCCGCGTCATCGGCCAAGGGTATGACATTGCCAAGGACGCCGCGTTGAAGGTAAATACTACCGCCCGAGCTCGCTCGCTAGCTGATCCCCCACAGTTCCTCGACTCGTACAGGCAGACTCCAACACTTGACCGCTCCACCTTGATCTCTGTCGCTCTGACCGCACTCGGCACCAAGCTGCACCACAAGCTTGCGGCGCAGCTCGCGCCAGACGTCGTCGACTCGGTCATGGCGATCGAGGACGAAGACTTTGGTCACAACCTCGACATGATCGAGGTCATGAAGATGCAGCACCGAAGTGAATCCGAGACGCAGCTCGTTCGCGGTCTGGTCCTTGACCGTCAGTGCCGCCCATTGTCTACCTTGGCGGATCGCTGACGCTCACGACACAGACGGCCCACGCCACCCCGACGCGCCCAAGCGCGTCACCAACGCCTTTGTGCTTACGCTCAACGTCTCGCTCGAATACGAAAAGACCGAGGTCAACTCGTCATTCTTCTACTCGAACGCCGAGCAGCGGGAAAAGCTCGTCGAATCGGAACGCCGCTTCGTCGACGACAAGCTGCGCAAGATTGTCGAGCTCAAGAACGCCGTGTGCGACGTGGCTGTCGGCTCGGGCGAGCAGCAAAAGGGCTTTGTGTTGATCAACCAAAAGGGCATTGACCCAATGAGTCTCGACGTCTTGGTCAAGAATGGCATCTTTCCCCTGCGTCGGGCCAAGCGGAGGAACATGGAGCGGTGCGGTGGGACGACTCTGAGCGAGAGCAGGGCTGATGCGGTACCGACAGATTGCAGTTTGCGTGCGGTGGTACGGCCCAAAACTCGGTCGACGACTTGTCACCCGATGTGCTCGGTTACGCTGGGCTCGTGTACGAGCACACGCTCGGCGAGGAAAAGTTCACCTTTGTCGAGCAGGTCAAGGAGCCCAAGAGTGTTACCATGCTCATCAAGGGTCAGTCGACGTGTACACTTCTGATCACCAGCTTACACACGCAGGCCCAAACGCCCACACCATCGCCCAGATCCACGAAGCGCTCAAGGACGGCTTCCGCGCCGTCAAGAACGCGCTCGAGGACAAGTCGCTGATCCCAGGCGCTGGCGCGTTTGAAGTCGCGTGCGCGCACCACCTCATGACCGTGACCAAGAACGAGGCCAAGGGTCGCAGCAAGCTCGGCGTGCAAGCGTACGCCGAGGCGCTGCTGATCATCCCGAAGGTCTTGGCTGCCAACGGTGGCTTTGATGTCCAAGACGCCATCGTGGCTTTGCAGGTGTGTCGACTGGTTCGTTGTGGCGGGCCAAGGTTGATGTTGAATAGGACGAGGCGGCCGAGGGTAACATTGTCGGTCTCGACTTGCAGTCGGGCGAGCCATTCGACCCAACGGTTGAGGGCATCTGGGACAACTACCGCGTCAAGCGGCACATGATCCACTCATGGTGGGTCTCGCTTGGTCCGATGAGTGCGCTTCGCTGACGATGCTCGCAGTTCTGTCATTGCCGTCAACCTGCTCGGGACAGATGAGATTCTGCGTGCGGGACGATCCTCGTGAGTGACCTTGCAGACCTGCGCCTGCATGGCATGCTGATGGCGTGCAAACAGGCTCAAGCCAGACGCGAATGGGCAATGAGGGATGTCGGGCAGAACACATGATGCATTGTCTTTTCGCACGCTTCGGGGCGCGTATTACATTAACTATATCACCATGGTCTTCTACGACTGCAGCTGAATGTGTCTGCGGACTGCAAAGTGAGATTGCCACTGTAAGCGGGGCTCGCAGCTTGGCTCCCTTGATACGCGTCCCTCGCCAAACGCAAGACTTCCCAAGCTGCCATCGCGAATCTCTCCTTGCGCTGTGAGCCATGAGTAATTTTTTTCAAATCCTGACTGATTTCAAGAAACAGCACATTGGCGAAAAGTCGCTGGCGGACACGAGCCCGGCAACGACGGGCTCTGAAGCGACCGTCACGAGTATAGATGGCGAGTGGCGCTACGAGTACAGACATGATGACCAAGGGCACTTGATCACGTCACTGACCTATCTCCCGAAACCGGCCATTAGGATTACCGTACGGCTGAATGCTGGGGATGGGACGGGCACTGTGCTTCCTGATGAACCGCCTACCGCATAAGATGGAATGACATCTCATTTGCGCACGCAGGTAGAGTCGGTCGCTTCCATTACAACAATGATGACGCAATGTTCCTCCGTGTTCACATCTCGCGCCATCGCAACACTAGCGCGACTGTTGATAAGAATCGAGGCTTCTCTTCGCGCAATCGCGTTTGCCTTCGCAATGTGGACTTTGATGAGACCAATCCATCGCGATGGTCATTTGAGATGTCAGAGTAGCGTTGTTCAACTGTCTTCTCAAGTACTCCCTTGTCACCCAGCCACACTCGGGACGTACAAAGCGCGATGCATTTGTATTTTATCTGCGCGTTTTACCCACCCTCAACTCAACATGACAAACGTAATCTCCGACTAACCCGTACTGCAACAATTTCGCATGGACAATTGCATCCAGAACCACAAGACATGCGATTGCGACACCGCACCAGATCAAGATACTCAGACGACTGATGAGCGTGGGACCCACTGTGATAGCAACGATCGCCAGTGGAGATTCACTTTGGTTACCGAGTCAAACCCACCTGAACTGTCTATGGAAAGGACAGATGACGAGTGGATTTCCATGTCGATCCAGCTGCCGCCCGAGTAAAAAGACTCCACTACCGGGCTTGACAAGGACTACAACGCTTACTGGTAGTACAGATTGTAGGCGCGTGGTCGCTGAATGCACCGTGCAAGACTCTGCTCGGCTGTTCATCAAATGCATCCTGAGGCACTCACACAGAGCGTATGGAGCAGTGAAAGGTCTACGAGCTTTCACTGCCACTAGTCACTTTCTCCAGGTGTTGCCGAAAGGCAGATACTTCTGTGCTCGACAGTATGCGAGCATCACTGATGGCTTTCGCATCTGTCGGCGCCCCGTATCCGTACTCTTTCGTCCGGGCGTTCCAAGGGTGCCGAGTGTAGTACGTCGACTGTGTCCGTGACGGGGTCTCAGTGACGACTGACTTGTCAGCTTGGACGTAGTAGCGCGTGCGATCACCGTCGTCGTGTACGCCAGTCATGATTGGTGAGAAGAGGAGGCAGCGTCGATCAGACGGCGTCTTATAGGAGGGATCGGCATGCGCTGAGTGTAGGTGTCAGAGCCTACCTTTGAGGCTCGGCAGGGCTGGGTAACGAACATCGGCAGTCAGAGCGTCATGCCGATTGACTCTGTTGCAGAAACTCTACAGATGATCAAACTGTGATCGAAGTGCACCGCGAGGCGCATGGCCGGCTTTCAAGCTACCCCACGATCTCAGCATTGCAGCGTTCCAGTCCCAACGGCACTGAGTAGCTCGCGGCACGCCTTTCGGGCGTCTGCACCTTCCGCTATCACCACTGCCCCCGCCGCCTCGAGCTCGCGAAGGCGCTCTGTCACCATGACTGTATCGATCGCGCTGTGCTCCCTCAATTGCCACCGACCTGTATGGTAGCTTTCGACTGCACACAGCTGCCACTGCGTCTCCGCTGTCACCGTAGCCTGCGGAGCAAGATTGGCGATGAAAAAGACCTGAGTGCGCTTGTTGGGCGCTGACACCTGGTATCCGTCGGATGTTGGCAGGTCCATGTTCAAAGCGCGAACTCTGTGCGCACAGACCTTTTCGGGAAGTCAAAACCTTGGTGAAGTTTGGAAGGCTGTACTCCATTCTATCATGGAATCCTGTACGCCTTCGAAGAGGCAACGGAGCCACGAAGAGCTGCCACCGGAACACGCAATCACGTGACATATCGGAATCACGAGCTAAAAGGTTTTAGGCCGCGCCCTGTTTGGTCTCGACTTGCGACGGACCGGCAGCAGCAAATGACCTCTCTCGAGTCTCTATCGCAGTCGAAACGCGCCCTTTCGACAACACAGGATGATAGTCCGCATGAGACGTCGCCAAAGCGAGCTCGGACAAATCACGAGGGGTCGCTGTCCCGAGCCGGGGTCGTCGACCCTGCGCTTGACACGCTGGATTCCGTGACTGCAGCGCCGTGGCATGCCTACGCTCAGCCATCGTGGCCAGCGGGCGAGCGTGGTAGCGAGTCTTCTGTTCGCTCGACGGGCGATCAACAGACGGCAGCTGCTGTGGCGAGCTACTTTGCCAGTATGCCGTTGGTGCCCGAGGCACACAGCTTGCAATATACCCTCGAGGCGCAGCAGGCAGAGCAACAGCCACAGCAGTCGCAGAATATGGAATCCGAAACACCCGCGCCATCACATCCTGCACCGCCAGCTGCCAAACCACCTCGTTCGCATCTCGACCAGTTCACCTTGCACATCGCCACGTCCCTTGCCCAGACCTACACCGACACAATAGCGAACCAACAGAGGCTATTGGAGGGCATAACAGCGCTGCAGACGCGCTTGATACAGTCTCCAGCACAAGCAGTAGCTGCTGGTGTCGGACACCCGATTGGCAACGACGACTGCCTTGCCCGCTTGAACGTCCTGAGCTCGCAAGTTGGCAAGATGAACAGGCGCATCGTTAACAGTCTCAAGAATCTATACGGGCTCAATCTGACGCAAGAGATGAGTCAGTCTGCGCCGAGGGCTCGGGTGGTGACCGAAAATGTTGCAGAGACGCAGACTCAAAGTAAGTTTCATGCTTCTCAGCCAACCGCAGCTGACGATTCACGCTGGCTCAAACGATGCGACCGTCCCAACTCCACCAGAAGCACCCGCTTCACCGGCTAAACAGTCCAAGCGCTCCCCCAAACCCAACAAGCGGGCCTCAGCGGCCGCCACAGCACCCATCATCCCAGCCGCAGCCACACCCCAGCACGCAGTTCAACAATGGCTCCAAGGCGATGCAGCCGCAGGTCTCACTGTCCCTCTCAAAGACTGGCCGCACGAGTGGCGACGCGGCAACCAGATTTATTGCCAGCGTCGGACAATCTACAGAGGCTGGGAGCTTAGCGGGAAGGACTGGATCGTATTCAGCGGGCTGTACGGCACCAAGGTTTCGATGGCTGCCAAAGCGATCACTCAGGCGCGGATTCAGAGCGGCGAGATCAAGGCGCGCCATAGGAAGCGTGCGGGGGATGAGTCACAGGAGCAGGATTTGGGCGGGATGGGGAATGACGCGGTTGTGATCGAAGGTGTTGTCTAGTTGTGTATGCCATTGACATCGTCACACCAGTACCGCAGGTAGCTCTACAATCTAGGTTCTAGCTGTCTCTGTCTAGTCCTTCTTGAACTCGTCGCGTCCGCGTGCTTCCTTGTTTGCCCATACAGACACGGATTCGGGTTCGCAAGTAAACTCGGCCCAGCCCTCTGAAGCTTGCATCAGCCGGCGCTACAACCTCGCTGACCACAAGTACGTACCCTCGTCAATGGTGATTTCGCCCTGATGCCAGCCGAGCACATCGGTCCAGACTTCACCAGCGTGTTCCTAGTGCAAGCCATCAAGTTCCGTCTGCAGTCATTGACACGAAACTGACCTTGCCGACCTCCATCTTCTTGCTACCGTCCGCCGTACCATTGCAGATCACGACGGCACATCCATCATGCTCCTCGTCACCGGTACGGACCCAGCCGAGGCAGTTTGCTACGAAGCGTCAATGCGAGCCAAGGACCCATCAGAACACTCACGGTGGTCGAAGTAGTCCTGCAGCTCGCCGTAGCTATCAAGGGTCGAATTTCAGCACAATGTGGCGGACGTTGCCGAGACGTACGTGAAGAGCTTGCGGATGCGGACAAAGTCTTCCAGCTGCGACATCGGCTGCTGCGGGTTCTCGCCGCCACAGCCGTAGAGGTCGCCGTAGAAGACACAGCTGGAAAAGTCAGCGAGGCCGAATGAGTGCAACGGCCGGTGCTTACGGGTAGCCATCGACGCGGAAGAGGATCAAAGCGTACGCAAGGGGCTTGAAGCCAGACGAGACCCAGCTGAAGCAGTGTCAGTAGGTTCTAAGTACACGACCAGACAAACGCACCGCTCGAGAGACTGGCCGACTTGGGTGTCGTGGTTGTCCACGAGCGTGCTGCACGTCACGCGTCAGTCACTCGCGGCGCGAAAGGGTCTGCAAGCTTACACGGCATCAATAGGACGGCGTTGGACCAGGCTGAGCGATCATCGGTGATTAGCTGATGCGCCTAGGCCTTGGTCGTCTATCACTCACGTGCCGTCAAAGATCGTCCGGAGATCATAGTTTTCCTTCGCCTCGCCGGCTTCCTGTATGATGTCAGGACCAGCACAAAGACAGCTCGGACAATGATCGCACCTTGAAGTTGGCTGTCGACGCCGGTCAGTAATCAGAATGCGGGCAAAGTAACCACTTACCCTGAAGAGGCGAGTCGAAGCACGAGAATTGAGCACCGAAGCGGTCCAGATATCTGCGTACATTAGACAGATTGCTGTTTGAGGCACTGGCAAACGCACGCAACCAACGTGTCGATGTCATCTGGGGGTAGCGTCAACTCGCGTTACGCTGATGCGCAGCAGGACACTCACCGTGCCAGAATTCTCCGACCGCAAAGAGTGGCATCTCCAGCGTGTTGCGGACGTGCTGGATGAACTGCGACACGAACTCTTCCTGTTTCGAGTCAGTCCCCAGCAGGTACGAGATACGCTCTACACACAGAAATGTGCTTGACAGCCTGGAAAGTCAGCTAACACATCCAAGGAAGCGAACCAGACTGACGTCAAAGCGGAAACCCCTGGCTCCAGTTTCCTTGATCGCCCAGACACCCCAGTCATTGACCCTGTAGAGATCAGCGAAACTATACTGGCGAGACTGATCAGCAACGTACTCCTTCTCGACGTCGGGGTGGGCGTGGTCGACTAGGGGGGATCAGTTGAAGCATCATGTCCAACGTCTAAGACCTACCATCGGCCTGTGGTTATGTTCGTTCAGTCAAAGGTCACGACGAGTTCAGCGACTTACACCCCTGAAGTTGCAAGTCAGTACAACCGAATGACCCAGCAGTTGCCTCGACTTACATCAAGAAGTCATACGAGCCCTTCTCCTTGTCGACGTCTTGCGCCCAGTGCTTGTTCTCACCGGAGATCTAGCCAAAGAACTGAGTGTGATTCTAATGGGAGATAGTGATTACGCACTCGGTAGATCGCCGTTGTCTCGGTCTTGGCATCATAGTCGACGCCTTCAATTTGTCAGCCTGGACTCATCTCAGAGTGCGATGGCATCACCAGTAAAGTGATTGAAGTTCCTAGGCCTGTCAGCACCCGGTCTACACGAGTAAACGCCGCGACGTACCACTTGAACCCGCTGTACTTCTCCCCGCGACCCGGGAACGTAAACTTGGTCCAGGCCTCGATGTCCTTGGCCTCCGCAACGTCCTTGTTACGGTTCTCTTGGTCGACCATGACCGCCTTGAAGGTCTCTTTGTCGTCCGCGCCCATCTACACGTACACTGTATCAGCAACACCGTGTATTCTGGCTGTGCACTGATGTTACCTTGTGGTTCAACACGGCATCGATGTACGTGATGATTCCCTGATCTTTGGCAGTCTTGATAAGGTTCAAGAGCTCCTCCTTGTTACCCCAGGCAGTCTCTTGGGACCCCTTTTGGTCGAATTCACCTGGGGGAGGTCAGCGACCGTTGTGGATGCAGCCCTCTGGAGTCACTGACCCAGGTCATACAAGTCATACGTGTCGTAGCCGGTGCCCTTGCTACAAAGATGTCAGAGCGGAAACCCAAGAGTCACAAGCAACTGTGACGTACTTGCCACTTGCTCCCTTGGTCGGCGCTGGTATGCATGAGTTGTGTCTGGCTATCTTGACGGTGTTCAGACTTACGAGGGACCCAAGCGGCTTTGATCAAACGCATAAGTTTGGCTTTGCAGCTGTGCGATCGTTACATACCAGTGATACCCATAGAGGCGAGGCGAGGCACCTCCTCTTGCAACTATAAACAACCATCAGTAGGCTATCAGTCACGGCGACGGTCGTACGCACATGAACCCAATGGTGCTTGTCCTTGTTGCCGGCGGCGTACCATTCGAACGCCTGCAGAATGACTGCGTTTCTAGGTCAAGGTCAGAGTGAAACAGCTGTGCGTGATGGGAATGACGCACGAGCGCTTGCTGTCGCCAGCATTGTGTTTTTCAGCGCCGGTTGCCATGGTTGTAGTTCTGGTTGGGTCAGCTGCTGCACTGGATGCAAGTCTGTGACTCGTACAGTGATGTAGGAGAGTTGGGGTCGACCAGGGGAATGGTTGTTGCGATGCGGTGGCCGGTTGACCTGGCTGAGACACGGAGGGATGGACACGTTCGAGATCAGGCACGGGGCGATCGCGTTTGTCGCCGTGCGGACAACTCTGGCGACGCAATGAAGATTGTCTAAACGTCTTCTCAGGTCGCAAGGCGAGTCAGAGAGCACCAGTTCACTGTAACAAAGTAGCCAATTCACGGGAATGACAGAGATTGCAATATGAATGTCACCTCGATCAGTTATGCTTCTCGCCGCCTTCTGACACGTCTGTGGGCTGCACCTGGGCTCACGCGTCACGCCGCGGGTGCATGAAGTATGTCACACCGTACTAGTATGTCAGAAGCAACCTCAGTCAGTGTACGGCGTCCGCACCACCGTGCATCCCCCGCATACACGCTAGCAATCTGCGCGCTAGCGTATTGTTAGCGACACTTTCCCGGCCGGTCTTGGCCTGTCCCAGTTTGATCGTACTTTGCGGGCCCCATGTCGACAGGATGGCATTCCCGCCCTCTGTCGAGCCATCACTCATACCACGCTCTCGTGGACGACGTACAGCTGCTGCAAGCCAATCTCTTAGTACAGCAGACAAGACCACGAACGGAGGTGTCATCCTGGACTATGGCCGGCCCGGCGCCGTAACACTCAAGGCGGACATTGTCGGGAAGGACAGGTACTGGCATTGGCAATGGGCGGTGGAAGGCGAGGGCGGTGAGTCTCGTGGAGTGTTCTAGTTGTGTATAGCTGACGGACGCCAAGGCGCGCGAGTGACGGTGTTGGGTGATGCTGCCGAGCTATCAGGGCCTTGTCGAGTACGCGAGCAAACGCACAAGCAACCCGTAACACTGAGTGAGGATCAAATATACCATGCCATGGTGCGTACGCCTTGTGATCTGCCGTGTCCGGCGAGCTCACCTCCGTCACAGGAGACGTTTCTCGATTCACAAGTGGACATGGTTGATACATCTACTATCCTGAATATCGCTCGTGAAGAGCTGCAGGCGCTCAATGCGCAGAACGCATCTGACCCGTACCAAGGCTCATGTTTAGAGATCGTCGAGCCACAACGCGAAGGCGTCAATCGGGTCGTACTCTATCCAGGTGGTGACATTGGGAACATACTTGGTCAGTCAGACGGGAAATGAGGGCTGGGAGCTGACTGGTTCGAAGAGATGTCAAGTCTTCGTCCCGCAGAGGAGACTAGTCGCAGCGGCCCCATTGGTGCCGAGTTTCGCACCATGTCGGCCCATGCGTCGCGAGTAGAATTTCCAACCTCGATACTGCAGCTTGTGCATTCGCCAGCTCAATTAGCGATCCAGCACAACTGTACGTCCTGACTATCATAACCGCATCAGTGCACTAACGTGCGTAGACGAGTGCTCGGTCCTCTTCGTTCGCCTACACTCGTCTGTGCGAGCTATCCAATTGGCTCGATCACCCTCACCGGACCTTTGCGAGTATCGATCAGTCGAGATCGCATCGGTGACGACTTTGCAATTCAAGGGACGACGACCGATGGACATTGCTGTCGACTCGGAGTCTTGGGGGCGAGCGCTGATCATCGATGATGGTGGTGGTTTGTGGGCTTGGAAGCTGGACGTTCAGGCAGGCTTTCTGAGGCAAGAGCTGTCAGTTCTCTGAGTGCGTTCCACATGGCTCTGCTGATATGACATGCAGACGACCGATTCGTTCATCTGTCGCCGCACGGGCACACAATGCGGTCTATCGAGTGGCATACGGTGTACAGATGGACACGGCTGTCGTGACTTCGACAAACTCTGTAGAGCTACTCGAGTTGCAGGTGATTATCTCCGGGTCCATATCGTATCAGACTGATGGAGCTCCAGGTCACGGACACGCCAGCTGTCACACTCTACTCTGCGCCAGTGGGCACCAGGATCCTTGACCTAGAGCCAACAGCAGCCGCGCGCGGCTCTCTGTGGACGTGCATATGCACGACAGAGGCGTTGGTCTGGCTGGATGAGCGCAAACCTGGCCAGCCGGGCCTTACTTGGATGCACGGCAGAGGCACCGATCCGACGCTATCCATATCTGCCTTGGCCAGCTACGACACTAACGGTCGGTATCGGGTACGACGCGCTCATACGTTATGATTGACACGTAGCAGCCGAGCGTTATCTGCTGTCGTCACGGTCATCAAGCTTGATGACAATCTATTCATTATCAAGAACCTATCCGGCAAGATCACTGTGTGAGCCTCATCTCCTGGCCATTCGTCTACCTGGCGAAGTCAAAGTTGCCTCACTTTGCTTGCTGAGCTCTGCGGCGGAAGCCGGTTCGGCCGAATTGTTGCAACTGTTGGAAGACGGTAGGATTCTCAGTGTGCCCCTCGCACATGGCAGCACGGCGACGAACGGTGGCGACATCAGTGCGATGCGATTACACGCCGGCGGTCAGGATAGCACAGTGCGGCGGAAATCGATACCGACTGGCTCCGCGCAAGACGGGAAACGTTTCCAGACGCTCAACTTTGAGCGAGCTTGGCATCGTGAGTGACGGCCGGTCGTCAGTGATATCAAGCTGAGGTGTTTCAGAAATCAACGCTGATATCACCGGTAACGCGACGGTTCAGTCAAGTAGTCCAAGTTTCGACGACTTATCGTTGCAAACTGGACCTATCATCACTGGGTGCGCTGTTCGAACTATTCGCCACCTATTCCTGACGTCAAACAGGATCGATGTGCTGGCGCAGACGATCCAGTTGCATGATCCGCCGCGCTCAGACTACCTAAAGATGAGCCAGTTGGCAGCTGTTGAGCACGCGGAGGTCGACCAATATCTCGAGCATTTGGCAAGAGACCGTCAAGGAGCAGAGTATCTCGACGTTGAGCATGTACTACGACATCATGCTGGATACGACGGCCCATCGAACGCGATGGCAGAGAAGCTTCAGCTCGATCACTTTCCGACAAGTAGCCACGACGACGGTGCTTCGTCCCGTACGATGCAGCAGACAGCATGTCGGCTGCTAGCACGAGACTTGAAGCTCGCCGGTACCGTGCTCTCAACCCTAGCGGTCACCAGGTCGGTTGCCAAGAAACAGCTCGAGCCACCGACGAGTCCAGAAGACCTTTTCGCTCAAGTGACCGAAGCACTGACGCTCAACGAGGCCGGCCCACCACCGATCACCTTCAGCTACCTCCAACCCGTCAATCACGACGAGCCCGAGCGAGGCCTCAATCACCCCACGGCCCGACTTCTCATGAAAGAATGGACGCTAGGTGACGACCCGTCGACATACGTATGGACGCCCCAACAAAAGGTGGCCACCCCCCGTGCTGGCTCGCCTGCACTCGAACGGCCAACGAGGGCCCTGCCATCGCCACGTACGACCGTGTTTGCGAGCCAACAAGCGTACCCGACGATCCGGGCGAGCTCGCCTTCGCCACTACAGCAGCAGACGCAGCCGGCAAGCTTTGGGCGCAACGTATCGTGGACTCGTGAGGTCGCGTCACTCGGTCGATCGCAGGCTGGCGATACAAGCCAGGAAGCGGCCATGGTCAACGGGCCATCGACCCAAGTCTTGCCAGGTCCCTTTGGTGGACGAACGGCGCCCAAGAAGAAGCCCAAGAAGCGAGTCGCAGGGTTCTAGTGGCACCATAGCGACGGCACCCCGCTCGCGTATGATCTGCAGTCACAAGGCAAGTGATGCTTCGAATCGATCATCAAGTCATGCCTCTGACATCTTATAGTACAACACAGCTCGGTCAGGCAAACATTGCTCAAGTTGCCTCTTCCTTGACCTGCGCCACGGCTTCCAGCGCCAAGCGGCGACGAGGAAAGACGCCGCGAGCACGCCGACGTTGAGTCTCGTCGATGGTTGTCGTGTGGGGTCGTGATTGATCGTTGAGTGCTTGGAAACCGGGGATCTGGATCGAGTAGCGCATGTCTGTTGTAGGTTAGCGAGACGGTTACAGCGACCGCGTTGCGCCGCACCTATAGCCAATGCGATATCCTTGACCTCGACCGTGCTCGACTTGCGGTGCTTTGCGAGCCGACACGCCTCCCTGAGCGCATCCGCCATGATCTCATCCGCAGCCTCTTTCAGGATCTGCTCACGAGTTCAGCCCTGAGTCCGACGCAAGAGCTGTCAACCGACCTCTGCTACGCCAACCTCCATCTCCTCGCCCGGCGCCACGACCCCCAACATATCGGCGAGCTTGCGCTTGCGCGCGAGGAGCTCATCCTGAACCGGGGCCAACCTGGGCTCCTCCCGTGCCGGCTGTGCCTGCGGCTGGCACGGGCACAGGCGTCAGCATCAAGCCATGGAGGACGGCAAAGACGTAGGCGGCGCGCGACGCCGGCACGGGGTCATAGTGATGGTAAAGCGGACTCACGGCCCTCGAGTTTGGTTGGTCACGCCGGGCACTGGCCGGGATGGCGAGGTTGGGCAAGACGGAGGTTGAAGTCGTCGTTGCGGGCGGGGTTGAAGACGCAGAGTTGGCAGTCGAGGTCGTGCGAGCCGTTTGCGCACTGTGGGCGCGGAGCCGGGTGATGTACGTTTGGAACGCGACTTTTTGGTGCGGGTTCTGCGCTTGTCAGCAAAGCACTGCCCAGTACTGTACGCAACCCACGTTGGTAAAGTAGGTTTCACGCTGCTGCGGTGTCAGGTTGATCATGGCCCGAACTTGCTGCTCCGACAGCTGCGGCACAGCCTTTTGCGTCGGGGTCTGCGTGGCATTGGTAGCTGCTGGGGCGGCGGCAGGAAGACGCTGAGCAGGCGTGGTGGGAGTGGAAGACGCTGCGGCGGTCGTGGCTGGGGAGGGTGCTGGTTTCTTGATCACAGCGTTGGCGATTGCGCCCTCCCACGGCTGGTGGGGATCGAGGATGGCCGGCAGGTTCGTAAGAGGGTTTGGGAGCCCGCGTGCAGTGGCATTGGCGAGGATGGTGGGCGTATGTTGACGGATGAGTTGACGCAACTACAAGACGCCGTCAGCTGCAGAAGCGACTTTGGCCTTGGTCGTCGGCAGCCGTGGTATATCTGACGAAGCAGATGCAAGTCGTTCACAGCTCCCAAGGCTACCCTGGACTCCATGCAACGTACCTGCCTGATCTGAATCTCTGTCAGCCCTCCCGAGTTTGCCATCTTGACGAGGTTGGGAATGTTCATGAGAATAGTGGTCAATTCGGAGTTTGGCGGGCGAGCCGCTGGAGTGCCGGTTGCATTCGCTGCCGCTGGTGCCGTTCCTGCAGCAGTTGTAGGCGGGCGGTATGGCTGCTGCGACATTGTGCTGCTGAGACGACGACGAGGATGTCGAGTGAAAGCTCGAGACGGTTGACAATGTCAGCAGCGAACGGAGGCGCGCGGTATCAAACCCCAAAGCTGTAATGACGTGGCGGTAAAGTCACGTCACGGTTGGGATCTATTCCTCAAGACTGCATAGCTAGACAAGTCCTCGGAGCGCAGGCATGATAGAGGCCATCTGTACAGGCTGATGGTGTGTCTCTCGGGACGAAATCGACATGCAGTGACATATATATGGCTGTAATCACTGGAGTGGCATGACCCAGCAACCCTGCCGGTGCGCGAGCTCTAGCGTGTACCGGCACTACCCCAAGCGATCTCTGCCTCGCAATCATCATGCCCTACCTTGTCGTGTGGTAGCGACCAGAGCCTGCGACTGATCGTCTTGGCAAAAAAGTGCCACGGATTCGCCACCCACCGCACGCGTCCACCTGTCCGAGTGTATATAGGGGTAGACGATCCGTCAACCCACCATCCTTCCGCCTCGCCTCATCCTCACCCTTCTCGTCCCTCTCTTGCATCCTATCCTCACTCTCTAGCCACTCACAATGCTCAAAAGCTTGTTCGCCATCGTCGCCCTCGCTCTCACGGCCATCAACGTGCAAGGTCCGTGCGGAACGTCTGTGCTGCAGCATCGAGAAACTGACGGAGACTACAGCGGCGTTGACTATCCTCGATCCAAACTCTAGGACTGTCTGGTACGCTCCGCCATCAAGGCAAAGCTCACACGAACAGGTTCAAGAACGGGACTGTCACCCTCAATTGGACATCATCAGACCCAACGACTGACACCTACCTGTTCCGCATCAACTTGAGGAACCAGGATCAGAGCGTCCTTGGTGGCGATCTTGCATTGGCTGATAGCGGTGCGCCATGGCCTCTTTATACCAGATGCCCGAGCTTAGCTGATCATGGGTCAGTCAACGCAACCGCTTCGCAAGTGACCATCAAGCTTCCCGGCGTCAACTCGGCGTATGTCACTACAGGCGATCGACTCTGATATCTGACCTACCGTACGCAGTCAAGCCTACACCGTCCTGTTCATCAACACGACCGCGCCCAACGCCGTTCTGGCCACCAGCGAGCAGTTTGAGATCGCTGACGGCACTGGTCAGTCTATGTCACCTGGTTGCACTAGGTCATCTAACGCTCTCCAGTCGCCTCTGCATCCTCGTCTGGAGCAAGTGCCACAGGGAGTGCGTCCGCCACCGACCGCGATATCCCCAATGCGCAATCGTACGTCGTGCTTGTCCGCGCTGCAGGTGTCTGACGCAATCTCATTCACAGCGAGTCGTCTGCTGCTGCATTCCCGACCGCACAGCCCTCGGGCGCGGCTACGACAAACGGGTTGCACGGGCTGAACGGCCTCCTCGTCCCGGCCGCTGCCGTCGTCGTCGCCATCTCGGGCGGAATCGCTTGTCTGTTCTGAGTTTGGCCAAGTCACTTTACAGCTTATAATGCCCTTATTCTACGACCCCGCATTTCCGTCTCTTCTTTGCTCTGGACATTTTCCATGACCTCTCATGCATCACATTCTCCTCCCATACCATCCAACCCGTGCACTGCATATGTCCGCTCAAACACTCGTTCACCCTTGATCCAAGTTTCCAATACACCTTCCTGTCCCTTCCGCCACGCCTTGGTTCCGTCTGCCCCCTCGAACGGGTTATCGCGAAGCACGCCAAAGTCGGCCGAAAGCCCCGTACGGAGCGTACCAAGCCTTTGCTCCATCCGGCACGAATGAGCACCGCCGCGCGTGGCGCCGATGATGGCTTGAGCGGTACTGAAGCACTGTCGTCCACCCTCGACAATCTTCTGACCAGCCGGACCGGTCGGCGGCCATGGCATGTCGGGCTTGAGCGCTGATTGGCGGTTCGTGGCAATGTACAGATTAGGCAGCGCTTCATACTGAGTTGGCGTAAGTTGTGCGCTGAGTACGACGTATTGCAGACTCACTGGCGCAGTGGGCGCATCGGTGCCCAGAGCAATCTGACAGCCTTGATCCCGAAATTCCTTCCAGGGGAACGCACGATCACACCGGTGATCGTGTCCGAGCTGCGCCATCCAGTTGAACGCCAGGATCGGGTCGGCATGCACGGGCTGAAGCGACGCCGTTAAGCCGAGCTTGGCGATACGCGATACAGACTCTTCAGTAATGAACTCGAGATGCTCGAGACGATGGCGCCGTGTCGGACAAGGGCCATTGACCTCGGCCGCGTATTCAAGCAGATCAAGCGCCATCTCGGACGCCGCGTCGCCTGTCCCTCATCACTTCGAACTTTAGATTAGACGCATCGGTACGTACCGATGGTGTGTACAGCAATCTGCATCTCCGCTGCATCGGCATGAACAATCACCGGTCGTAGGACTTCACGCTCCCAGATCGGGTTGCAGCCCGTGCCGTTGCCATACGGCTCTTTCATGAACGCCGAACCTAGACCAGGTCAGTCGATGGTCACGCCCCAAGGGTACTCGGCACATACAAGCGTCAATCACACCGTCGGAGATGATCTTGATGCCGATGATCTGCAGCCACTCTGTAACGCCCTTGGCGGCAAGACGATCGCGGTGAGCAATAGCCTCGTCCACTCGGCGGACGCGCTCCTCGGCCGTTCCTTCGACTGCAACGATCATGTGCACCCATATTCTGATCGGCAGACGTCCCCCGAGCCGATCATACAGCGTTTCGAGGGCCTCGACGTGGTCCGCCGTGCCGGCCATCTCGATCGCCCCGGTAACCCCCGTTGCAGTGTACGCTTCGAAAGCAGCTTGCATAGCCTCAACTCGCTGTTCGGCACTTGTTTCTCGAGCAAGAAAGGGCCAGACGTATCTGTGCTTGATGAGTGGAACTGACTGCATGCAGTATACACACTGACTCGGTCAGAGCCGTTTCGAGAAGAAAGCCCGTGAGGTGCCCGTCCGTGTCTCGCGCAAACTCGCCTCCTTGCGGGTCCTTGACACTGTCATCCACGCCGATCTCGGCAAGGGCAGCAGAGTTGAGCCACGTCGAATGTAGGTCATTTGCATCGAGATAGACTGGGATGTCGGGAAACGCCTCGTCGAGCAACTGCTTTGTCGGCTCGCCATCTGGATCAAATATGTCAAACAGCCAGCTACGGCCGAGGAGCCTTTGCGCGTCCGGGTTGGCTTGTTGATGTCTCTTCAGCGCGTCCAAGACGTCTCGAACCGTGTCGCAGTCGATGAGGTTGACGCGGCCGATAAAGTGGCCCATCATCTCGAGATGAGTATGAGCATCGATGAAGCCGGGCAGGACCACTCTTCCTCTCAAGTCGTTTGCCGACGCAATGATCTCTGTCGGATTCCCAGCGCTACCCGCAGCGTAGTCTTTCTGTTTCCCGACAAACTCGAGTTTGCCATCCTGGACGACGAAAAAATCGGCGAAATCACCTTGATCCACCGCGGTGAAGATTCGTCCGTTCTTGAACGCTTGGCAGGAGCTCATGTCGCCGTGAGAAGCGTCTACAGCGGACAAGTATCGTCGCTATGATGGTTCGCTGTGTATACGAGGAAGCATGGCCGGCATAGCCTGATTCTGGCCCCCGCATCCGATAAACGGGCCGAACTCGATAACAACGAGGTGCAGGCGAGGCAGGCAAAGTCGTGTACACGGGTTTCGGACCCGGCTTCTGGCGGCGGTATCGATGTCGATCCGTTCTGGTTAAGCAGACGATGACACGAAAATGCGAGCGCAAGACATCCACGTCCAGCTGCCCACACGACCCTAGCGCGCTAGCGCTTTTGCCGACATCCGTGCGTTATCGCATAGGTCGGGACGCGATCCATAGCCTGACTGGCACATGCTTGGCAGGAAATGAGTGCGCGTTCGAGACTGATGCGCTGAGGCGCGCTTTATGCGATCTCACTCTGTTGTCTGAGCCAAAACGGGCCTGACCTTTGGCCCGCTCATCGAGGGGACAGTTTACTTTCGGTGTTGGCAGTCTCTTCTAGGTCGAAAGAGTAATCTTCTCGCGGCGGTCATCGGCAAGCGCTCGAGTGGTGATAACACAAGTGAGCTCAAACGCGCCCATCGTTACCTCCTGATCCGTTGAACACCGCCTTCGTCCGCAGTCGCCCTGCGCGCGTCCTGTCAAATCTTCGCATGTCACCATCTACTCTATGAGCGATGGTCGACGGCTCAAAATCACACTGACAACGACAACGACAACGATAACGATAACCGTACTTTTCTTCGCGCGAACGCATACAACTTTTACGCGCTCGTCACGAGCTTGCCTTCGCGCCTCAACCAATCGACATAGGCGACCAAGAAGCTGACCTGTTCAAACGTTTCGATCGCTTTGATGCTGCGCCGTCTTCTGATCATTTCAATCGCGCGCTCGACCGTTGACATGACGAGGAAATGAGCGAGCGTGTCGCGTGGGAGCTTTGCGTGCGCTTGAGGGTGGGATTGACTTTCGGCCGCGAGGAGGGAAGAGTCTGGACGGACAAAGCCCATCTTGATCGCCCAGGCGCAGGCTGTTAGACCGGCGCGACCGACGCCGCCTGATGTACGGTTGAGCAGTGGTCCTCGGGCGTGGTTTCGGCGCGGACGAACCTCGGCAGTGGGTCAGGACGTTGATCCCCTTGAGTGAATACTCTTTCACGATCAGTTCAATCTCCTTGTCAAACATTTCAATCGATGCGGGCGTGAAACCTTCGGGCATGGGGATACTGCACGGCAACGTCAGTCTCGACGAGCGACGGGTCACAAGCCCAAGTAATCACCGGACAACGTCGAGCCCGATCGCAAGCGCCTTTTGGCGGTACTCGTCCCATGGCGAACCGAGCAGCTCGAGCTCACGATCATCAAGACAGCTATGCGCGCTAGCGTCAGCCGCTGTTCGCAACCGGTTGCGCTCACTACGGACCAGACGATACAGCCCACGCCCTCGCCCCGGATCCTCGCCAGATCCGTGCCGAGATCGCGACAGATTGCGGCCCGGCCTTTACTCGGCCCATCCAGCCTGACCTTTTTGCCCGGACAGCTGCTCAGCAGCAGATTGCCCACTGGGACGCCCAGTTCTGCCGGGCGGCGTTCACGCAACAACGTCTCGAGCTGGTGGTGCGGGGACGGCCTTTCGCCTGCCGCCGGCAGCTTGTACGGGTATTGGACTGGTTGGGAGAGGATGAGGCCAGAGACGTCGAGGTTGGATTGGAGCGGGGTGGTCACGAGCCTAGGATCAGGGTCGATCGCAGGGTTCAACGATGGGTGTTCGGTACAAGCCGCTGTCAAGACGGGGAGCATGTCCAGAGGGAGAAAGGGCGAGATGTTGATTGGGTGCGAGGCAGACGTCTTGATCGGGTGCCGAGGTGGTGCAGGCGCTTGCGCTTCCTCTACACGTCCACTCATTCCGCGCGAGCGCACGAGCGGCTCCTCCATCGCCTCCTTGATCCGCCTCCGTTTCTCCTCCTCGTCCAGATCGCACGCCGTGCGCTTTTCGCCTGCACAAGGCCCGCAAGGGAAGCCTTCCAACCCCTCTTCGGCTGCGAAATCGCGCGTGGGACTGAAGACACCGGTGGTTTGCGCCATGGCTGACGGCTGCTGGTCCTGATCCACGTCCATGGCGACGGATGGGACCATTGCAAACGAGGCAGAGGTCGAACCGGGTTGTTCGTTGCCCTGGGCATCGGTCCAGATGCCATCGCTATCAACAGTCCAGAGCGAGCTCTGAGTCCCAACGGACCGATCGTCCGTTTCAGCCTCGGGTTCCGTAAGCGCCAACGAAGTCGTTGACAGACTAGCCGGTTCGGCCGTGAAGACACTATGGGGCGTAACGATGCTCGTGTCCGACGCAGACGCGATCGAAGAGGTACTACTCGAAGGCGACGGGTGGCGCGAGGCATGGACAATGCCTGACGTCTGTAACAGCGTCTGTTCCAGCCTGGCCTGGAGCTGCATAATCTCGTTGGCGTGCTGTGGCGCAACGAGCGACAGAGGGTGGTATGCGTTCGGCGAGCCTGGATGCGTGAGCGACGAGGGTCTCGAGAGCGTACGAGGCCAGCCTCACCGTTGGCACCCCATTTTGAGCGGCTGTAAGCGCTTTGGTGGTGTTGGCTGCAGAGCCGGGCGACTTCGTCTGTAGACGGCCTGCAGGGTGCATTCACGGGCTGTTCGCGACGTTTGCCGCGCTTGACTTCAGTCTCGTGCGGCGGCCCGGGCAGAGGCCAGGCCGGGTCCTCCCTCTCGACGTCTACAATCTCGACATGGTGCTCGTGCTCGCGCCGATCCCTGGCGAGGTGAGCGACGACTTTGGCGAGTGCAAATTCCTTGGTCTGGGCCGGTTTAGCCGGTGCTGGTGCCGGCGGTGGCAGCTGAACCGGCGGCTTTGGCGATGGACTCGGCTGCCTGCTGAGTCCAAACGGTAACGGCAGCTTTGAAGGGCGTGGCGACCCGCGGGCCAATGAACGCTGGAGAGAGGGGAAATAGGGTGGTGGCGGGTGCGAAGGTGAAGGTGGGGTGACCGTCTTGCTCATGTTTGGTGACGAGGTGGCGAACCCGTGTGCGTTGTGAAACTAACCGTCTGAATCTACTAGTGTTGGCACTGGTGAGGTGTGGGTGGCGGGGAAGACCAAGGGACCGAGGGACGGAGCTGGCGGAGAGCGTGATGTCAGCGCTCGTCTCGTTCGCTCGCGGCCGCGTCCGCAACGGACGGACAAAGCAGTGGGTTCAAAGGAGGGCAGGAGCCAAACTGACCGTTACAGAGTGGCGGAGCGGGAGCGGACGGAGGTGGACACAGCTTTTGAACTGGGCGTTTGGCGGTGATCGGGTTGAGCCAAGACGACCGAGGCGCTGTGCAGTGCTCCTGAAGGGTTATGTCCCGAGACAAGGAATGGGGTCGAACAGTGCGGGTGGCGACTAGACGGTACGGGTCGGGTCCAGCTTCGGGTCCGGAAAGGGGTAGCTTGCGATTACAAAAAACCGAGATGGAACGAGCGAGAGCAATGAGAGAAAAGACAGCACGAGAGTACAGAGGGTTGCTTGCAGACTAGACTGTAGAGTTTACGGCCGGTGGCGAGGGTAGGCCGTCGGTGTTTTCGAGAGGCGTGGGAGCTCGCGGGCGTCTAGGACCGCTTGGCGCGAGCAGAGTCGAGGTTGAACATTGTGGCCGAGTGGTGCGAGGCCGTTTTCCTGGCCGTTTTCAGTGGTGACTGGTGCTGGTGCGAGCTCGCTGAGTGCGCAGAGCTCTGTTCGCCTCGAGCTCGTGGTGGGACCGGGGCGCGTGAACCCGATCGGGCAATGCGGTATTAGGAAATGTTATCCTAATCGGCATCACGCGCGCATCATCTGATTGGTTGGGAGCGGTGCCATGGCGTCACGGTACCAACTCGGTAGCACTACGGCCACGAGATAAATTGGATAAATAACATTAATAACAAAAAGTACCCGATGCACCGGCCAGTGCCAAAAGTGCCACAGCGAAACTTGGTGCAGTCCGAGAGAGCAGGACCGCACCAAAAGCATCTCTTGCCATCCACACGTGAGTACACCACGCACACCAGGTCAGCAGCAGTCTGTACGAGCTCGACTGCGCAAGGAGGACGGAAGCGGGGTTAGGATGGTCAACCCAGGTCAAACCAACTGGGAGCTGTCCATCCACTCCGCTTCATTCTTTATCCTGCCTGCAGCTCGCAACACGGGCAACAAGCACGATCTCTGCTTGTGCAGCTTTGTGTCCAGCTGCGCTCTCTAGCATCCCTCGTAGCCTGCCAAAACCACAGTACTAACGTGCCACTGTTAGAAAATGTCCACCGCCGCAAAGCTCCCCGCCGTTCTCGCCCCGACCGAGGAGGACATTCAGCTCCTCCTCGCCGCTCAGTGCCACCTCGGTACCAAGAACTGCGACAAGACCATGGAGCCTTATGTCTTCAAGAGGCGTGCTGATGGTGAGTAATGTCCCGGTATGAGGCTGTTTGGGTGTTCGAGCGGAGACGGTGGTGTACTGCCAGGTGGAAGTAATGGGAGCAGCAGACTCGACGGTGTATCAAACTGTTGATATCAGATCGTGCTGGCGCTCCTACCAAAACTTCTGATCACGGTGCAGCATCAGGGTACATCCTAGGTCAAACCATGCGCAGCTGCTATCATATACAGCAGTCGCTGTTTTCCCTGTGCAGCATCAGATGTCCTGGTGGAGCAAGTCGAAAGAGCAACAGCCCACGAGTCATGCAGCTGGCAACTCGGACACACCCATGCGGGTCGGTGGGCTCGAGCCGTACGCGCGAGCCGGAGTAGCTGTGAAACTCCCTTCCGCTTTTGGCGCTGCTCGAATCCTACACGCTGCCTTATTGGACTATGTCGGCCTGGTCGGGCACGCCGACGCACTGCCGACACGACAGTGTGATGCGAGCAAGACTTGGCACCCACCCTCGTACAATTGCTGACCCTCCAGGCATCAACGTCATCAACGTCGGCAAGACTTGGGAGAAGATTGTGCTCGCTGCCCGTATCCTCGCCACGATCGACAACCCCAACGATGTCTGCGTCATCTCGGCCCGCCCTTACGGTCACCGTGCCGTGCTCAAGTACGCCAGCTTTACTGGTGCCCAGGCCATTGCCGGTCGTTTGTGCGTTGCGCGTCTGTCTGATCAGAGCATTACTAACTGTCCGCAGCACCCCCGGTAACTTTACCAACTACATCACCCGCTCGTTCAAGGAGCCCCGGATCATCATTGTGACCGACCCCCGTGTCGACCACCAAGCGATCCGTGAGGCCGCCTACGTCAACATTCCCGTCATTGCCCTCTGCGACACGGACGCCTCGCTCAAGTTTGTCGACGTTGCCATCCCGACCAACAACAAGTCGCGTCACTCTATCGGTCTCATCTGGTACTTGCTCTGCCGTGAGGTCCTCCGCCTCCGCGGTACCGTCCCCCGCGGCGCCGAGGGCTGGTCGATCCTCCCCGACCTCTTCTTCTACCGTGACCCGGAGGAGATTGAGCGCGAGGCCGCCGACAAGGCCGCTGCCGCCGCTGCCGAGCAAGAGGGCGAGGCCCCCGCCCCGACGGCCGGCGAGTGGGACGCCAACAACGCTGCCGACGCCGCGTTTGTTGCCGAGCCAACTGCCCAGAGTGAGTCGCCTTTACCATCCCCCATGCTGCGCGCTGACGTCGCCCAGCCCTCGACTGGTCTGCCGAGGCTGCAGCCCCCGCCGCCGACTGGTCTGCCGAGCCCACGACCGACGCCGCCACCGCTGGCTGGTAAACCAGCTGCTGTAGCTATGTGATGGATCGCCCTACGGTCTCTCTTTTCCTTTTTGTGGCCGAACCCTTACCCAATGTCGCTCTCGCAATTCGAAGGCGGGAATCTTTTCATATGCAACTTTGCGCTTGCAGCGAGCATTGGAGACAAGAGAACGGTGGACGGGATCATGCGTGCTCATTGCGCAAGATTGACGGCCTCGACACGCACCAGCGCTCATCGGATCAGCCGACAGCGACGGCCCTCCGTCGGTTGCGCCAAGATTGCACAAGACGATCAGCTGACGGCCTAAGCGACTGTTCGAAATCATTGCACGCCAGATCCGGGACGGGCACGTGCGGGACGCAGCTGACTGACGTTTGTCCGGACCAGCGATCGCGAGCTATAAGAACGAGGGCGTGAGAGATGCAGATGGATAGATCTACTTGATACCCTTGTACACACGCCCAAGATTGAGCGTGAGATCCGACATGTTCGCGTTGAATGCGATTCGAAGGTCTGTCACGCGAGCGGGTGGCAAACACTCGGATGGTACAAGACTCGGCCAGCTGACATTCCCACTCGGCTATCAGTATGGCAACAGCTCAGACGGCGCTCGAGAGCAAGCCGCATCCTCACCAAGGCAAAGTCAGCACCAGCACCAAGTCCCTCGAGCGGTTCCATGCACAGAGCGAACGCACAGACGCACTCGTGACATCGCACACGGCAACACCGTCCCACTGGATCGGGGTACTGCCCAACGCGCTCGGAGCTGTCGGGCAGACCCCGTTGATCTCACTGGGAAAGCTCGCAAAGGAGGAGAATGTGAAATGTCAGATCTGTACGTTCTGGTGCTGGAACCTCGGCAACGCTGACCGGGCAGTGGCAAAACCAGAGTTCTTCTCGGCAGGTGGCTCGATCAAGGACCGGATCGCCAAGCGGATGGTCGAGCATGCAGAAAAGACGGGCAGGCTCGTGCCCGGTAAGACGGTCTTGATCGAGCCCACGAGCGGCAACACGGGCATTGGGCTCGCCATGGCCGCTGCCGTCAAGGGCTACAAGTGTATCATTGTCATGCCGGACAAGATGAGCAAGGAAAAGGAGTACACGCTTCGTGCTCTGGGTGCAGAGATTGTACGCACGCCGAATGACGCGCCGTGAGTGTCTCGAAAGGGGTTGGGTCCAAGCTGACGCAGAGCAGGTATGACAGCCCAGAAAGCCACATCGGTACGTTGCTGGCGTACACCTTCTAACACCTCGCTGATTGACATCCCAGGCGTCGCCAAGCGCCTCGCAAAGCACATCAAACACGCCGTCATTCTTGACCAGTATGCCAACGAGCACAACCCTCTCGCCCACTATTTCGGCACGTTTCCAGAGATTGTCGCATCCCTCGAAGCATCCAATCTCCGTTCCAAACAGGTCGACGTGCTCGTCGCAGGCGCAGGTACAGGCGGGACGATCACGGGTCTGTCAAAGGCTTTGAGAGATCACGAGGCGGCTCGCCAAGGTGGTGAACGACGATCGACGGTCGTGGCGATTGACCCGGAAGGGTCCATCTTGGGCGGTGGAGACGTGGGCTTCTACCAGGTCGAAGGGATCGGCTATGTGCGTGCTTTGCGTCCCATGAGCTTGCGCTGACGCTGTACTACAGGACTTTTTCCCAGACGTACTGGACCCAACTAGTAACACGGTCGATCACTGGATCAAGACAAACGACCAAGAAGCATTCAGCTATGCCAAGCGGGTCATGTACGTCCCCTCCGCTATGTGCGTATCTCGACTGACCTCGCGCCCAGTCGCACCGAAGGGCTTCTTGTAGGTGGCTCCTCCGGCTCAGCTCTAGCCGGCCTCTTCAAGTTCCTCAAGACGACACCAGAAGGTCAAGCCATCGCCAGGGACTCTTCGAAGAACGTCGTCGTGGTCCTCCCGGACGGCATCCGGAATTACATGTCAAAGGTGGGTTGGGTACTACGGTCTGGCAAATCGCTCATCACCGCCAGCCATGGTTCCTACAGCAAGATGAAGAGCCCTCAAAGCTTTCGCTAGAGATTCAGCATATCCTCGCACAGACGTCTGAAGACGACACGATCCCATGGGATCAGAGTGAATAACCTTTTTTCTATCGTCCCAACCGTTGTCCTACAGAAATGTTGTGCGTCTTACCCAAGTTTGTATTGTACAACCGTCCCATGCATCACCGTCTCTGCGTACGCTCGCTCTCCGCCACTCGCTCGTCTTCAGCGCCGCGGACCACGCTCCTCAACCACGCCTCGACAATCGTCTCTTCCTGCGTCATCGCTTCGTCCGGATGCGCGCTCAGATCCGTCGGCTTGTAGATCTCGTTGCCCAGTCCCGGCAGATGACTAGACACCATTGCCCGCATCTTGGTCGTGAATTCCGTCATCTACAACCCCAACATCAGCCCATCCTCCACCCAGGCCCCACGCCCAAACGCACATCTCGCACATCCAAAACCCTCGCAACCGCAATCGTCACAAACCCAGCAAACGCTCCCACGCCAGCCGTTGCGATCGCAAACGCTTTAGCCGCCAACAGCGGACTGATAGGTTCCCCTTTTGGCATCGGGAACTCGTCGTCGTCTTCATGCCACGTCGCTTTGTCTTTGCTTCGCGGTACCGCCCCCGTCGTCTTGGGTTTGACACTGCGTGGAGGGGCGATCAGATGACGGTTTGAGAGGAATTGAAAGGTCTGAGCAGGGGCCATTTGACGTTTGAGAGCGGGGAGTAGGGTCAGCGTCAGACCCGCGGTGAACGCGATCTGCACCGAGTGTGAGCGGCGGAGAGCGCATAGATGACGTGTATAGCTTACGGCTGAGAGTCCGACGACGAATGCGACTTTCGGGAGCGGTTTCCGCCCTTGCTCGTCGTAAGGTATCCGGTCTTGGCAATGTTAGCTGAGCTCAAAGCTTGCATTGTGGACAATCACCATCGGCATCCTCACTTCGCAGCTGTCGAGCGTCGAGCTTGTCATCTACAGGTGACTCGTCCACTGTCCGCGCGGTCATCATGTCTCCCAAGTGTAGGTTGTAGTAGGACAAGCAAGATTGGACGAACGAACAGAAAAAGACTTCACGTGCTTGCCGTCTTCTCATCAGGCACTAGAAAGCTCGACCGACTGTTCATCAATCGACCGCGTGCATGCGCTAGCAAATCACCCTCTACACCCGCCCAGCAGGCTAGTCCAAGATCCCTCTCACATTGTCACTCTTGATCCCCGCACTGATCCGCTTCGCGGCGCCCGCGTTCGCTCGCAACACTTGCGCATGCAGCCCGCCGCCACTTTTACTCCTCGGGATCGCGACCGTGACTGTTGCTGGCGCTGTCACCTGTCGTTCAAGTAGCGGCGCTCGTACCGGCAGACCGCGCTTGATGAACGGTGACGGCGCATCGTCGTCTTCCGGCCGCCATTTGGCCGGTGTAGCCGCTTCGCGGTAGACAAACGTCGGCGCTGGGATCTGGGTTGGTGGCACGACGGCTTGGTTGGCTTTCTGGTTCTGATCCTCTGGGCTCGATTGCTGAGAGAGGATGCCTGTCGAGCTCCGCCGTGGACGGGGCACAAAGCTCGGGGACGGCATCATCGACGGCGCAGGTGACGCCATGGTCGTATCCTCATAGTATGCCACGGCTCGGTGCTCGAGCTCGCGTGGGCTCCCAACGCTCGCGCGCGCGACAAACGAACCACGCTGCTTCGCAGGTGTGCTTTCGACTGCTGCTTGTGCGTGCGCTTGAGCCGCGGCCGTCGCTGCCAAGCTGCCGAGTGATTTCGTGGCGGTCCGAGGGCGAAGCGTTTGCCGTGCGTGGAGGGGTGCTGGCGATGCAGCGGTAAAGGGGATTTTGGAAGGCGTGTCTTCGTACACTGGATGACTACTGGTGCTGCGAGGGAGTCGAGCGACCGGCTGGGCCGGTGCCGTCCTGTTTGCAGCGTTAGCTCGTGCCCTCTCGTGATCCTCGTTACCCACGCTCTCGACTCCAACGGCGGTCTAGTCGGCGCACTCGATACCCTCCGACCTAAGATATCAGCGCCCACGCTCACTCGCCCAGGTTGCACTGACCAGCCTCGCGCTCAGCCACGACCCTGCTCATCTGCTCTTGATAAGCTGCCTGCATCTGGTTCCATTGCTCGCGCATCTCCTCGGTCGCCGCATCCATCCGCTGCTGGCGCTGCTGCACTTCGGCCTCTGCAGCCGCCACGGCCGCCTCTCTTGCCGCTAGCGCCTTTTCGCGCTCGTCGAGCGCAGCGGTCCGATCGCGCAGATGCCGCTCGATCGCGCTCTTGCGCGAGATCAACAGGTTGGATCTGGTGCGTTGCGTCAGCAACCTTACTCGACGATGCGTTGACACGGTCGCACTGGTTCTGCACGTTGAGAAGCTTCTTGTGCAACTTCATCTCGTCCATTGCCAACAAGTCGACCGTTGATGGCCGTTTGGACGGCTGGCCTCGTCAGTGATCTATCTAGAGCCGGACCCTACTCGAACCTACCGAAAGCTGGAGCATACTCCTGACGGCCGCTTTGAGTGCCGGCGAGATATGGCCCGGTAGACTCGGCAAGCGGCCCGACTTGACCATCTGCAGTAGTTCCGCCTGAGTCGAGGCGGTTGCGAACGGCGAGCTGCGGGATACACGTCAGTCCTAGACAGCCAGGATCGTGTTCAGACTCACACGAGCGCACACATTTCGAACACTAGACAGCCCAAGCTCCAGATATCGCTCTTGGTGTCGTACTGGTTTTCCTGGAGGATCTCTGGCGGCATGTACAGAGGTGTCTGTGCGTTTCGTTAGCGACTGTTGAAGCGGTAGCTCGTAGACTCGTGACTGACCCCGACATAGGTACTCGTGAACGCGGCCGCTCCCATGTTCTTGCTCAACCCGAAATCGCCCAGCTTGACATACTCGCCTGCGACGAACACTATTCACGACCATCAGCACGGCGCCGTCGATCCACATGCACGCCGCACCATTCTCCGGCTTGAGATCGCGATGGAGGACCTGCTCCCTGCGCGCAGTCGCCGCTGCCGCGCCTGCCGAGCTTGCGCGCGCGCCGCCAATCGTCGCAACATCATCATGCGATCGATCCGCAGGCCAGTGGCAGTGATGGAGCGCCAGCGTGAGCTGGAGAAAGATACTCCAGATGGTATCTTCTTGCAGCGGGTGCCCTGTTTTGGCTGCTTTGTGGATTAGGGAGGACAGATCGCCGTTTGGGCAATACTGGTGGCAGGGTAGCACTGTTCCGAGGACGCGAGGCTGGGCGGGACGAACCTCCATGACAATGTAGACTTTCTGAGCGGCTTGATCGCAGAATTTCTGGATCAGGCGCACAATGTTGTTGTGCTTGAGGCAGTCAAGGATGGCTCTGGGCAAAGTGAGCTCGTGTCACGGCCGTCGACACTCACACTTCGGCCTGGAGCTGTCGCCTATCTTTGTCTGGCATGCGCGAGTAATCGAGCTCCTTCATTGCAAACTCCTATGGAGCGATCTCAGTGCCCACAAGACCAGTACGGGGCAGACGCACCCGGCCATCGGCTCTCCGCCGCATCTTGTGTATAACCCCAAAGCTACCCTTGCCAACGACGCCGACGTTTTCATACTTTTTCAACTCTGTGCTTGCCGCCGGGTAGTCTTTGAACCCGAGCGGGTGGTGCGGTGCTGGCGGTGCGCGCCTGGTCGCCATGGCGGAAAGGGGCTGGCTGGATGTTGTTGTGCCGCGGGTGATGGAATAGCCAATCGCGGCTGCGGTGGTGCTACCTGGTTGCTGTGAACTTGTCCAGTGTTGATGATAGTGCCGAGCTGTATCTTGGTAGTGCCCTGTTCTGGTTTCTTGCTGATCGCCGTGCGGGATTGTCGAGTAGAGCGTCGGTGGACAAAGGGAAAGCAGTCGCGTGCGATCGTATCCCACCTCACTGACACGTCATCTACAAACTGCTTTCGATCACACGTGGGTTTGCCACTCGGAATTTCAGACGGCAACTCGCAACGACTCAGCAACCAATGTCAGGCTCGGGTTCACAGCCGTCTTCATCGCGCTCGCCATCCCCATCGCCCTCGGCTCAAGATGGGGACGCGCTTGTCACAGCACCGAGCGAGCCGACGACGTTTGCAGCGCTCGGCATCATCCCCGAACTGTGCGCGTCATGCGAGGCCGTAGGGTACAAGAAGCCGACCGACATCCAGGCAGCCTCGATCCCGTACGCGCTGCAAGGCAGGGACATTATCGGGCTCGCCAAGACGGGTAGTGGCAAGACGGCAGCGTTCAGTCTTCCGATCCTGCAGAACTTGTGGGAGAAGCCACAGGCGTTCTATGCGTTGATCATGGCGCCGACGAGGTGATTGACAGCGCTCTGCCGAGGCGAGAGCTGACACAGACTCAGAGAGCTCGCACACCAAATCTCGGAACAGGTCGTCGCACTCGGCGCTCCCCTCGGCGTGCGCTCAGCGATCATTGTCGGCGGCGTCGACATGATGGCTCAATCGATTGCGCTCTCCAAACGGCCCCACGTCGTCGTCGCGACCCCAGGTCGTCTCATGGACCATTTGGAAAACACAAAAGGGTTCAGCCTCAAGGCGCTCAAGTATCTTGCGAGTTGACAGCCGTGGCCTGGGTGTCGGTCACTGACGCCAACACAGGTCCTGGACGAGGCCGATCGACTGCTCGATATGGACTTTGGCCCGATCATTGACAAGATCCTCAAGGTGATCCCGAAAGAGCGCAACACGTTTCTGTTCTCAGCGACCATGACGACCAAAGTCGCAAAGCTCCAGCGGGCGTCGCTCGTCCGGCCCGTGCGGTGCGCGACGTCGGAAAAGTAGGTCGTACCTGGCCACGGCTCAGGCTAGCTCACTTGTCTGTACAGAAACCAAACGGTCGACACGCTGCTGCAGCACTATCTACTCTTGCCGCTCAAGACGAAAGAAGCCCATCTCGTCTACCTCGCCAACGAGCTCGCGGCCTCGAGCATGATCATCTTTACGCGAACAGTCCACGACGCCCAGCGGCTCTCGATCATCCTCCGCCGACTAGGCTTCCCCGCGATCCCGCTGCACGGTCAGCTAAGCCAGAGCCAACGCCTGGGCAGCTTGAACAAGTTTAAAACCGGTGGCCGGAGTATCCTCGTCGCGACCGACGTCGCCAGTCGAGGGTTAGATATCCCCATGGTCGATCTCGTCATTGTCCGTGCCGACTTGTCCCCAAATCAGTGCGCTAACGGACCCATCGCAGAACTATGACATGCCAACCAACTCGAAAGACTACATCCACCGCGTCGGCCGTACGGCCCGAGCCGGGCGTTCCGGCAAATCCATCACCTTGGTCTCGCAGTACGACGTTGAGATCCTGCAACGGATCGAGCATGCGATCGGGAGGAAGATGGTCAATTTCGCGGTTGACAAGCAGGCGGTCGCCGTGCTGGCAGAGAGCGTGCAGAGGGCTGGGATCGAGGCTAATTCAGAGATGAAAGAGTTGGCCGCCAAGGGCGGTCAGGGGGGGAAGAGGGGGAGAGGGTATGGCGAGGCGGATGAGCGCGATCGGGATGATGATGTGGTTGAAGGCGGGATGCCGAGGGCTAAACGAGGTCGAGGGGGGGCTGGAGGTGGTCGTGGCGGAGGCGGAGGCAGGGGTGCAAGGGGAGGTAGGCGGTAGTACATTGCATCACCCGATCTTGCTGTCCCTCTACCTCGTCGACTACCGCAGCGAGCCCAGCACAGTCACGACAACTACCACACACTTGACAATGCAACCTCTCATCCGGGCCGACCCTGCCTGGACACGCAACGTATTCCCCAACGGTCCATTGAGGGGGGGAGCCCAGCATACACCCCAGGTTCTCACATTTGACGCTCAAGATCAGTCGTGTGTTCCGTACAGATCGCTCGCGACGCTGCATCGCAGTGTAATCTTGAATACAACGCCGTCCCGCCTAGTCGCCTCTGCCAAGCTTATCCAAGCTCCGGATCCCTTGCTCTTCCCATTCCTGCTTCGAGACCCAGAACTGTTCCTTGTCCTTCATGATGTCTGCGAGCACTGCGCCGCCGAGGAAGACCATGTGTTTGCGCCGGGGCGGGTCTTCGATCCGGATCTTGAATTGCTAAGCGGGTTAGTGCTTGCTTGCTCTAGACTAGCGCACCTTTAAGCGCGAGGTATCGCCCTGCAGCACCCTGGTGAGATATAGCTGCTTCATCTCCTTTTCGAGCCTCGACGGTAAGCCGGGATACATTGAGCTCCCGCCGGAGAGCACAATGTGCTTGTATAGTTCGGAACGCGTGTCGACGGCCGCTTGTTGGATCGTTTGGAACAGTAGCTCTGCGCGGGGGTTAGTGAGATCACCCGGGTGGAGAAGAGGGACGGACCGGCCACACCGGGTTGCTCGACGTCGACGAGGTGAGGTTGGAACATGCATTCGGGCGCTTCGTAGCGCTCTGATCCGACTTTGATGACTCGGCCGTCGGGCAGCTGCCGTTGCGTTAGCCTCTATGATATACCAATGTGTAGCTCACCGTATAGTTCTCCACCAGCACCGTCGTCTCCTCTGACAGCTTCTTTTCAAGATCCAGATCGTAGCTGAGCCGCCCGTCAGTCTGGCCGTGCCCACTACTCGGACAACAGACCTCATGTAGCACAGCGCCTCCTTGATCCCGCGCACCGTCTCGAAATCGGCCGTGCGCTCAAACGCATAGCCGCGCATGAGCAGCAGCTTGATCAGGTAGCGCGTGACGTCGCGCCCTGCGACGTCGAGTCTGCGCGTGAGGTGCGGGAGGGCGAACCCGTCATAGACAGGGACAATGTGCGTGACGCCATCGCCCGAGTCGACGACGACGCCGGTTTGCAGGCCTGTAGTCGAGCGTGAGTACGTAGCTGGACGGCTCGTTCCCCCAAGCCGCACTCACCTTGAGCATAGAGCGTCAGAACGGCTTGGATCGCGACATAGACCCCTCCAAAGCCATACGTCTCAAACATGACCTCTGCCATCTTTTGCCGGTTCGCTTTCGGGTTCATGGGCGGTTCCGTGAGCAGGACCTTTCTGCCCGCCGGGTCGACTTTGAGCTTTTCGTGAAACGTATAGTCCCAGAGGTGTTTCATGTCTGTCCAGTTTTTCACGATGCCGTGCTCCATCGGTTGGGTGACTTGGAGGAAGCTGCGATTCTCGGCTGCCTCGTCTCCGATCATGAGGTCTTTGATGGACGAGGACCCGAGGCGCTCTTCGGCGCGGAGGATGGGGCGGCCGACGATGGAGGGGAAGACTGGGTCGAGGCGTGAGTGGTGTGCGAGCACAGTGGGGACAGACCATGTTCGGGAAAGTTGGAGCCTGCCCAGCCGCACTTTACAAACTGTGGTCATCTCAGTCGAGGCGGTGAGCGTGGCAGTGGACTGACCCCGGTTCCGTTGTCGACGACGAGCGGCGGTTCAGACGCCATGGTGGTGGGAGCGGTTAGATCGGCGGGTGGTGGCGCGAGCTGCTGTAAGCTGGGGTGTAGTGATTCGTACCTGGGCAAGGGTTGGTTCAGCACGGCCAGTGGATGTGCAGCTCGCTCACTGATGGGATGTGGGCGCTACGAGCTGGACTGGGATATCGCGTGTGGCTATGCGGTCTACCCTGCCTGGTGCTGCAGTGTCCCGAGCTGATGCTGATGCTGACTCTATACGGATCCTATAACCACCATCGACGCGGTGATGAGTGCAGCGGGGTGGCCACTGTCGGCGTTTCGGAGTTATAGTTTAAGCGGTAACCCCCTTCCGCCGCGTTAACCCCCACCATCACCACCACCACCATCTTGAACGATCTTAACGACATTGCATACACGCCAGCATGGACTCGATCATCGAAACCCAAAGACAGGGCCACGAAGAGGTCGAGCGCTACGAGCACGCACTGGCTCAAGTCTTGATCCTGCCAGCGACCACGGTCAGTCCCTCGCAAAGTGCCACACGGCGACCAAAGGCTGACAGCCGCAGCACCGCAACAAGGTCAGGCGCGAGCGCAAAGCGGCAGACTTGCTGGACCGCATCCAGAGCTTGAAGGCCTCTCTCAGAGAGCAGTATGCCGATTCCACCGGGTCAGTCGCTGCACCCAGTCTGCACAAGCTGACACGCAGCACACCAGCCTGCGCACGACCGAGCTCGCTCTCTTGTCCGCACCACCACCAGGCTCGGGCACAGACGACCTGTCCGAGTTCTACAAGCGGTTCGAACACATCAAGAGCTACCATCGCGCTCAACCGGATCTCGACGCGAAACAGTTTCAGCACGACTTGGATGACTTTGTCTATGGCGACGGCGTGACCGTCCTGGTGGATGAAGACGGCCGCGAGACGGTCCAGGATCGTCAGTGCCGCCCACAAGGTCGGCAGATCACACTGACAGGCCGCAGCGCTCGACGGCGTGTTCTCGGGCGAAGAGATGCTAGGGCGCTATCTTGACCTCTACGTCCCGCACGCCCAATACTTTAACATCCTCAAAGGCTCCGTCGGCTTTCCGTACCTCGCCTTTCTCGACATGCTCAGCCGGGGCCAAGTCGAGCGCCATTTCTCACTCGAAGACAAGGCGACGCCCGCGTACTTGAAGTGCGTCGCTTAGCAGCTCGTAGAGCTGTCTGCTCGGGATGCAGCTTGCCCAGCTTGCTGATCACTACTGCAGCTACCTAACGACCCTCCACACCTACTTGCTATCCTTCTTTGCACGCGTCCAACCGCTCATCAACATTGAGAGCGAGCTCAAAGACCAAGAAGTCGAGTTTGAGACGGCCTGGGACAGTGGCCGGATCCAAGGCTGGGCACCGCCAAGCAAAGCCAAATCGACCGCGACGGGCAACGAGGGCGCCGAACAGCCCATCTGGTGTGCCTACTGTCAGTATCGTTGACTGTATCACGTCTCGAGGCTGATTCTTCTCACAGGCCAGATCCACCTCGCCAAGCGGTCAGTGTACGAATCGCACGTCAAGTCGAAGAAACACTTGAAGAACCAAGCGGCTGGTACGACCGCTCCTGAAGCGCAAGCAGCCAGCACCAGCACCAGCACCCCGCGGCGAAACAAATACTACGCGCCCGCCCGCCTGACCCACCTAATCACCCATCTCCTCACGCGCGACCCAGTCCCGACCATCCTAGCCGACAGCAAACAAAACGTCGAGCGGCGCGCCGCGTTGACAGCGCAAGAGCGCGAACAGGAACTGCGCGAGTTTGAAAACGAACAAGAGCCCGAACAAGAGCCCGTCCAGGCCGAGAACGAGGACGAAGACGACGACGACGAGGACGAGGGCCGGATCTATAACCCGTTGAAGCTCCCGCTCGGGTGGGACGGGAAACCGATCCCGTATTGGCTGTACAAGCTGCATGGCTTGGGCACCCCGTTCAAGTGTGAGATCTGCTCGGATTACGTTTACATGGGCCGGTCAGTTGATCGAGCTGGCGTGTGGTGTTGAACGGTAGCGCGCTGCGCTACACGAGGAATACATGCGCTCGCTATGCCGCCATACCGTGCTGACAACCGCACAGTAAAGCATTCGATCGGCATTTCCAGGAAGCCCGCCATGCGTTCGGCATGAAGGCGCTCGGGCTCCCCAACACCAAGCACTTCCACGAGATCACAAAGATTCAAGATGCCTTGGCTCGTACGTGCCACTCGCTACAGACGACCCTGGCTGACTGGATTCCCTCGCAGTGGCTGAAAAGCTCAAGATTGAAGGCCGGCAAGAGATGGCCGCGCTCGAAAAGCAGGAAGAGTTTGAGGATCGCGACGGTAACGTGTACGTCTGCTTGCGGTGGAGGTGGACGATACTGATCTCCGTCTGTAGGTACGACAAGAAGACGTACGAGGATTTGAAGCGCCAGGGTCTGATCTAGTGATGGATCGCATGCTCTTGGTTACTTTCACACGGTCGCTGCAGGGCCACCCTGAACCGGTGGCGACTCCAGTGGTCCACACAGCGAGACTCTACCTATACACACAATGGTCTGCCGCAAGTGTGAGCGCGCAAACGTCACCACCCTCGCCGCTCCCGATCCCTCAACGACGTCTGCAGGCCGCAAGATTGGCGAGAACAAGCTACTGAGCAAAAAAGGCAAGGCGAGCGTGAACCCGTATGCGCGCCCCGGCGCCGGGAGCGCAAAGGGCACGGCGTACGGCAACAAGTGCGTCGAGTGCAAGATGGGGATCGAGAGTACCAAGACGCGGTGTGAGTCTACGCAGGCTGAGGACGGGGCTGATGTCGGATTCTAGGCCACAAGTGTGCGCACAAGAAGGGTTAGTGGATTGCCGGGGATGGGGGGGGGCTGACTTGGATAGGTCTCTGCGCAGGCTGTGGAGTAAAGGTACTTGATACCTCGCGGTACAAGATGACGACTGCTTAGTCGGGCACGTTTGGTACGCTGTGAGGTGCGCCCACGCGGATGCTGATCTACTGTAGCACGACAGTCTGGCGGCTATGCATGTTGTATCCTCTTTCTACATCTCGCCGTCATCCCTCGCTGGGCGGCGATTGCCAACTCCAGTCTGCGACGCCTTTGGCTTGCAACGCGGCTCGCACGGCCTTTTCCTCGTCTTGCCGCTTGACATCACCTTCAACGCCCCGAACGCGGTTGTATGTCTCGACGGCCAGATGCAGCTTGGCACGTCAGCCGCGGCTCATCACGCCGCCCATGACCGACCTCGTTCAGATCCTTGACACCGACCACGACCGGGACGTTGCGCCCGTTACTCGTCTTGAGCTCGCGCGTACCAAAGCCCGCCGCTAGCTCCTCGATGCTCGGCCCGTCGCGCGCCTCGACATGTCCAATCACGTCCTTGACGACCGCCTTGACTTGCTCACTCGCCGGATGCCACTCTGGCGGTCCACGCGTCGTCAACAAGCCCATGTTGAACGGCGAAGCATTCACGACCTGGCTCACTTGCGCTCCGTTTGTGAGATACGGCAGGAACGTCGGGAGCGTCGAATTGAGCAGGTTGTGGTGCCCATAGTTTTGGACAATGTCCAGTGGCTCGCCAGTCTCCCATAGCACGAGCAGGCAGAGGCGGAGGAGCAGCGGGAGGCTGTAGCCTGCGATCCCGACTTTTCGGATCTTGCCTTGGCGCTGGTACTTGCGCAGCATGGCGACAGCGCCGAGGATGAGAGCATCACCTTTGCCGAGCGCCTTGGGCGGGTTCGAAGCATCGTGTAAGAATTGCAAGTTGTATTCTGCACAGTGTGCTGCGTCCAGTGCTTCGAGATGCGAACCGGCCGGATCCGGACGATCGGCAATGAATTCGACATCGTGCAAGTCTATACTGATCAGTCGGTGCTGCACCGCACTCTACGCACGCACACACGACATCGAGATACGCTTCTTGCCCATCTGCATGCACAGCCTCGAACCGTTTCAAGCTGCGGTCGACGCTCGCGGTGATCGCTTCAGGCGAGTAGTCGTGATCAGCAAACTTTGGGCCAAACTTTCCCGCCTTTGTGATGATCTGATAGGCCTCTCTCGGGTACTGCGGCTTCAATGCCACCAGGGCGCGTGCGAGGATGAGCTCGGACGGGTGGTAGTGTGGAGCTAAGTATGGTTGGCTCAGGTCGCTGCGTCTCGAGCTCACGAACCGGTATCGAACGCAGTGATCCCATAACGCAGGGCAAGCCGAACAAGACGCACAGGCAGGTCGGACAAGATCGCCCGTTCGTCATTGTAGATGCCGATCCCGAATACGGCACAGCCCAACACGAGGTCAGGCAAGCCCGGGGTTGTCTGCGGTGTGACGTGAGTTTGCCATGACGCACTCGAGTCCTTATCTGCTCCACCAGAGCTACTGACATGGTTCAATGATGATAGGGGCTGCGTTCTCACGCCATCCTCCGCCTCGACTGCGATCTCGCTCGAATCGAGGGATGGATACGACGGTTCTGGTTGGGCAGGGTGATACGGAGGCAACGACATGGACAAGCAGCTTGCTCCTGGTTGGATCACTCGGCGAGATTCCCAAATGTGATCGAGCTATCCGCCGGCGTCCATGGGGCACCGACGGCATCTCCGTCTGTCGCAGCGATCCGATCACGAGTGGCGATGCCATGTTCGTGTGGCACACCGATCAGAGCAGCCTTGCCAAGGCGCATCGTTTCATTATGCCAAGTTGCTGTCCGCTGCTGTCGCGCCTCGGTCCCGGCAGTGGGATCGTCCATGTGGAGCACGTACGAGGCTTATCAGCTGCAAAGTCTCAGACTGTGGCCCAAACGGCCCGCGACGCCGCTCGCATGCCCAATCAAAACCAGCTCAAGACGTCGCGCACCATGTGGCGCGCTAACGTGTGGTTCCTTGGCTCGCCTGTTCGCGCACCCGTTTGGGATCAACCGGCCCCTGTCGTCACAAGACCTTATCGCCGGTCGTGCACAGGGGGCAGATAGACGGCTGCGTATAAACCCGCGGCTCCAGTCCTTGCCGGGTCCCTCTTACCACTCTCTCTGCACACAAGCGCAGACCGCGATGGGCTACGATCACGACCACGACAAAGTCGCCGAGGGCCATACCTCGGCCGACGTCTATGCCGTCGACCCCGAGGCCAACTATGAAAAACAGACGGTGCCCAACGGGCTCTATGACCCTAGCAAGGAGTCTGTCTGGACCAGGGTCGGTCTCTCTGCCGAGAGCTTCAAGCGTGCTCCGGGCACGACTGGGTGGGTGGACCCGAGGCCTGCCAGATTCAGACTGACCTCGTCGCAGCGGAATCGTCTCGCACGGTTCGGGCAAGGACCCAAACCTGGTCATCCAGGACTCGCCCATGCTTCAGCAGAAGATGAAGCCTCGGCATTTGCAGATGATTGCCGTCGGTGGCTCCATCGGAACTGGCAAGTCGTCAACGGTCCGCTTTGACCACGCGCTGACTGCGCCCAGGTCTTTTCGTCGGTTCCGGCTCTGCCCTCTCCCGCGGCGGTCCTGCCGGTGTCCTCATTGCATGGATCATCATGGGCGTCATGTTGATCAACGTTACGCAAGCCTTGGGTGAAATGGCCATTCTCTACCCCGTCTCGGGCGGTTTCTACACGCTCGCCAACCGTATGCTCGACCCCGCTTTCGCTTTCGCCATGGGCTGGAACTGTACGTAAATGCGCTTCGCTGACGTCTAGCACTGACAACGCTCGACCAGACGTCCTGCAATGGGCTGTGGTCCTTCCACTCGAGATCGTGAGTGAATCCACGTTTAGATATCCTAGGCTTACGCACCCAGACCGTCGCCGTGTCCACCGTGCAGTACTGGTCGGGAGACTCGGTCCCACTCGGTGCCCTGATCACCATCTTTGTCGCCGTCATCCTCATCGCCACCGTGTTCGGAACGCTCGGTTTCGCCGAAGAAGAGTTCTGGGCTTCGTGCTTGAAGCTGTTTGTCGTCGTTCTCTTCATCTTCATCGGTATCGTCTGCAACTGCGGCGGCGGGCCATCATCCGGTGACTACGGAGAATACGTTGGCGGTCGCTACTGGAAAGACCCCTACGACGCGTTCGCTGGCAACGGTTTCAAGGGTCTCTGCAGTGTCTTCGTCACCGCTGCGTTCTCGTTCGCAGGCACCGAGCTCGTCGGTCTTGCTGCGACCGAAACACCCAACCCGCGCAAGACTATGCCTTCGGCCGTCAAGAACACTTTCTGGCGTATCGTGAGTTTGGTCCAGGGCGCGCTGGACGGCACTGACGTTGGTCAGACCATCATCTACATCACCTCGCTCACCATCATCGGTCTGATGGTTCCCTACAACGACGAGCGTCTCTTCAACGGCTCGGTATGTTGTTTGCCGGCATAGGTCAAGTGCATACTGACGAGCGCAGGGTGCCGACATTTCGCCTTTCGTCATTGTTATTGACCGCGCTGGCATCAAGGGCCTGAACCGTTAGTCCAGCGTTCCGAACGTACTGTACATGCGCTCAATTGTTTCGCAGACTTGATCAACGCCACTATCTGTGTCGCTGTCATGTCCATCGCCCTGTCGTGTGTGTACGCTGGCTCGCGTACTCTCACTGCCTGTGCGTTGTCAGCGTGGCCAAGACGACTTTAAGCTCACACGCTTCTACAGTGGCCGAGACTGGTTACGCCCCCAAGATCTTCACCTATGGTCAGTACACGAATCAGTATAGATCATTCGGCTGACCATTTGCAGTCGACAAGGCTTCGCGCCCTCTTTGGTCCACTGTCGCCATCTTGGCATTCATTCCCATTGCTTACGTGTCATGCGCCCCCACGCCATCGGATCCGGATGCCGAGTCTGCCAGTGGCCAAGTCTGTAAGTGGTATTTGACATTGTCCGGGTACCAACGACTGACTCGCCACCAGTCGACTGGCTGTTGGCCTTGTCGGGTTTGTCGACGCTGTTCACCTGGCTCTCAATCTGCATCACCCAGTATGTTACGCGCTGAGAAACGCGAGGCCGTGCTGAGCCTACTCAGCATCCGCTTCCGTCGCGCTTGGAAAGTCCAGGGTCACTCGCTCGAGGAGTTGCCGTTCCGCGCTATCGGCGGCGCTTACGGTTCCGCCCTCGGCGCATTCCTCATCGTCATTGTTCTCATCGCCCAATTCTACGTCGCTCTATGGCCCATCGGTGGCATGGCTTCTGACTCTGGCGAGGTGGCCACCACCTTCTTCAGTAAGTCTACATCCGAGTCGGCATCATTGCAGAGCTAATCTCCCGCGCAGAGGCCTACTTGGCTGCGCCCGTTCTTATCTTGTTCTACATCATTGGCTACGCTTGGAAGCGTACCACGCCCAAGCGCGCACACGAGATCGACCTCGACACTGGCCGCAAGTCTTGGCTCACGGTCGAGGACATGCGACAGTACCGCGCCGAGCGTGCCACTGCGCCACTTTGGAAGCGCATCTATCGCCTCTTGTTCTCGAGTTCGTAAGGGAAACAAGCAGTGCTTCGTTGTACACAGCAGACCGCGCTGGGCAGGGTTGACGAGATTCAATAATCCCTTTGTCATTTGCAAATATGAATATCACCGTACGCTGCTCAGCAGCTTCAAACCTCGACCTCACAGACCAAGGCCTTTACGCACGCCATTGACGAGCTGCGAGTCGACATCACCCGAACTGAGTTGAACTGCGTCAGTATGTTCACTTGGTGGACCATTAGCACGTACGCCTCAAAGATCGCAACGCCAGCCAGGTTCTGTGACCTCGCCCAACTGCCCTTGGCCTCGAAGCTGACAGGGTCGTCGTATGCAACGAGCTGAGTTGGCGCATACGTCGTGTTCATTGCGCCAATCAGGTACGGCGTCTGCGAGCAGTTGTCAAAGTGGCGCTCGAGCGAGGCTCCGGAGCCGTCTTTGTTGATGAACTGTGCGAGTCGAGTCAGCTCATGGCTGGCGCTGCATGATGACTGACCCCGCCTTTCACAAGCGCCGCATAGTTCCAGTTACCCGCCTCGTCGGCGGTATTGCCGCAGACATCCGGGCCAAAGTCATCCGGTTCGCCAGAGGCCGCTTTCGGGTGCTCGGTCGAGAACTGCTGAAAGATCCCCGCGGATGCATTGTAGGCGCCGGCGAGATTGTAAGCATAGCTGTACGCAGGGATGCCCTGAGCAGGTTTAGCGAGAGAAGAGCGAAGCCTGGGAAGCAGACGCACCAGCACCACTTGGCTTGGCTTGAAGCCTGCTACGCTCGTCCACAGATCAACCGCAGAAGCTGCGGAGAGTGTGTTCAGTCCATTGGAACATTCGTGTTGGAGTGGACTGTTCGGCCCAGTCGTGGCGCTCCAATTGCCGAAGAGATCATACAGCTGCTGTGATGAGGACAAGGAGTCGCGCACGTCTATCACATACCATAATGTTCTATCAGTTGTCAGCTTGCATCATGCAGAGGGCGCGGATACGCACCACAAAGTCGACATGCTGCGCAATGTCGCCATAGTAGTCCTTGTCGTCGGGCTCACTGGCGCTAACGGGCTCATCGCCAGCGTTCGGGGCAGGCTTCTTGAGACCAGCCGAGGATACATCAATGCTGATCCGCTTTGAAGGACCCAGTGCCTCGCGCAGCTCTTTCAGGAACAGCAGTAGCTTGGCCACATCATCGTCTCGGTAGGTGTTGCAGGGCAATCCCTGTCAAATGTGAGCACTACTTGGCATGCCAAGGCATCGCACGCACGCCGCCAACGGGGAATTCCCAATCTATTGACATTCAGTCAACATTCGTCTCGACCAAAGCTTGAGCGTCAGAGACTCACCGATGTCCACTGGATCGAGGCGCTGGAGTCAGAAGCGTCTTTGTCAGACAGCCTATGGCACTTACCGCCATCGAACTTCTCCTACGCGCCGTCAGCGAGTCGTACATTCCACCGAAATCACACGCACCACGCCAGCATCAAGGTACTCTTTGATGGCCTTGATGAACGTCTTGCGCTTGCACTTGGTACGCACAGCGGTGCTGAACGCTCCTGACGCTGTCCAACCACCGATCGACATAGAAACAGTTGACCCAGCATTGTGTGCGGCTTTGAGAAGAGCATTGACCTTTTCTGTTGTTACGCCGGTAGGGTCGAGGTAGCCCGTTGCGCCGTCATCGGTCGTGGGAAGCACAAAGTAGTCCAAGTGGTCAATCTAGGAACACTGTCAGTCGTGCTGGAGGTTCCATGATACTGACTTTGGTGAAGTCGATGTCCTTTTCAGAGAACTCCAACCAATCTAGCACACTGGTGAGCTACTACCGGTGCGGTCGGGCCTCGCATACCAGCATACCAAGCTGAGCTACGCCAGAGTCAGCAGAGTATCAGATTTGCGTCGAGTGACCCACACAAATGGTTTCTGTTGCTCAGACGATGACCCAACAGTGACATTGACACCAACGGTGCTCTCGAGCAGTCGCCTGTGGTTGCTTCGACGTCTCGAAAACCCCCCATGCCCTGCAGACACGACGGTCGACGCCGCTAGAACACATGTCAGTGTGTGAGCGAGCGAGATCATGATAACGGTGGTCGCGAGCGAGAGGGCTGCTCGTCCAAGTCCTGTGCCGAAGCCGGTTGATGCTTTTTCTAGCCCATTGTGTCCTTTCGGGCCACGTACTGCGGTGACAATAGGGGTGTTCAGTTCATGAGTACGGCGGATAGTACGGTGAGCGGGTGACAAGCCAAGTTGCCACTTTAGGTAACTTGACTTGAACACCCCGTAGACTTGTTAGGGACGCTACACGCACGACTACTAGAGTTTTCTACACGTGCAACCTGCAGTCTTCATCGAGGTGAACTACAAACTACTCTCAACCACCGTCAACGCATCATGCCACGCTATACTGAGAAGGCAAAGATGGAGAAAAGCCTGGCCCAACTCATAGGCGAGTTGAAAGAGGCTGGAGTGCCGTCTGACGACTCGGATCTGGATGATCTGCAAGATCGTCTTGATGCCAGCCGGTCTTCCCGGTATCTGTCAAGGCAGCGCGCAGAGGGCCAGGAGAGGGTCCACAATGGCGCAGAGACATTCGAGAGGCTTCTGCGTAAGCCTGAGCATGATTTCCGCTCGCTCTTTCGCCTCTATCAGTCCGAACTCGATGCGCTCGATGACTTGATCAAGGATGACCCGATCTTCCACAATGAGGCCGCTCGCCGGCCGCAGCTGCCGTCTAAATACCAGCTGATGGTGCTTCTGTACCACCTGGGTCACAGCGGGACAGCAGCGGGCTACAGGGTTGCCCGTTCGCACTTCCACATTAGCGGTGAGTGGCTCCCAGTCTCGAAGACTAGTTTGACGCGTGTTCAGAGGGCTCAATCCTTCGATACGTCACCCGGTGCTGCCTGGCGCTTCTCAACATTGCTGGCGACCATCTCAACTGGCCTGACGAGCGCGAGCGGCGCGCGCTGGCTCGCAGAACCGGCTTGCCAGGGTGCGTAGGCTATGTCGACGGGTTTTTGGCGGTTCTGGCTACCGCGCCGGCTCGCGAGGACGCCAGAGCCTACTTTACACGCAAAAACAACTACGCATTCAACATCCTGCTGGTCTGCGACAACGACAAGCGCATACGTTTCCTCGAACTCGGCTGGCCCGGCGCAACCGGCGATTGGCGTATATACGAGAGTTCTGAGCTCTTTCGGCACCCGGAGCAGTACTTTTCGAATGATGAGTATCTGCTAGGTGACGCAGGGTTCACAAACTGTGAAAACCTGGTCGCTATGTTCCGCAGAGGCTCGAAGGAGGCAGTATTACCTCCAGGCCGCGTATGTCGATTATCCCGTCTATCCAAGCTAATCAGCGACAGTTGGCGTTCAATAAGCGTGTAGCCAAGAATCGGGTGCTCGTCGAGAACACGATTGGACTGCTCAAGGCGCGCTGGCAGTATCTACGGTGCATGCGCGTCAACATAAACGATTCTCGCGGCGACCGGCATGCACAGACGCTTGTGCAAGTCTGCGCGATCCTGCACAACCTTCTTTTGGACTCTGCCAGTGACTTTCCATTCCTGGACAAAGAGGACAAAGATAAGGAGGGAGATTCGGACTCAAACGATGACGAAATCGACCAGGAGAGCCTCGAGCTGTTGATTGAGGCTGAGAGGGAGCGCGGTGCACGAGATATACGGCGTACAAAGCTCATGGGACAGCTACGCATGCTATGAATGTCAAATTATGCGTAATACAAATTTATATGGCACAGTAATCGAAGTACAACTTCATAGCTCATCAAGAATCTCTTGCTCGGCCTGGTGCGTCTTTGCGGCCTCTGCAAAACTCACACCGTCACGGGCCATGATCTTGTGCACGGTATCTTGCACCATGAGCTTGTCGCGCAAGACCTGCGAGCGCTCGCGCGCTCTCTCAGCCGCTGCAAAGGCATCTTGCGCCGCTGACTTGCTGGCCGCCACTGCTGCAAAATCGGCCTTTTGCGCAGCGTGCTCGTCTGATGGGATCAGCAGGGAGCCACTGATGGTAATCCTGACCTTTTCGGGGCCGTTTGACAGAGCGTCTAGCCTTGGACGGGCTGCCTTGCTTAACGGGCGATGATTCATGCCCGTTGCTGAGCTCCACGTCATCCTCGCTGTCTGTGACGACATCTTGAGCCTTCCGCTTGCCCGACAGCATGTTCGAGAGGTTCCTGATGCTGGGCCCGACGTCCTGGGAGTTGCCGGGAGCGGTCGCATTCGCAACAGCTGAATTGCCGAGGATAGCGCGAAGTCTGATCCAATTTGGGCAGATCTTGATGAGCGGCTCTGTGGGATGGTAGATCAGGATCATATCAACAGTATCAAGAGCAAGAACGACGACTTACCAAGCAAATACTCCTCATCGGAGATATTGTCTGGTTTCGGACCATATTTGCCTTCGGCAATGAATTCTTGACCGGTTCGGTCTCTGAAAGCTACTGCCTTCTTGTAGTTGCTTTGTTGACGACTCCACTACCACAGAGTAGTCAGTGGACAGCCGGCAACCTGTAGATTTGACAGGAACAGGTCTAGAACGTACAAAAGCCGCAGTTGTCTTGACAGTGCGCGGTTGCTTGCATTTGGCGCGCTCAAACTCCCTCTGGATCTCAGGCCAGACCTTGGCAGGACCCCAAGCTGATCCGCGAGGCCCGGTATTGCACCAACGGTCAAAGTTGGTCTTCTTGCTCATCCAGTCGAAGAAGACATCTTTCGAGCTCTGCGATGCAGAATTGCGAGCATCTTTACCCCAGGGAAGCACACCAGGCGCATCAGAGACGATTTCAATGCTGATATGAGGAGTTACGGGCGTGCAGAGGACGTGTACGGGATAGGATGATTGATCGTTGGCAATAACGAGCGCTCAGTTCAAGCAGTGGCGAGGGACGCTAGACAGACCTTTGGGACCTGTCCTGTCGTGACATAGCGTACTCAGCCAAGATTGTCAAGTATGCAAAAGGGCAGTTCAAGAGGTTGCGTGTGACGAGTGGTATCGACAGCGTACTACGGTCGTCTTTGCCGTACTCGAGATCAAGCGGTACGCTGGCTGCCAGCCAAATTTGCTTCCGCCGTACCGTACTCTCGCCTTACGTAATCATCCAACTCCGCCGTACTCATGAACTGAACACCCCTAATGCCGCGCACTACAACGACGTCGATCCGATCGGCCGAGCGTCAAACCGATAGGGGTTGCGGGGCGCCTCCCTTTGTCTGTGCATCCGAGCCTCTGGCCGAAAGTGCGTTGCCAAATCTGGTTGAAAGGATGTCAGAGCGTATGCGCTGCAAAGACGCTACGATCAGGCCAGTGCTGAAATGCATGCTGTCGGTGCCTTTGGTGTGCCTCTGACCTTGCGCAATGTTGAATTGTTGGGATTCACGCGCCGCTTCCCACACGTGATAACACTTTGGTCTATGTGTTGGATTACGCCACTCAGCCAGCCATCAGGGCGGACGACGCGGCGGGTGACGCCGCATCTGGCGAACACTACATCCGGCGCGGATGTAGCCAAGACAAGTCTGGCGTGGCGAGGATGTAGGCAAGACGCCTAGGATGCGACGCATCCGGCGAGGATGCAGATGTATACTGCATCCGGCGAGACAGTCAGGATGGCGTGCTAGACATCAGAGCCGTAGGCGAAGCCTACAAAGTAGAGCCGTAGCGAGCGAGATGCATCACGGTTCTTCCCCATCATCTAACACTATGCCACGTTCTGCAGGTGACTGCTAGGCGGTATATCTTTGCCTCTACTGCGCGTTGTCAGTAGTGCACGCGTGGCACAGGTTTCATGGCACTACGTTCTCAAGATCTGACAGGAGGGTACGATTGCTCACAAAGATCTTGAAGGTGTAGAACACGGATGGGAGTAGTTCCTTCCACAGCTTTAGGCCTGACTGCTGCTCTGGTGCGGCCGTCCAGTGGATGTGCCCTTGCGTGTGAGCGGGATTACGGCTTCACTGTTGATTTGATGCCATGATCATTGGCAGTGAGAAGTGTTTGGTGTGGCCTCGATAACCAATCGTAAACCCACAATTCCTATTAAAGGAAGCAGCTCAGAGGATGACTTCAGCGGTTCTCAGCCCCCGCAGTGTCGTACATATAGACGTGGAATGGGGATGGAAAGTTGATTTCAACCACTGCAGGCAGTGGCTGAACCGATAGACCGATTGATCACGAACAAATTCGTCCAATGATCCTGATCACTGCCATGATCGTTGCCGCTCTTGCGATAGTACCGGCCGTCTTCGGTGTACCCCAGTGGAGTCGCTACAAAGGCCAGCAGTACCGCCGTGCGGACGCGCTTCATAATGGCAATCTCACTACTGGACCTGTGGTGTACGTCATGTACTGAGCATTTCGCGCGTGGCGCTGCTGACATCTATGCAGGTCAGCTTGGTACGCAGGTGAGTTCGACGACTAGGGAGAATGCGTGCTCAAACGACAGACTGGCTTGAGTACTCGGAGAAAGACATAGACTTTACCAAGGTGAGTGGTAGTGAGAACAGGCTACCGATATTGAACAGCGCAGCTTACCCACCTTGACTATTTCGTCATGGTGACGACGGATGACGCTTCAAAGGGGTACATCGATACGACGTCGGTGGACGATGGCAAAGCGCAGGCCCTGCTTGCTGCAGCCCACGCTCGCAATGTCACCGTTTCCATGTCAATCGGAGGTTGGACAGGTTCGCGTTACTTTAGCACTGCGCTTGGCACCGATCAGGGACGTAAAGCGATGACCACGGCAATCGCCGAGTATCTTGACAAGGGAGCAGTAAGTGACCTAGGACCGGATACGGGAACGACTGAATCACGCCATGATAGGAAAAGTTCGATGGGGGTGAGCTCGTTGGAACGTTTGCCGACGTATTGATGACTAACAATATGGCTCAGTTGACATCGGTATGTTCTAGGGACTTCCCGAGGATGCATCAGCTGATTATACGTAGATTGGGAGTATCCAGTCGGAGGAGTAGGTGGCTCTTCATCGATGCCACAAAGCTTACATTTGACAGGGCATGTCGTGCAACACCAAGAGTCCCGACGATGTAGCAAACCTCGCCTTGTTCCTCAAGGATCTGCGCTCAGCGCTGGGCGAGAAGCGCATCAGCTTGGACGTTGCGCCGGCGGGTTTCGCAAAGCCAACAGAGGATGGAGAGGTCGGGGATTGGGCAGGCCAGGCAGACAAGGAGTATTACAGCGACATTGCCGACAATGTGGATTTCTTGGTGAGTGGCAAGCTTGAGTACATTGCTACCTGGTGACTGTCCAATCTAGAACATCATGGTCAGTCCAGATCGCAGCAGGCGAAAGACAACGCTCATGTAATTCAGCTGTACGATCAGTTCGGAGCGTGGAGTGACTCAACTGGTCCAAACAGCGCTCTCGATGTCAGTTGTTCAAACGGCAAGGCAGACTTCTCGGCGCAGACCGCTCTCGACATCTGGACCAATGCGGCGGGCTTCAAGCCTTCTCAGCTCGTATTGGTAAGCCAAGGCGACGAGGTATGGTATCGAGCTGATTCAGCAGGGCATCCCGGCTTATGCGCATGCATATAACCTGGATCAGTCCTTTGTAGAGCAGAACGGCATCTATCAGGCTTTCTCCCATGACCATCCGTTCCCAGGTGCTACACCAACCGGGGTGGATGCATGCGGGGATCCAGAAACCGCGACAGGGGTCTACAATTACAATGCGCTTGTCAACGGCGGAGTAAGTTCCGATGGTGTGACTTGCTGCCGGCGCCTGCTGATTCTCTTCGAGTTCATCAACGCCGATGGGAGCGGCGCATCAATCACGCGCTACTTTGACGACTGTAGCAAGACGCCGTACCTTGTTGGTCAACTCGATGCGTCTACTACCGCTCCTCAAATCGTTTCGTACGATGACCCTGTCAGCTTTGAAGCAAAGGGTGCATGGGTTGCGATGAATGGCCTGGCAGGGGTCGCGATCTTCGAAGCGTAGGTCTCGTTTCTGTCGCGCGGTACAGCCGCTGACGGCGGCACAGATCCGGCGACGAGGGCAGTGCTCTGCTCGATGGCGTCCGCAAAGGCCTCGGTATGGCTACCTGACGTATCCTCTTGTCCCTCGTACCCTCTTTCATACCCCGAAGTGGCCGCGCCCACAGAGATGGCATGTCATGAATGACTACAAATACACTCGCGATCACTTGGGCGACTGGCACGCCTGTTCCCAAGGTCAACCACCCGCCGCATCAGCCACCTCTACGTAGAGACTTACCGCACACTCGATCGCACTGCTCTTGTTCTTGATCATGCAGACTGAGCAACTCCACTCGTCCGTCTTGGCAGCCGGCTTCAAACCTGCAGCAGCCCACGAAAAGGGGGTTGGGGCCGGTGCCGGTGACTGGGTCGGCGAAGATGGAGGTTTCACAACCGGTTGCGGCTCATCACATGCCTGATGGCCACTCAGCATCAAACAATCGAAAGCGATCATTCCCACTCACTATGCAATTCTGCGCGCCCATTGAATTGGTGCAAGCGCACATCGAACACTTCCACTGCGTGCTATCTACCGCCGCTTTCGGCATTAGACCAGCTGCAGCCCAGTCGAAGGGCCTCGGCTTTGGCTCGGCAGATTTGGCAACGTTTCGCGGCTCGGCGGACGTTTGGGCGTTACTAGCCGACTCGGGATTTTTGAACTGAATTGTCGAGTCGGCAAAGGTAGTATCCTTCTCCTTGCCCTTTCCCTTGCCTTTAGCACCGGCAGTCATGCTCCAGTCCGAAAAGGTCGGCAAGTCGGCCTTGGGGACTGCAAGTGCCTTCTTGCGAGCCGCTTCTGACGGCCCAGTCGATGGCCCAGCAAACCCAACAGAGAGGGTGAAGAACGGCAAGGCGAGCTTTGGGGTTGCGAGAGCGATCTCGCGAGGTGTCTGAGTCAAAGCGATTGGTTTGCTAGGTTTGGAAGGGGTGGCGGCTGGGGCAGGCTCTTCGACGGGAGGCGGTGATGGAGGGCGAGGCGATGGTCGAGCTTTGTGCACCGGCTTGGGCGACGGCGCCGGTTGCGGTTGCGTAAGCACACCATGTAGCACTTCCAGCGGTCGACTAGTCGGTGCGGCGAGGAAATTGGTGTCGGCCTTGGACTTTGCAGGCGTGGGCGCAGGGATCGATGGAGTCGGCACAGGCGTGCTCTTGAACAGCGGTTCGGCAGGTTTCTTCGCCGGCACGGTTTCAACTTCGCCTTCGCTCTCAGTCTCAGACTCGACCAGAGTTGCCGGTTGTGGCTCGGGTTTGCGCGGCGTACTCTTGTGCAGTGCAGCCAAGCTACGAATCTTCTTGCTCGGTGATGGTTGGTCGTCAGTCTGATGCTGGTTCAGCCTTTCATGATCAAGAATCATCACTGGGGCATACCTTTGCAGCACTCTCGATCCGCTCCAGAGCCGTCGGCGTTTTGCCCAGCGGTGTCGATCCACTCGCGACAGTCGACGCCGGCGCCTTTCGTTTCGGCGTAGCCGGTCTCCGAGTTGACCTCAGCATCGCCGAGCGGTGCAAGGCTGAAGAAGCAGGCAGGCTAGATTGGTACGGGTTGACAATCTCCTTCTTTGGTGGGTCCTGAGCCATGTCAGTACCTCGACACTGGATAGACGCAGGTAAACGTACAGGCTTGACGGGTTTGCTGGCGTCAATGATATCGAGCATGAGGTCGGCAGTACGTTTTTTCGCACTTGCGCTCGCGGCTGCTGCTCGCGGTGTCAAAGTGCCTGCTTCGACTTCGGATTCAGAGTTGGGTGTCGCAGGTGGACTAGCTGCTGCAACAATCATCAGCTACCGTAGGATATCGTGCTCGTTGGAAACTCACAAGCCACAACCGACTGCCTCAACCGACTCGTCTGCGGTGTCGCAAACGCCTGTGAGCGCTTCACCGCGGCCGTCGACGACTCGGCAGGCGCCTCGGATTCCCTGCCCTTGCCCTTGTCCTTGCCATTCACCTCTTGACCGTGACTCTGACTCTGACCCAGAGCTCTCAAGTGCGAAAAGTCGGGCATGGAAAGACTCGACGACAGCGCTGGTGGCTTGTCCTCCCCAACTCTGCGACGCTTATCGTCCCGGTCGCTGCCATCACTGACGCTATCGCTTGTGGCGTCGTTTGTAGCTTTGCGCTTGTCACCGGTGCTGCTGCCGATAGAGAGGTTGCGAGATGCGAAAGAGGTCGTGGGGGATGAGAGGTTCGAGCGGCGGGCAGACATGCCGGGACCGAGGTAGCGCGGGCGGCGGGCGGTGGATCCAGATGCGGTGATGGAAGAGGTGGATGCAAAGAGGTTGGTTGATGTCTGCGAGCGACCGAGTGGGCGCACCGCCTCGCTTCGTGTTGTTTGTGTGCTAGGGAGGAGGTTTGGCTGAACGATATCAGTATCACCCAGATAGCCGAAACGGACAGCGTAAAACCCACCGAGCTAAAGCTGAAAGCCGTCGACTCGCTCTTCTCGCCTCGCGTTCCGAATACATACGGTGCCGATGCCGCCATCTTGTGGCTACCGGCCCGATCCTCGTCGGCAACACGCTGCGTCAAGAGCTCAAACGATCGCATGTCCTCGGTCGTCATCGGTGCTCCGCTCTTAGCCTGCAGAAAGCGCGAGAGCATTGTGCGTGCCGACAGGGAAGTTCCCTGCTGGTCGTTGGACTGGTGCTGGCGCGACGAGGGGGGAAGAAGAGCGTGGAGGATGGCATCGGGTGGAGGTTGGGTGGTGGTGAAATGGACATGTCGAGAGGGAGACGTCGGTTGTTCTACGAGCCGTGCTTCGGGATCTTGATGATCTGTCCGGTGATTAGCATATGCCCTCTAGCCGCAAGACCAAGTACTGACGCCTCGTGAACGCCGCAACGGTGAATGGATCCGCCGGGGCCTCGCCCTCCCATCGATCCTCAGATCCACTCTCACTAGCCTTGCCATCCTCAATCATCTCTACATCCTCCCGCTTGCTCCCGTGACTGTGCGGCGGCGAAGAGCGCTTGAAAGGCGACGCGACGAGGTTGACGAGCGAGCGAAAGCTTGACATTGAACGGAGCGGCTTGGCAAGATCAGCTTCTGCGAGTAGCTAGGAGGATGGCGGCGTCGACGTACTGTGCTACTTGATTTCTGCGAGGTTGGGAGCAGGCTGGACGCTGCTGGCGTTGCTGGAGCGCGCGCCATCGCGCCTCGAACGCTCAATGAACGTTGTCGATCTAGACGCTGAGACTTCGGAGAACTGTGCTTCCTCGCCAGTTGTTTCTTCAAACACCAAAGCCGCGTTGCAGCTAGGATAGAACCGAGTTCGACCTCGACAAGTGGTGGAATGCTGGTCGGAATGTTGATGCAGTGAGTGGACCCGGTGCGTCCGGGGGTTCGGCGTTTCAGCGGACAATGACGGCAACCAAGAGGTTTCACGCCATCTTTTGTGCGGATAACAGTGGCACTACTGGGCACGTCTGATCATGTCAACGGCCACAGATGGCAAGCCCAAGTATGCATTACTTCCTAGGCGGTCGTTCGCCAAAGATCCTTGTACCAACTCTGACACTGCCACTGCCCTCTTTGACCGCTTTCACGAAATCCGCACTCATGCCCATACTAAGCTCCCAGGCGGCTTCGTCCCCCGGTACCCCGTGCACTTTGCGCTCTTTGAGCACCTTGACCAACTGTGTCCTCGCGTTCTTCAACGCCAAGAAATCCGGGTTCGGCTTGCTATCGTCATGCGAGGCATCCCATGAACCGATGGTCATGAGCCCACGGATGATCAGGTTCGGACAGGATGTCAGGACGTGAGTGGCGAGATCGACGAGCTCGGTCGAGGTGTCGGACGGGGGTTGGACGCCGGATTTGGAGGATTCAGAAGATGTGTTGATTTGGAGATAGACTCCGAGTGGTCTAATATCGGATCGCGCGTTGTTGAGCAGATCGGCCACTTTGATAGAGGCGAGCGTCTCGAGTACGTAGAGGTTCTCGACGGCTGTGTAGCATGGTCAGTGTGAGCATCATTATGAATGCAAATGAAGCAGACGCACAGGCGGCCAGCTTGGACTTGTTACTTTGCAAAGCACCTACAAAGTGCCACTCGATATCTTTCGGGAGCTACGAGCCGTCAGTCGTGTCCAGCTCTACCTCGGCACGATCACTCACAGCCGCAGCCTTGTCTACCATCTCTTGTATATAGTTCTCGCCAAAGTGCCGCACGCCTGCATCATACAGCGCCTTGATATCACCCGCTGGCTTCAGCTTGGAGACGGCGACCAACCTGGGCTACCATCGCGTTAGCTTGTCATTGCTTGAGCCTCAAGTCCTGAGATATACTTTGGAAGCAGCCGCGCCACTTGCACTGCTCTCCGCGTACGCCTGCTCGAGCTCGTTCTGCACGCTCTGGTAATTTTCCTTGAGCTCGGCCGCTCGGTCCGGGGTATAGTCGAGTGACAGTGCGGTATCTGACATTGTGGAGCTGATGGACAGCCGGAGGGATGGTCTGGTGGTAAGGATACGGCGGAGGATGGGTGGTCGTGCGAGCATCGACTGCTGCGCTTCTGCTTCATCGAGTTCGGGCCATCATCGAGTAATTGGACGCACGTGGCGATCAGCGGAAGGGGGTTGAGTGGGGGGGGGGGGTTGGCAGAGTGAAACGCCGTAACGCCGCAGACTTCCTGACCGCTCACCTTTAGCACCACCCAACGCAAGCAAGCGCGTCAACGTTGTCGCCAAGATGCTCTCCCGATCAGTCAATGTCGTGTCTAGAGTCGCATCGGCGTCGACTTCCCGGCCAGTCGTAGCGGCGTTGCCGGCCGCTGTGCGCGCGGTGGAAAGCAGCAGGTCCGTCGGCCTTAAGCGCACTTTGAAAGTCAGTTGTGACTTAGACTCTGGCCTAGCTCAAGCTGCTCATTTACCGCCATTCGCCGTGCTTCCACCGCATCCACATCAAGCACGACGCCCAATCCCACTGCTACCTCTCCATACCTCGCTTTCCCCCCACTGACCCCGCTCCCGCGCCCACACAACGTCCACGTCGCAACCCTCCACCTCCGCGCACACCAACCAGGCCCTCTAGACCTCTACTCGACCTTTGCCGTACACTCTGCCCACTCGCTTCGGATCCCCACCTCCCTCCCCGCCAGCCTACCCACCACGCGAGCGCTCCACACCGTGCTCAAATCCCCGTTCGTCCACAAGAAATCTCAAGAAAACTTTGAGATCCGGACGCACCGCCGCGCGATCAAAGTGTTTGATGCCGAACGGGAAACGATCGATCGCTGGATCCGCTACCTGAGACGGAACGCGATTGGCGGCGTCGGGATCAAGATCACCGTCAAGGAGTTTGTAGAGTTTGGATGGGCTGACAAGGAGATGGACGTTGTCGAGGGTGCGATGCGCAAGGGCGGGCAAAAGGACGAGATTGAGGATGCGGCAAAGCGTATCGTCGAGTCGATCCAGGCCGAGGGCTTGGACCCGGCTGTCGAGGCGCCAAAGGACGAGCAGTCGCAGACAGCGTGATGTATCTATGCGATCTAATATCGTTTGCAACCCTTGCTGCTCATGGTCTGCCATTTCAGTGACCTTGATGAATATCGGTCAAGCTGTCGGTTCCCAGACCGTGCACTCAAACTGGTAGTTTTAACATGCTCGCCGCGGTGGCAACTGCGGACGATGGACAGCACGGTATGTGTGGCTATGGTTGATACCAGCGTAGCATGCACGCCTGGGCAATGGAACTAGACTCTTGGCATCGATGCCGTCTTGACGAAACTACCCCGAGTACTCTGCAAAGAGCGACACCCGCCCAGCCTTCCCATGCGTGATGACAATCAGTGGGCCACCCAGACCAGCGCTGCACACTACAGATACATTTCGCAAAACGTGTATATTGCTATCGGGCGTTTTGCGATTACACAATATGGGTATGTTTATATGTCGCTCACTCCCAGACCCGACGGACATTCTGCGGGCCCTCGCCGTGCACTGGCTGCGGTTCCATGTCGAGTTCGGGCTCAGCCTTGACGCGCTCTTCGTGTTGAGGAGAGCCCATTTCGACGTCTTCGCTGGCGCTGACACTGGCGCTTTCGCTAGGGTCGGGGCTGATGCTGGCGCTGCCGTCCGAACTGCTTTGCTTGATGCGCGGTAGCGGGGCAGTCGCGGGCATGGCGTAAGCGCGCTCGCGTGGGGAGATACTCGACCCAGGCAACCTCGGCTTCTGACGCGGCGAAGCAGACAGGAGCGAGAGCGGCGGTAACGAGTTGGAGAGCGAGTTGCCTGCGAACGCGTAGCGCTCGTTTGGCGATGCGCGGCCTGATCCCGAAAAACTCCGGTTCATAGGGTGCGGCGGTGGAGGTGGGATCGTGGCGGTGATGGACGAGATGGACGGGAGCTTTGTCTGTGCGCCCGAAGGCGATCGCGACTGGTCGATCGGAGAGATTGTAAGTGACTCGCGCGAGTCGAAAGTGAGCGGTGACAGCCCAACGCTGGATGGCGACAGGATTGGAGCGGCATGTCCGTTGGCGTCGGATGCGCGTGGTTGTGCGTGTGGAGGCGGAGGCGGTGGGGCAGGCAGAGCGTGAGAGCGACGGTGCGGTCGGTGGAATTTGGCAGCGACCTCGGGTGGCAAACGCAGCATTGAGATGACAATGTAGCTCCGGCCAAAGGTCTCCGGCAGCCACAGATTTGCTCCGAGCCCGCCACCGATATGCAGCCGGACATTGTACAGGTCGTATTCGCCGTCGGCACGCAGCACGCGTACGTTGCGGTTCGGGTAGGGCTGCGTCATGCCTTCGGCTGGTGACAACAGCTCACGCTCGGACCGTGCCCGGTGTCCTGTCGTCGGCGATGGCGTCGCCGCCATGGCAGCCAGAGTCTCGCGCTGACTCTGCAGTGCGCCCTGCAGCCGGGGGTTCTGCGTGAGCGACACCCTGTCCGACTCGACTGTCGCCACATCGTCCGGATGCAAATAATGGTAGAGCGAGAGATTGATGTACTCGTGAGGGAGATAGCCCGTCAACGCTTGACACTCGGACGTTGCGCGCACAATCTGCAGGTTGGTCGATGCAAACAGCGTGAACAATGTTGGCGGCGCGACAGGTGCCGGCGCTCCATACGGGCTCAGTGCAGGTGATTCCCCACGGTCAAAGTCGGGAGTATGCCGTGACCCGAAAGACCGCGAATGCGAATGAGGGTAGTAGGGCGTTTCGAGCGGGCCGACAATCGGTCGCCCTGGCTGAGAAAACAAGCGGCTTTGACCGTGAGCGTACTCATACTCGCGATGGTGACCAAAGGATGAGCGGCGATCACGCTCATCCCCATAGCCACGCCATGAGCGCGAGGCGGAGAATGAGCGCGCACTCGCACTCGAGAGCGAGAGCGCAGATGGTAGCGAGCGCTCGAGCGGACCTGCCGATTCGATCTGCGGCCGGATCGTCTTTGGCCGACCACGCTTCTTGTGCTGATCCGACGTCAACAGACGTCTTCTCGGATCATCACGGTACCTACCGGAACATCGGTGCACGCATGCGCCTTGCCCATGTTGACGCAACGCTTGCATGGTCGTGCGACTGCAGCAGCATCAGCGATGGACCTTGATGCTCATGATGACCCACCATCACAAGCCAAGTGCGCCTTCTTGCACGGACCACAGGCCGATGAGACGTTTGCTTTTCCGCCGACCCTGCGCATGACGATAGGTGCGGTCGTCGGCGGTGCGGGCACGGCGCCGGCGTCGCGCACCACAACCTCCTGAGTGGGCGAGGGCGCGTTGCTATGCATGCTTTGTCGAAGGATGGCGACGGATGTTCAAGGACGGGGTGATAGAGCAAGGGGAAGACGGCGGTCGTGAACGCCGCAATGGCTCCTTTTACCCGTCGAGATACGGAAACGACGTGGATCGCCCTCCGTTCTTGTCGACGAGCCAAGAGTTGGGCTCGATCCGGTGCGGTGGCGGCGGGATTGCCACTCCGGCGCTGATGGAAGGACGAGCGGGCTGAAAGGAAGCCAGAAGGCGTTCGGACGACAGGCGGGATGCGCGTGGATTTAATATCCAAAAGGATGATGCGGCGCTCGGGCAGAGAGAAAGGTGGGACGCCTTGTGACGTCTGATGAACGCTGGGGTGCGACAGGGGAAGAAAGGTAGAGGCGGGCTGATGAAAAGCTGCTGCGTGTGGGCCGCTGGGGACACGAACTGAAACGCGGGCAGTTTGTGTGTCTGCGCGGACCGTGCGCGGGCAGGCTTTGCCCCTAGCGCCGTTTACGCCGAGCACAGGGGGTAGGCCCGAGGTGATCGTCCGTGCGGTCGGACGCGAGCCCGAGCTGGCCCAGGGCGCCGAGGCCGGCAATCACACCTAGTCTCTGGCGACGGTGATGGCCCGCGGTGATGGACGTTGCGGCCGGGCTGATGGCCGTGCGCGAGCGTGTGTGTCGGCTCGGTGGCTTGCTTGATATGGGATGATCCTCGTGATCGTGCTCCTTTCCTCCTGCCTTTGAGCCCCAAAGACGTCCGTTCGGACTCTGGCACGCACAGCCGCCCGCGGGGGACACTCCGGCCACGCTGCAAGTGCTCCGAGCTCGCCAAAGGATGCGGGCCACTCGCCGCCGCCAGATGCGCCAGGCAGGAACGCCGGTGGTCGCTCGGCGATCCGTCTGTCGAGTAGCTAGTCGGAGCGAAGACAGAAGGTCGACGGCGGGGTCGTGTGTAGATCAACGGGTCCACGCGGTCGTATCGGCGCTTCGGTCAGCGTCCAACGCACCGCCCGACGTCGTAGCTGTATGAAGGAGCGTCGAGACCGTGAGACGGCGAGCAATGGAGCAGACCCTGGTAGTTTGTCAGAACCTACACCACCAGACATCAGAGCACGAGCCTCTACGAAGTCACGGTACGTTCCGGAACAATAGCGCGCTACTGAGCGCAGAGGCGTCACTGGCACCAAGCTCAAACTCTGCGCAACAGGTCAGAGCAGCTCCCCGGGCCTGTGACACGTTCACCGGCGACGCCATGTCCGATCGCAGACTCACAACTAGGGATGGGCGCACAAACGCTCCGGCCGTACGCTCCGAACCTCCACCCCCTGGCCAAACGATTGTTCGTCCTCCGTATGCTGCGAGATCGTCCCGTGGCGTTACTTAGGGGCGAGAAGGACAGGGGGGCTGCACGGGCTCGCCGAGGTTTGAGCCTGTCCTTTTGACAAGACGAGTGCGGACTAATGTCGCCGAATGTCCGAGAGCTTCGCAGACCATCAGACGTGGCGTTCGGATCTGTGCGCCAGAGATATTCCGATAGGGATCGTTCTCCCGAAAGGTCTCCACAGGCCACCATTATTGATGGAAACTCGGGCCTGGCGCAACGTTGCATGGTGGAAAGCTCGGTGTCTGCCGCCGGACGCTCTGAGACACCCTGACTCTAATGCGCGCGGCCCTGAGCGCTCTGGTGGCAAGCTCCAATGTCGGCGACATCCGAAGCTCAGCGAGCACCCAGGACCAGCAACATGGCACGCGCCGCAGTCGAAACAATTACCCATCTCCGTGCTTTGCGGTCGTGAGCGCTAACGCCAGCTGTGGACAGCTGTCCGCAGAGATCTTACAGCCGCCTCGCACCACGCGAGCGCACGCTGTCCGGAAGAACGCTTTCGATCACGCCAATTGGCGCGTTCCACGGCCCTGCCCCTTTGGGTGTTCGCCCGCGTGCGGCGCTATGCTTGTTTCCAATTCAGGAGTACGCCTCCCCGATGCGCCTCGTTCCCATTGTTTGATATCTTCCGAACAGGCAGGTAAGCGCCTTGCTCGCCTCCACCTGGTCGCAGGGCTCGAAATCCCCGCGGCGTCGAGTGAACCCTAACTCAGTCGCGGATCTCGCTCCAGATGCATCCGATGCATCCGAGAGCGCGTTTTGGTTCCGACCCGTGATGCGCCTGTGCGCAGTGTGGGAGCGTCAGCAGACCACGGCCCGAGCCTCCTTGAGGAACAGTAGCGGGGTCAACCCATCCGTCTGCGTATTCCCGTCGACTCTTCAGCATGGGTAAATGACCGGTCCAGAAGCCGTTGTCTCGCCCGGAGTACCGCAGCACGGAGCAGCATCAAATTCGTCTCGTCGGGACGCCACAATCCAGCACTGAACGGGCTCGAGCCTGTCCAGCGTACGCAGAGGCCTCGCGTAGACATGCCTCCTTTGCCTTGTTCTCTCATACCGCAGTCGCTGCAGAGAACACGTCGTCTCCGTAATGCGCGGATTCCTCCGACAACTGAATGCATGCATGACAGACGGGACCAAATTTTCAGCGATTGCTACCCACTTCCGACCTTTCGGGGGGATCTCACTCATATCGGCAGCCACGCCGCCGCTGCTGTCGCCATCGACGACCATGAACGTGGAGGGACCCCTAGGTGAGATCTGACGGAGTTTTCGCTGTGAAAACCTCCGAGCTGACGCAAAGGGCGGCAGAATTTTGCTTGTTGAGGTCGGCTGGAGTACGGCCTATAGCACTTGAACGCACTGAGAGGGAGTGGCCGAGTCTTCCGTGGGTTGAGGACTGCAGCGTCGTTGAACGCGCTTTGCTGACAGCTCTAGAAACCCTCGTCACATCGCGCGAACGGCCGAACACGTCCATGAAACGCGTCGACAGATCGCACAGACGGCCGTGACTTTTCCAAATCTGCTTGCACTCGAGGCCGGACCATCGACGGGCCGTTCAGTGGTGTATCGTCAGGATGCTGAGATCAAAACGGATACTGCAGACCTGCCGGCCTACTTTGTGATCGAACGGACCAAGACGACGCTCAAGCCCACCCGTGTTGCACGAGTCGAGTCTTCACCACCCCCGGAACGTGGTGTTGGGGGCCGCATGTGCTGTGCAACCCTCCGGATGCTCCCTGATCAACCATCTGCCGAGTCAAAAAGCCAAAGTCGACGAAGGCGAGCAAAGGCAAACGCGGCGAAAAGGCTCGAGCGCCCACTGGCAACGTTTTGGTCACCACCGGAAGGCTTGGGCGGCAAGTCGCAGGGGTACGCATACGGCTTCATTGGAAGTCGAGCCGGTATGCGGCAAGAGCTCGAGGACTGGGGTGGGAAATGGAAGCGAGATCGGATGAAGACGGGTGTAGCGAGGGTACGGTGAACTACGACATGCACGATGACGACCATTGCGACGGCGGCACGTTCATACATGTACATGGTATCCTCAGCTCTGAGCAGATCCGCTTGAGCACCAGCACGACCAGATGAGCAAGATGCAGCACTATGAGCGTTGCCCCACGTGCTCATGGTTGCTGTATGTCATCGCCTCGCCCTCATCCGCCCCTAGGCCTGCTCTGGGATTACCGTGCACATTCACAGCCAGGCCTGTAGCTCGGCCGCCTGCCAATGCCAATGCCAAGAGAGACAGCTGTGCCAGTGGATGATCCGGCAACCCCTATGCAGCATTTGATCCCGGTGCCCGTTGAGCGTGTCGAGTGCGCAGCAGCCAGCCAGCATCGCATCGCACTGCACCCAAGCGTGCTGCACTCGGCCGCCGAACTACCAACTCGCTGTTGGGGCACGGCATAGACTGACGGCTGTCTCCTCACGTATATATCGCAGTCGGTGCCGCCCAACGCAGCCGACTAGCCGTCATCAGTGCTTCCAGCTACAATGTCGAAAGCTCCGCCAAAGACTGTGCCTTGCCAGGTGGGTGAGGGCTCCTCTACAGACCTTGCCATACTAGACAGAGTCCCGGAGCTGCTATCCGTATCTGAAAACTGACGCTCTACTCCAGTACAAGACCGGCAAGGTGCTTGGCAGGTGCGTGCTAGTGATGACATGCGGATGAGCTCGCTGACCTCCCCTCCCAGTGGAACTTAGTACGTTTTGTCATTCTCCAGTAGTGATAGCTCGTATCTGACAATACAACTCACGCAGTGCCGTAGTCAAAGAGGCCGTGCACATCGAGGTCCGTCACCGACGCAGCGATTGCATTACCGGCAGTTCGGTCCTGACGCAACTACAGACGGGCAAATTCTACGCATGCAAGGTCTTGAGCAAGGCTTTCCTCAAGGTCTGTCTCAACTGCGGCGTCCTTTCCAGTCGCCAGCGAGCTGAAGACACCGCACAGGGCCGCGAGCACATGGTCCGCAATGAGATTACCGTGCTCAAGCGCGTTTCGGCCGGTCACAAGAACATTGTCCAACTGCACGACTACTTTGAGACGGGCAACAACCTATATGTGCGTGTACTATCAATTGCTTTAGGCTGCGGTCGACGTGCTGACGTACGGCTCAGCTCGTCTTCGACTTGTGTACCGGCGGCGAGCTGTTTGATCGCATCTGCGCGAGGGGCAGCTACTATGAGCGGTCAGTCCACTCGGATGCAGGCTTGCATAGCTGCTGCTATGTCGTGATGACGAGGGGCTGACCACTGCAGTGATGCCGCGCATCTCGTTCGCACGATTGCCGAGGCGGTCAGCTACCTGCACAGCCAGGGCATTGTTCACCGCGGTCAGTCGCACAGACCTCGATTGTAGCCACTGCATCGGCTGTATGATCGAGCGTCCTCTTGCGTGGCTGACATACCATATCGCAGACCTCAAGCCTGAAAACCTACTCTTCCGAGACAAGGCCGAGGACGCCGACTTGTGCTTGGCCGACTTTGGGGTATGCCGAGCAGGTCACCCAGTCAGGCTTCCGACTGATCACATCACCATGAACAGCTTTCGAAGATACTAGAGGAGGACCAATTCCAGTTGCTGTCGACGACTTGTGGGACGCCCGGGTACATGGCTGTGCGAGAGACCTGGCCTTGTCGATACATGAGCTAAACTGCTGCCAGCCAGAGATCTTCAAGAAGACTGGTCACGGCAAGCCTGTGGACATTTGGGCCATCGGAGTCATTACGTGCGTCGGGTACTGCCACCCTTGCAAGTTGGGAAGCTGACGCTACCCAGCTACTTCCTTCTCTGTGGCTACACGCCATTCGATGCCGGATCGCCTGCCGAAGAGATGAACCTGATTGTCAAGGGGCAGTACAAGTTTGAGCCAGTGCGTTTGCTCGTCTGAACCCAGGTGCAACCTGACGATCCCAGGCCGAGTACTGGGTTGGCGTGTCGGAACAAGCTCGCGCCTTTGTCAGGAGCTGTCTGACGGTCGACCCAACCAACCGTCCGACGATTACCGAAATTTTGGCCGACCCCTGGCTACGCGCCGATGTCGCCGTGCACGCACAAGCTCAGCCGGTCGACTTGCTGCCGAACGTCAAGTCTGCATTCGATGCGAAGAAGACGTGGCGCAAGGCCGTGTTTGGCGTCGTCGCCGTTCAGCGCATGAACGCGACCTTTCACGGCGGTCAGAGCGAGACTGAGAAGAAGAAGTTTGTCGCCGACGTCGAGCGGTATAAAGCCGAAGCTGAGCAGGTAGGTCATAGTGTGTTTGCAAGCGAGCACGGTGCTGATACGTGCTCGTAGGAAAATGTTCACGAGGTGCTGGTGACAAGCCAGAGTGCGTGATTGATTTCGAAAGATGAGGCAGGGTAGAGACTGTACATAGGCATCGGTGTTTGTACTAGACTGAGGGTGACTTTGGCCGACCGCCACTCTGCGGCCGATCGTCCGATGCCCCTGGTGATGTTGCTCTGCGACCCCTAATACGCTGTACACTACTCGATGGCCGCGCTCAAGTGATACCGCACGTCCGATCATCACCAATCGAAGATCTAGACGTTCAAGCACAACCGGCTTGGCCGGGATTGGAAGATTGCCGGTTTGGTCATCTGGCGTCAATCAAAGCTCGGCAGCGTCAGCTTGCGTCGCCTTGCATCGGCTCACGACCACATAGCATTCACCAACATCAAGCCGCACCCCTTGTTGGAAGACTGGAGCCCATCAACGTCTACGCCGTAGCTCGGCCAGAGCCAAAGGACGGCTCTGCCACAGCAGGCGTTTCCGGCTCTAGCTTGCGGCCGGCAGTTCGACTCGCTTTATCATCATCATGGCACCCAACAACTCTCCACCCTCGTACTCGACCTTTTCTTCCTACCCAGCCTATTCATACCCCAAGCATCCGGCTTTCCGCTCTCGCAAGTCAAGTACGATCATCCCTGTGCTGGAAGACGAGCACCAGGCGTATCAACAGCCTTTACCGCCGCATTTGAGAGGATGTGCCCTACAGCGGACGACATCAAACGCTTCGACTGCCAGTGCGGCAGAAGAGGGAGAGGCGACGCCGCTGTTGGCGGATGAGGAGGCGGTCCAGGGCAAATGGTTCGAAGGACCAGTGTTTGTTGCAGGCGTCAAGCTCGCGGGGCTGTTCCTGCTCTTCACGGCTGTGCTGGTAGCGACGTTTTACTGGGGTATCCCACGCGTCGACGAGTACGTGGTGCTTTAGCGCAGGTGACACGGCGCTGACTTGGACAGTGAGGATCGACCTGCACTCAAGGTTCCGAAGTCCTTTGCAGACCTGCAGGCTCTCAAGTAGGTCCAGCTCGGCCTCGCCGCACCAGGTGCTGACGATTCCGCAGCGCCCTGTTTCAAAAGTACAAACATCTCTATCCGTTGCGGATATTGGCGTGCGGTGTCGTCTCGTATCTCTTGTATGTTCAGGTTGCCCAAACGAAGCAACATCACTCATCCATCCACGCAGCGTGCAAACCTTTTCCTTGCCTGGATCAATGTACATTTCCATCTTGTTCGGTGCTGCATACGGCATCTTTCGCGGCTTGCTGCTATCCTGCTTGGTGAATACCAAAGCCACACCCCAATGCGTCGCTAACTATCCCCAGTGCGAATCGGTCGGTTCCGTCTTTTGCTACACCCTCTCGTCACTGCTCGCCCCGCCATTGCTGGCACTGCCGTTCTACCGAGCTCGCGTCGAGACATGGCGCGTCAAGATCATGGGCGATCCGGCCAAGGGCAAAAAGGTCGGATGGGACGGTGTCTTTGCGTTCCTCGTCGTCCTCCGCATCGCGCCCTTCCCGCCGCATTGGATTGCAAACTTTGTTGCGCCCCACTTGGGTATCGGAGTCGGCCTTTTCTGGGCCGCTTGCTTCATCGGTAAGTTTATTGCTGATTCGAAGCGAAGTCTGCTAAGCGTCATACCAGGCATCGCGCCAGTCTCGGTGATCCACGTCACGATCGGGTCGTCGCTTGATTCGATGACTTCTGCAGAGGATTTCCACATCCTTTCACTCCGAAACATTCTCGGCTTGTCGGCAGTCGTGGTGGCCGTCTTGATCCCTGTAGGCCTCAAGCGGGTTTTCAGAAAAGACCTGGGCGAGCTGGGCGAAGCCGAGGAAGATCTGGTTCAAGCCGAAGCTGAAGCCGAAGCCGAGGACGAATTTGTGGATGAGATCGCAGACAGCGTCGCAACTGTCTCCGTGCAGGCGCAGGATTCTGGCGTCTGCCTTGCGCCGCCGAGTATTGGAGTGTATGGCAAAGGCAAGGCCAAGGTCTTGCTTCCCACGCACGACGACGACGACGACTCGAATAGCGGTCGGGACATGTACCCGATCCCAGCGCCCGCCCTCCCTGCCGTAGCGCATCCTCGAGAGAAGCGGAGAGGATATGGGACAATGCCCGAGCTCGAGGTTGACAAGGAGGTGCGCCACTCGCGGCCAGAGCTCGACGGCGGTCGTGGTCGGTGGTGGACGTTTGGCCAATGAGTTGTGCGTGTACGTGTTGACAGACGCTGGAGCTTGTATGTGCTTGTAGATACGCCATGGACCACTGCTTCATGCTGCGTTGACAAGTCGACGCCTCGCCGCTCGCCACCGATGACCGACTGTCAGGCACCGCGGGTGAGAAACCGCGCTGCAGCTTGCCTAGCGACCACTGGTCCATGGCGACTGTGGACAGACATGGCGACTGCGTCCCCTTCAGCCTCGCCATCTGACAACGCTGGCTCGTTGCCGCCCTCGTCCTCAGCTGCAGGCACCAACAAGGAGGCAAAGAGGCGATCATACAGGGCTTGGTGAGTCATCGGTCCAGAGCCCGTCGACAACCGCTCATGGCCCCGCACCAGCCTACACTGTCGAAGCCGCAAAGTGAGTGCCTACCTGACGATCCAATGTGCGCCTAGGCTCACTTGCGGCTTGCTCTCCAGGCGAAATGCGATTTGGTGCGTGCGCCGATGGCCAGCTGATCAACCGCTGATGCCGTCCAGGGAGACATCAACTCACCCTCGTCGCCTCCGTGTTCGCGCTGCAAGCGCGAATCGAGGGAATGCGTCTTTCTGCCCTCGCGCAGAGGAGGTAACTCGAAGAGCCGCCAGGCCAAGCTCGAGGCCGAGGGCTCGCTCGACCCAATCCAGCCCAAACGGGAGCATGATGTCGCGAGTGGTCCTTCTCAACCGCAACATGGGCTACAACTGCAGAATACGGTACAGGCGTCATCAAGGCAGCCGAGTCTGGTTCAGCAGGAACAACGCTACCAGCCAGTCGGGCAACCGGCATTCACGGCGCCATATCAACCCCCACCGCAACTGTACCAACCAGCCTTTCGACCGCCTCTACAGCACGGCCTGTATCAGCACCAACCTCAGCAGCCGCAACGTACACAGCAGCCGCAGCCGCTCATCTATACTCATACCGCAGATCAGGCGCGCTCTTCCGGTGGGATCCACGATCTGCTACAACAGTCGCCAAAACAGGCTTCAGGCCCTTCGCCCGTGTTTCCGACCTCGTCGCAATGCTCTCCAGAAGACACTGTGTCGTCATCTCGACCAACGCCTCAGAGCGCCGGCTCGGGCGGTGGCGGTCACTCTCGCTCGGGCAACTTGACAACACTCAAGAACCTTCACTCGCATCCTAGCTCGACGTCGCCTGCGCAAAAGAGACGCCGGTTGCACCTCAATCCACCGCTACATGCTGCTGACCCAAGCTCGATTGTTGTGGCAGACATGCAGAACGAGTCGGACGCGCTACACATACTTGCCATGGCAAGCGAGAGTGCCGGCAAAGGCGATGACGAGTCGAGTGACAAGCGCGCTGGCGGCAGGAGCGGAACGGCAGTGCAGGCTGACAAAGGCCGAGACATTGACCGGGAGCCGTGTGAAGCGGGCGAACCGGATCTCAAGACGTTTGCGCTCGTCAAGCTCGGGATCATCTCGCCTGATGAGGTGGCGCGGCTCACGGATGCGTTCTACCACTATCATCATCACATCTTTGTGAGTGCTGACGCACGGGCAGGTGGTACGGGTGCTGATGCCTCAGCCTATGACTCCCGCTTCGATCATTCCAAAAACAAGGCTTGAGCTAGCAGAGTTTGCGCGCACCGAGTCATACCTCTTGACGGCCATCATCATCATTGTCAGTCGCCACGATCAGGGAGTAGGTATGCGTCAAGTGCACGACAGGTCGTGGGCTGTCATGCGGGTGGGTCTCGTCAGGTCGGCGGGTCTGAAGGCAGAAGCTAATATCATCAGGGGTGGATCAGCGATATCACCTGCCTCGGAGCACCTGCTAGTATCGGCCTCGTCGAAGGCCTCTTGTTGCTCGCCGAGAACCTCCCGCGAGACCCACCTCGTGGCTCAGCAGCCGCAGCCATCATCGGCAAGCGATCGAACGATCGCCCTGAAGAGTTACACGCTGTAGGATTCGGCGAGGACGTGCACGCGAGCGAGAGTCGACAAAGCTGGATGCTGATTGGAACGGCGGTTCGCATTGCGTATGGTCTCGAACTGGACAAAGTGAGCTCTGCGGCTGCTGTCCAACATGCCCACTCATATCATCGTAGATGGCCTTGACGCCGCTCGAGGATGCAGAGCGGACAATGACACTGGAACGCGCCAGAGTTCTATGGACCTATGTCTACCTTTTCGATCGCCAGTAAGTCTGCAGCCATCTCCTGCATGTGACCAGCAGCTGACGCCGGTCATAGCGTATCTCTCCGCCTAGGAAAAGCGTTCTGGTCTAGAGGCGCCGCCGTGCCTTGCTTTGCAGGTTTTACGAATGCAGCACAGACGGGTCCTGCCATCGCCGAACACAACTTTCCGTACTTGGCCGAGGTCAGGGCGGATAACCCGGACGGGTTGACGCCGCAGGAGGACTTTGCAAGTCTGGTCCAAGCCTGTGAGTGTATGCGAGGCAGTGATCCAAGCCATGCTGATGGACGACTGCAGATGTTGAGTTGACGCAATGTGAGTAGACCCTCCAGCCGCCGGGCCGTCACTGACCGCTTCCTAGTGTGTGTTGTTCAAACGCAAGATCAATGGTGCATTCTGCTTACCTCCACAGGATGTCGAATGCCCATGATATACTATACTCGAGCCCAGCACGGACTAAATATATCGTGGTGCAAGGCGAATACTTCGTAAGTCGGTGCATGACGCAGCGAGACGGACCTGATCTAGTTTCGCAGAAATATCTCGATGATGTGCGCACCGGCTCAAGCATAATGGGTTGGTGCTCACACAGCTACAGTTCCATAGGTCATTCGAGAGCTTCAGGGCCATCTGGAAGTCAAAACGGTGCGCTGTTGCAGCTGCTTCATCACGGCTCTGGTGCTGACACGGAACAGCTTTACCGTCTTTCCGCTCACAGATGCTGTTTGGGCAATGTACTCTTACGTCAAGCTCTATGTYTGCGCTTTCAGCTTTGTGAGTAATAAGACATTCTATCTTCGGAGCCCGCTAAGGGTCGTCTCAGCAAGCGCACGTCGAGCGCGCGTCAATGCGCGCCGAAAAGGACGATAGCGAGCGTGAGAATAATGGGTTATCCGACGACACCTTGCGACCGCCCGTCTCCATGTTCCCAACTGGGGCGGCAGCCAGTCCGGATCAGCGCTACATCTTGCAATCGGTTGATGCAGCCCGAGAGCTGCTCCTCATCTGCGTCGACAGCTTGCATCCAGGCGGAGCGCTGCCTTATCTGCCGTCTCGCTTCTTACTGTGGTTCGTCTACGGTGCCTTGTTCTTGCTCAAGGTCAGTGCTGCCGTGTGTTGCGGCTACGAGACTGATCGTTGATAGGCCCTCTACTCTGGAGCAATGTTGAAACAAGACACTGCCGCGTGGGTCTTAGCTGCCACCAAAACTTTTACAGCACTGACCAGCGGCAGAACGCTGAAGTTGGTTGATCGTCTGTGCCTTTGCTTGGCGTCCTCGTCCGCCGATGTGGATCATCCTGCGGGCCGGTACGCAAGGCAGCTTGGGACTCTCTGCAAAAAGTTGCACCGCCTATCCGACTCGGCGAGTGACATGCACATCTGATATGCACAGCTGACGTATTCAGAGCGGTAACAGCCCTTCGATTGTCGCAACGCGGAGATTGCCTGATGTGAACGAACCTCAAGCTCACCAGTTTGGTCACCTCGAGACTCCAGTCTTTGAGCGTTTCATGCCGCCACAGCCACAACCTGTACAGAAGCCACCGACCCCTGTCACTGCCAGTGCCGCTTCACAGACGTGGACGGCTGGTATGCCGCAGGCCATACCGGCCCCGCCACACACATGGTCAACGCAGCAGAGTATGCCCACTCAGGCGTCGCGATACGGCTCCGGAAGCTCACAGCAGTTCCCACTGAACAATGCACCTGGAGAGGACAAGCGTGCATTCACCTCGGTTATCCAGTCAACGCCTCAAGCGCATCAACAGCCACAGACTCAGGCGCAGTATCAAGCGCAGATGCCCGTGCCATTGAACGTAGACTATACTGGGTTTGAGACTTGGTTGACGGATCCCGCCGCCATGCCAGGTGAGAATGCGGCGTTTGACCTTGACCTAGTCGATTTCTGGAACAAAGTACGTGTCACGAGGCGACCCTGTCAGGCTGTGTGCTGACGTGTGCGCGTTAGGTTGGACCCGGAGAAGTGAGTGATGCAGAGTATCGGAGATCACCATCTTACGGCTATCACAGGCGCAAGGTGGTTTCCCGTTCCGATGACCGGTCCGCAATGTTGTACATGATTGCAAGAAGCCACAACCACAATTTCGTCGATGCCATGCAAGTGTTTATAGTCTCAACGCAGCCTCGTCCGCTTTGACGGATTGCCCGCGATCGATGCGCCCGGTTGACCCGTCGCTGGGCGAAAGTTGGAGCTCGCTGGTAATCTGGGGTTTGTGACGTGCGTCCCGGCCAAGGAAGGTGGTTGCCTGTACCGGTTCAGCCAAATGGATTGATGCATGAGACGAGAGAGACGTACGATCCCATCTTGGCGTCACCATTGTCTTCGTGAGACACTCGTCTTGTCGGATAGGTAACAGAAGAGCCTTCAAACACGCTGATACACCGTTAACAGGGCTTTGGCTGTGTGCGGGTGTACTCAGACGGACCTCTTACCCATACCCGCCCCCTCCTGAAACCACGGATGCGTGAGTGCCTCTCTGGCGGTGATGCGCTTGGCTGGATCCCACTCAAACAACCGTGTGAGGAGATTGAACCCAGAGGCAGAGGATGACTTGGAGTTATACCATGATGGGAGAGAATTGGTGATGGGATAGCTAGACGGGCACGTCTAAGTTGTCATTCGACGTACAGGGAGCACCACTTACGGTCCTGTGTTCATATATGTTCGGTATTCAGGCATGTGGATGATCCCCGGCCACTTGCCACCTTGACTGTCAGCGTTACAGACCAACATCAGGAATGACTTACGATCGATGGGTCCCAAAACCTCGCAGATCTTACCCATCTGATCTCGCTGAAAGGGTAGCTGCTTCTTACTGTCAATCTTGGCCTCATCGCCCTTGAAGATAGGACGAAGCGAGAGCAGCTCGGCATAGATGCAACCGATGGCCCAGATGTCTGTGCAATCGGTCTCAGCCTGAAGTGTGAATGTATAGTTGCACATACCGACAGCAGCAGTGTAGTGCCTTGCCCCCAGTATCAACTCTGGCGAGCGATACCAAATCGTCACGACGACCTTGTCACCGCCGAACAAGCCCCCCTGTGCGAGAGGCTTGTGCCAAAGTCGGGCTAGCCCCAGATCTCCTATCTTGACAACTCCTGTTGAGGTGACGAGGATATTAGCTGGCTTGAGATCTCGATGGAGGACGAATGAGGAGTGAAGGTAGTGTAGACCGCAGAGGAGCTGGTGCAGGAGCGCTTTGAGTGTTTGAGTTGGGATAGGAGATCGTAGTGTCTGGGAGTGGTGGTGAATGATTTGCTAGGTTTGTCAGCTCGGCGACCAGGAAGTCGAGCCACCGTGTGCGTACAAGAAAGTCATGCTCGGCATACTCAAAGACCATGTAGATACTTTTTTCCTCGAGAATGACCTCTCTGAGTGAGGCGAGGTTACGGTGGTGCAAATCACGATTCAGCTGTTAGGACAATGTCGGTTAAAGCTCTGCAACGACTCGCCAAACGCACCGAAATCTCCCGGGCAGCACTCTGGCTGATTCCCGTGTACGTCACGACCTCGCCTTCCTTGTCTGGCTTGAACTTTTTGATCGCATAGATCTCGTTCTCTACACCTGGTAGGTCGCCAGGCCGAGTAGGCGCAAGTGAATTCGGCTTGATCCGAGCCTTGTACACCCGACCGTATGTCCCTACAGGCAAGTCAGCTCGAACGCGAACGTAGCAGACCCACTCACCTGATGAGATGAAGCCTAGAATGGAGTAGGAATCAAGCACGCTGAATTCCGCCATGTCAGCGTTCGCCTTGTGATTATAGTACGACTTGCGTTCTCCGAGCTGCGTCTCTCTTGGCGCGGTAGATACGCATGGGGTCCATCGCATCTTGTCGAACGGCTGCGGACGTGGCAGCCATGGCTGAACTCGAGTTCTCTTGGCCAAAAGCAAGCGGATGTCAAAGCATGGCTCACGTCAGCAAACTGTGAGGCAAGTCAGCATACAGCGGCGGATTCGACCAGGAGCTGATGCCCACTTGCGCCGTTCTTCGCTACAGATGGGTTAGAGGGATGCTAGAACTCCTAGCAGCTCGGTTTTCTGGTGCTAGGGCCCCCGATTGTAGTCCGTGCATCACTTCGAGAGGGAGCTGCGTCGCAAGTACCCTATTGCACAAAGTTGCACAAAGTTGCACACGGCGGGGAACAAACATTGAAGCATTGTCAGTAGGGCCTCGTGAACGGCGATCAATTCAGCTAGATGCGTCACAATGAGGATCCTCACCTGGAACGTTGTAAGTATCGGGTACCAGCTGGCTCCGAGTAATCAACTACTGACGTTGAGCCAGAACGCTCTCAAAACGACGCTGGACTATCACCCGTATGTGTCCCGTAGTGATATCTTGTTAGGGTTAACTGTGTCAGATGGTCGCAGCTCAAGAACCGATCGATTGAGGGCATGTGCGAGGAGCTCAAGGCCGAGGTGATCTGCTTTCAAGGTATGCGTGGTGATTAACAATAATGATGACTGATACCTCGCTTAGAACACAAGACCCGCCGAGAAGCGTTCGACAAGCCCATGGCGTGCCCTGGTCCATACGACGCATTCTGGACATTTCCTCGCGGCAAGACAGGCTATAGTGGTGTCTGCACCTATGTCGACTCACGTTTCTGCGTTCCTATCAAGGCGGAGGAAGGGATCACCGGCCTAACGCTGGATCCACCGCTGAGCGTACTCAAGCCGCCGTTGACCGACGCCGAGCGCATCGGTGGCTATCCGACTATAGATCAAGTCGAGATGCTTGACGAGCTCGATGGGACGAGCTTCGACACCAAGCGCCTAGATTTCGAGGGCAGAGCGGTTGTGCTGGACTTCGGGTGAGATCACCTCATGATCACAGATAGTCTCGAGACTAACTCACCAAAGCCTTTTTGTCCTGTTCAATCTATACTGCCCCAACGAAACCAATGACAGCCGCCGGCCATACAAGCTCAACTTTCTGCACACCTTACAAGCTCGCGTCACCAATTTGCAGAAACAAGGCCGCGAAGTCATCGTAGTGGGCGATATCAACGTCATGCGCGCACCAATCGACTCGGGCGAGGGCGGGATCAAGGTCAAGAGTTCAGAACACTATGAGAATCCAGCACGGCGGTGGTTCGACGACTGGATCCATCCCAAAGGCGAAATGATTGATGTTGTCAGAGAATATTGGCCCGATCGGGAGGGCATGTACACTTGTGAGCTTTCGTAGAGGACGGCGGATTTGACTGACTTCGGTCAGGCTGGAATACGAAACTGGACGCTAGGTAGCTCATGCGCTATCGTAACTCATCTTTTCTGACGCGATCGACTCCCAGACCCTCCAACTACGGCTCACGGATCGACTACATCCTCGTCACCCCCGGACTTCGACCCTGGCTCAAGCACGGCGACATTCAAGCCAAAGTCTTCGGTAGCGACCACTGTCCCGTTCACGTAGATCTACACGACTCTATAGAGGTTCCCGACAGAGGGACGGTCTACCTTCGTGACGAGCTCAACCCGATGAACCGGCCAAAATCTACAGCGATCATCCACGCGATTGACAGTAATCGCACAGCACCTGAACCGCCTCGGTTCGCAGCAAAACATTGGGATGAGTTTTCGGGCAAGCAGCGCTCGATGAAGGACTTTTTCGGCAAGAAAGGCAGTGTCAAGGCGTCGCCTTCGCCGTCTCCAGCACCGACCACACCTGTTATTCCAGAGCCGGTGCAGGCCGTGACCGAAGTCACTGCTCCTTCGGTTAGGACTGCGCTACCCAACGGCTTTACTCCACCCCTGGCATCTGCACGATCCGCTTTTGACTCTCTCGATTCACCGGTTGCGTCGACACCTGCACTATCGACAACGACAACCATCCCAAGTGCATCCGCGCCATCACAAGAATCACCGTCCGCCATCGACCTCACCCTCGACTCTCCCCCCAAACAAGCCAAGCGTCCTCGGCTCAGCAATGGGACCTCTTCGTTCACGAAGGTGGCCAAGCCCCCCGCAAACGGCCAATTGAAACTGTCAGCGTTCTTCAAGAAACCGACGGCGACGCCACCGCCTCCACCGCGTGAACGGACGAAATCAAACACTGCCGAGCCGACCGTCGATGAGCAAGATGCGCTGATTGCGCAATCACTTGCAGACGAGGAGGCGAGCAAGGTTGAGCGCCTCGAAGCGGCCGCAACGAAGAACAAGACGGCGGCTTCAGCCTGGGGTCAGATCATGGCGAAGAAGATTCCGCCAAAGTGCCCCGTCCACGGCAAGCCCGGCAAGGACTTCAGTGCGTATTGTTTGTGTATGTCGTCCCTGATCGCTGACGAGTCGTAGTCTCAGGAGTGACAGGGAAGAACAGAGGCAAGCGGTTCTGGGTCTGCTCTCTGTAAGCGTTGGCATGGGCCCCACGCGATCGATTTCTGACGACTGTCCAGACCCGTCGGACCTGGCTACGACAGCGGGCGCAAGAACCGCGCGCGAGAAGACGTCAATCCGGCGTACAAGTGTGACTTGTGAGTATCGTCAGTAGTTTGGCGTTTGCTGATGGTGCATTAGCTTCATGTGGGACGAGGACAACCATCAGAAAGAGGTCGGTACCAAAGCGGTCGACTGGGTGCCATCCAAGCGCAAGAAAGGTGACGCGCCACCTAGAGGCGATGTAGCATAGGCTTCAAGGGTTGTAATGCGCATCGTATATGTACAACTTTGTTCACACGGTACAACAAAGTCGTAGACGTCAAGGACGGCGATGGTGGGGTGGTCTGCAAATTCAGCTGCGTTCCACAGCAACTGCCAGGCCGCTCACCTCCACCGTATACCAAGAACATCGAATATCTCTTGCTCTGTGCGCGATGCGACTAGCTTGCCTAGGTGGCTCAGGATGATACAGTATTCACCGAAATGGATTGACTTACCCTCGGTCTCTTTGAGCCGCGTCTCGCGGTTGCGATAGACGTCCTAGCCTTTATCAGTGCCAGCCCAAACGTCATAAGAGTACTGACCCGGTAAAGGCCACGTTGATTCAACGAGTAGCCATTTTTGCGAGCGTACAGGCGTAGGCTGCGGTTGAACTAGTTGTCGTCAGCAGTCGCAAGCGAAGGTAGCCGCTTGACCCACAATGTCGTTGCCTAAGACCACTGTCAGAACCTGGCGTCCACACTGAAAAAAAAACAGACTTACCAGTGAAGTAGATAAGCGCTGCGCCTCTCTGCTCGAATGGGATGCACAAGATATCTACAAGGTCAGTGATTGCCCTCTTCTGCTTTTGCATCACATACCGATGCGCCGATGGATCGACTTGGGATTCGAGGGGTCTGCCCTGCCTACTCCCATCCATTTCGCTTCGAGCGCCATAGGATCTGACGGCGCCGAGAGCTACGCATGGCATCAGCTGGCGTGCTGGCGACAAAAGCACATACGGTATGTGTCAAGACACCGGCGCCAAAGAGCATCTCGATGAGTTGCGGTAGTATACCTGCGTGCTTTAGGTACAGAGCGCGCTGTGACGCGAAGGTACCGACCGGCGTGCGACAAGCCATCCGACGTGTCACGGGTCAACAACATGTCGACATCGCCCGAGGTCTCCGAGCCGCGGCGGTACGAACCCATGATCTCGATTTGGATCTTGGGATCCAGCGCGATCGCTTGCGGTGCGATCAGCAGGAAGCGAGTTATATCCGGGCAGCGTACCACAGTTCTGTACCTGGTCAAAGATGGCCTGACATTCTGCTCGTGGGATCCTCTGCTGCAGCTCTTCGTATAGATCCAAACCGATCTATATCCCGTCAGTCCCGAGTTACCGGAGGGGACATGCGATCACTGACCCTCTGACCCTGCGTGAGGCCGAAGCGGCCCGATCGAAGATCATCCAAGCTCCTCGCGCCTTGGTTGAACAGCTCGCGAGCCCGAGTCTTGCCTTGTTGGCAATCAGCATCTACAGCACACATACTTGCGATCGAGGCCCACCAACTCCATATATGCCAGTGAACAACTGCTTTGCGCGTGCGTCCGACGTGTCCTCGCAGTTGGCTCGGCTGAAGGGGTTGTTGGTGATGATCTCTTCGATCTGTGAACAATGAGTCATTGTCATTTGTACAGAATTGGGGTCAATCACCCGTGTAGCGAGATTCTGCCCGATACCCTTGAGCTCGAGCGCCTCGGCCCGTGTCCTGATCGGCACCACGGTCCCTGTCAGTAGCTACGTCAGCAACCAACTTCCTCATTGTTGGTGATCGCCAACTGACGACGCATGATCCCAGCGGCTGCAGCCATCGTCAGTCCGCTCCTCCTTTGCCGTTTCAGCAACGACTGACCCTTGCGGTACGCCACGGTGGCAAACATGTTCTTACCCTCAACCGTCTCGTAGATCGCATGCAGCTGATCCAGCTTTTTCGCAATGTATTCGTTCGGGCCTTCTGTCGCGACCTTGTCGGCATCCCCGTCGTTTCTCTGCATGCACTTGTACGGGCCGCCGGCAGCTTGCGCTTCCTGTGCGGTGTCAACGCTGCTCGTGGTCCGCGAGAGAGGAGAGTTGCACACCTGGCGTAGCTTTTTTTGTCCTTCCTTGATGGTTCTACGGCGCTTGTGTGCAAGTTGCTCCGTATCGTCCTCAGACCCGGACTCTGCTGCGTCTCGCACATCCCCGATCTAGGCCGCACGGTCAGTGTCAAATCCTCGACGCACCATCAAGCACGACTCACGATTTTGGGATCATTTGTGACGACGCCGACAATCATTAGGTCCAAGCCGTCTGCCTTGTCGCCGAGATCAGTCTCCCACCCAGGTCCGGTCGGGACAGTGTGTGCCGTTGCAGTCGAGCTAGTGATCCCATGCGCGCGTAGTGGCGGCTCCTCGGACGGGACGTTTTCCGCGTCAGCCTCCGGTGTCGGCGGGGGATGCCGGATCGAGTCTGTTGATTCTTCCGAGTCGGCGCGGCGCATGCGAGCGCTGCTCGTAGCTGGGCCAGGACCGGCCAAGGTGCGCTGGAGATCATTTGTGATGTCTGAAGAGAGCTTTGACAGGCCTGCGCCGTTGAGGCGTGTCATGCGCTTGTTACCAGTCGGCGGTGGAGGGAACGCGAGGTATGCTGCAGGCCTGACAAGCGTCTTGTGCTGAGCAATGTCAGTGCATCCAGGAACAAGTCTTGGCACCAGCGTACCACGCGACACTCGGAGATATACTTTGTCTTGATGATAATGGTTGACTGTGGCACGTCGTCGAGGGAGGCGACATTGAGCAATCGGCACAGTTGAGCTCGGCCAGCCGGACCAGTCGGTTCATCCCAAACCAGATGGGTGATCCCTGCATCGGCAGAATACTCGGCCTCAATCAGTCCGTCCGACTTGACAATCTAGAAGTCATATATATTAGCCACACTTGACTCGGCGACTCGCTCACTCACGATCCCATACCACATCTTTGTCTTTTCCCGCGTCGATTTCTCCTTGACAACACGCTGCTCAATACCCGGAAAGCAAAACTTGAGCCCGGCAAAGATTCCAGCGCCATGTCTTGATGGACCAGTCTTTGTCTGCTCTTTAAGCGTATCGGCTATCAAGGATTGGTGCGTTGTCAACGGCGCCGACTTTTTCGTCAGGGTCCGCGGTGGCATGATGGCGGGTGTTGGGGATGCGGCTGCCGAGGTAGACTGGGTTCCAAATGTCGGTGATTCGATCAATTCGGGGGTATCAAGGTGTCGTGTCTTGCGTCTTCTGGTGCTTTGAGTGACTTCAAGTGGCAAAGGTATTTGAGTATGGGTTTGGTGGGAACCGGTGGTGCTCCGTAGCCTCGTGGTGGAAGCAAGGCTTACTGCAGGGCTCTCGGCCACGATGATACCTGAGCGTGCTGGTGTGGAGACGCTCACGGTCCTGCGTGACGTAGTATACCCAGTGCTCGTCGCCGTTGAGACGATCGAGGGTGTGGAACCAGGTGCAGGCTCGATCCCAATGTCCAACGCGCCTCCGATCGAAGCATCCAAGTCTGCTCGCTCCCTTTGACCTATCTTCTTAGCGATCTCTGAGCGTGAAGGCGGCCGCGAAGTCTCCTTTGCTAGAGACCTGATCTGGCCTGCTGTCGGTTGTTTGGTCCCAAACTCGGTGCGGACGGCGGCCTCATACTGCCGGCGCTCAGACTCGGTTTCGCTCAGATCAGAGTCATCAAATGCGTCGAGCGAGGACCAGAATGAGGCCATTGCCTGCCTGCTGGGGACGACCGAGGTGCAATGGCGGTATTAGATCAACTTCGTTAGCTGATGCACAGACTGGTGTGTCACATGAAAGTAACGTGCTGCCTTCCCACGGTGAACGTGACGCGGCGGGGGTTTGTACCTTGACTTTAGCACGCGTCCACCGGCAGACAGCATCAGCAAGCCAAGGGAGACGTGTTGTCAGCCAGTGGTAGCACTACTCGGCACTCACAGTGAGCAGGCTTGCTGGCTGGTACTGGTACAACTCATCAGGAGACCGCAGAGACTTCGGAAACCCCCAGCGACTCGCCCATCATGTCCAAGGACCGCCTCCGAGCCGAGATCGATGCCAAGCGGGCAAAGATTGCCGAGATGCGCGAGGCTCGTAACCACCGCGCCCAGCAGCTCAATGCTGCTTCCAGCGCTGCTAGCGGATCATCGAGTCCAGCACTGACGGTATGTGCAATCTTGGACCCGTCTCACAAGGGGTCCGAGCGTAGCTGACCCACCTGGCGGCAGTCATCTCGCCAAGATGTCAATGATCTCGTCGATTCGTTACTTGCATCGCATACGCCGGCGAGAGCAGGGACACCACTGAATCGTGTTGCGGCACAGCGAGCGGGCGGAGCTCGGACACCAGAGTTGACGAGCTCGGTCGGTGCGGGACCGTCCAGACCGACGACACCAGTGGTGGCGGCTTCAAGTAGGCTGAGCGATGGTCGCGCGACGCCCGCTATAGAGCGGTGAGTGAGCTGGTAGCCTTGCTATCCTGTGGCTTATACCTACATCAGCGAGTCGACCGCCTCCCCCTTCCCACGACCCATGGTCGACTTTGTGGACACCCAGACAGAACTCTACGAGCTCTCGCCAAAGGTCCGTCACGCACATCCCCGACATTCCGTCGCTGACTCGCTCTCAGCCCGCGCGCGTTTTGTATACCAAATCTGTGCAAACATCCACACCTCCGCTACACTACGCCAACGGCACCGACGATGACGACGACCCCAAACGCAGTACCGGCACCCAAGCAGGAGTCGGGCGAGAGACTGAAGACGAGATGCGCGCGCGTATCATTAAAGAGCTTGAAGCGGAGAAGGCGGCTTTGGATGCCGAGATCCGGGTGATGGAAAAAGACAAGGAGATAGCAGGTACGCGACGCAACCAGACCGGCAACCGGCACTGATGAAACCACGTAGAGATCACAGAGGATGAACGACAAGCGATCTTGGCCATGCCAGAGTTTTCGAGCTTTCTGGAAGAGTCGAGCAAGATTGTGCAGCGTGCATTGAGCGATAACTATGACTACATCAGAGACTATCGGATCGAAGGGGACGGTGTGCAGTGCGTAGTTTGGGTTAGTATCACAAGTCGTGAGCTGACCGGGATCCAGAGGCGATTCAGAGGGGCAGAGTGTCAAGGCCGTGTGTACTTTTGCAGATCAGCGCTGGACGAAAAACCGATCCGTCACGGACGTCGATTGGTCGCCAAAGGTCTGTAAGCTGCGCTTTGGCGTACATGCGTGCGGTACTGATGGAGCACAGTTCCCGGAACTCAGCGTTGCGTCGTACAACAAGAACCCGGCCTCAGTCAATGATCCCGATGGCCTCGTTGCCGTCTGGAACATGCATCTCCTCGATCGACCAGAGTTTGTCTTCCATTCCCAGGTGCGAATGAGCGTTTCCAATCCCTGTCGAAAACTTAACGTCACAGTCGGACGTCCTGTCGGTATGCTTCTCGGCGTTCCACCCAACCCTCGTCTTTGGCGGGACCTACTCGGGCCAAGTGCTGCTCTGGGACACAAGGGCCAAAGCGCTGCCGGTGCTCAAGACGCCGCTGTCGGCTGCGGGCCATACGTATCCGATTTACGCGATGCGCATGGTCGGAACCCAGAATGCGAACAACTTGATCACGAGCAGTACCGATGGTCTGGTCTGCAGCTGGCTCACAGACATGCTTGCGCAACCGCAGGTAAGTCTGGGCAGCGCAGTGCGCTGAAGAGCTGTGAGCTAACGCAACTGCAGGAAGTCCTCCCGTTCACCCACACGGCGCATAGCAAGACGGACGAAGTATCAATCACCTGCCTCGACTTTCCAGACAACGAGACAACTACATTCTGGATCGGCACAGAAGAGGGCAGCGTCTTCCAAGCCCAGCGCTACGATCGCGCAGGCGCCAAAGCCGGACTCAACCAGGATGAAATCTACAAAGGCCACGCAGGTCCCGTCACCGGTCTCCACTTCCATCCACTCGTCGGTCCCATCGATTTCTCCGATCTGTTCTTGACGAGTTCGGTCGACTGGACGGTGAAACTCTGGCGTGCAAAGACGAGCAAGGCTGGCAGTGTGCCGGCCCCGGTTGCGCCGATTCAATCGTTTGAGGAGGCGGATGATTATGTCTACGATGTCAAGTGGCATCCTCAGCACCCGGCCATGTTTGGCACGGTTGATGGCACGGGCAAGTTTGACCTCTGGAACCTCAACAAAGACACCGAGGTGAGTGTTCCCCACCTAGTTTCTCATGATCGCTCATGTCGTTCAGGTCCCCGTTTCATCCGTCCAGCCCTCGACTCGGGCACTCAACAAACTCGCGTTCGACAAGTTTGCAGGGCGTAAAGTCGCGCTTGGGTCAAGCGACGGCAGTGTATACATTTACGACGTTGGCGAACAGGCTGTCCCGCGAGAGAATGAGTGGACGGAAACGCAGAAGACGGTCAGCGGGATGCTTGCGCAGGATGGGCTCAAGGCCGAGGCTTTCCACTGAGATGTATGACGTCGCAGTGTGCAGACAACCAATAGCATTGAACCCGACTCGTACAACTCTCCAACGCCCTCGTGCTCCCTCAAACCATTCCTCGTCGTCGTCGATCGGATCTAGTAGAAGTGGCGGAAGCTGAGCGATTTCGGGCCCTCGGTCAAAGCCTCCGTCGGGACATCCTTGCTCTGCCAGTTAACGCCCTGAAGACGGTTACGGCGGCGGTTGTCCCAGATCATCCAGGTGCGCAGGCTGAAGATGATGATGAGACCGAGACCCTCCATGCCGGCCGTGACACCCAAAGCGGTCGGGTAACGAGGCTTTTCACTCGCAAAGAAGATGTTGGCCGAGACGATGCCACCGGCGTTTGCGAAGAATGTGAATGCGGCAACCTTGAACGCGCGCCCGTCTTCTGTTGGGTCGTTGTTCTGGTGCCAGGTGTGGAAGACTGGTTGGGACATGTGTCAGTCGAGGCGGGGAGGGGGTTGGATATCGCAGATACTCACTGACGGAAGGCGTGAAGGCACCGCCAGCAATCAGGAAAACGGCAAAGTAACCAACCGCAATGTTGGTGATTGGTCGCGCAATCAAGACGATACAGCCGATGAAGACTAGCGCTAGAGCGGTCATCAAGTGGCCCGAGCGTTCGCGGAAGTGATCCGACGAGAAGGTGGTTGCAACTGGGACTGGTCAGTTGCTGATCCATGCATATTGCAAGATAACTCACTGAGCAAGACAGTGGCAAATACGTTTGGCGCGACAGTGTACAGGTTCGTCTTGACGACAGAGTAGCCGAATTGCCCGACAATGGTCGGCAAGAAGTTGGATGCGACAGCGCTGGCGGTACCGTAGCACAAAGCGATGGTGGCAAACGCAAGGAACTTGATGTCCTTGAGCGGAGCAAAGAAGGCCGCCGGCGAGAACTTGGTGCCAACAGCCGACGAACCGTCCTTGAGCAAGCGCATGCGCGCAACTTCGCGCTCGCGGTCGGTCAAGTAGGTGCAGGTCTGCGGCGACAGAGGAAGCACTGGAGTACGTGAGCCATTGCTGGTTGATTGATGAGGTGAACGCACAGAAGTACGCGAGGGCAGCAAAGACGATGGTCGCACCGCCTTCAATGATGAAAAGCTTGGACTTGTTAGTGAAGTAGCGAATACTGCACTGCCGAGACATACCAGTTGCCAGCCGTGCAGCTTGCCACCGGTCTGGAAGACACCGTACGAAATAAGACCAGAGAAAGCACCGGAGACACCTGATCTGGTCAACTCGGCGCTCTCGGATGGATAGCCGACGAGGCGCACCGAGACAACAGTAGAAGGCGGCGATGCGCTTGCCGAGTTCACCGCGCGTGTCTCGAAGGTTGTTAGCTAATTCACATGCAGAATCCACTCGGTTCACTCACAGAAAGTACCAAGGTAGTAGATCAGGGACGGCGCAAAGGCTGCCTCGAAGAGACCGAGGAAGAGCCGGATCACCGTGACTTCGGCAAAGTTACGAGCGGCCGCCTGCAGGCTGTCAGCATCGTGAGTATTCACGTGGAGCTGTACGCACGTTGACAAGACACATGGAGCCCCAGAGGAACATCATGGCAGGCAAGGTGATGTTGGGTCCGAACTTGCGTGTGCAGATCATGCCAGGAACAGCCCCGATACAGAAAGGCACGTAGAAGACCTGGCGAGTTGCTCAGTAATGCATTGGTGCACGGTGGCCGAGCGTACTTACCGAGAGCATGATTCCGTACTGACCCGTCTTAAAGTGAAGGTCCGTCTCGAGACCATCGGTCTCTGCGGTGGAAATCAGCCCGCGCGGCGTAGTGTAATGCACAGCAGCCGACGTACTAGCATTACCCAAGTTACCGCGGTCCAAAGCTTGGAAGAGGTACATCTGGAATGCGTTTAGCCATCACTCAAAGTAACAGGCCCATGAACATACCATCCTGTAAAAACATGAGCCATCTTCATCTTCATTACACACGCTGCACTTACCACGCCACGGGCAAGATGCGCCAGTCGAATTTCCTGGCGAGGGCCGCTGACTCTGCAGCCGTGAAGACGTACTCGTCGAGAGTGTGAGTGGCATCGGCAGACGCATGGTTGTCGACGTCGACCTCCTTGATCGTGACATTCTCATCAGATTTGGAGTTGGCCGTCTTGGCATAGCTGAGGGGGTCGGCTGACATGGCGGAGGAGTCCCGAGGCTGGTCGAGCTATTTCGGAGTAGCTACTTGGAACCAAGACTTCCGGGTAGGTGGACCTGATGAAGGAGAGGATTGGAGCGCAGCTTGCGCTTGATCTTATATCGCGCTCACAATCTTCCCAATCGTCAGAGGTGTATCGTGAATCGACACCTCCACCATGGTTGTCGGACATGAGCGATGGCTCTGATAGAGCCTGGAGCGGTCTTGAGCGTCCTTATCTGCTCGGCTCTGAGCGGACGCGCTTCGGGCCCAGAGATACCGTTCGGACTTGAGCGACTCACGTAACTTTCGCGTGGCACAAGGTCACGGTCACCTCCGAGGCACAATTGTTGACTATCTTCTGGATCGTCTTGGCAGCCGATAGACACGGCGATCCCCGGCGAAGGCACTGTGGATCGCTTGGGGCCTCTAAATATGCAAGTCAGCAGGAGTCGTAGGTCTATGACTTGGTATCGAAGACATGAACTGCGCACGTGATACATCTGCATTTGTCTAGCGGAAGTCCCTCCGGATCGCTCCCTCGTAGAGCCACTTGCCGAGTGTTACTACGGGTTATTAGACGACTTGACGGCATACTGCGAAACTAACGGATATCCCACACCGGTAGACCTGTGGTCTCTGCAACCGCATAAGCGAATGGCGGCATGTTTGTGCACTCCAGTACAATCGCTTGGAGGTTGGGCAGGCGCGTTTGCAGTCGTGATGCAGCCGCAATGATCTCCTTCTTCATGCCGTCGTGGTCGTCTGCATTGCATCAGTATAGACGCTGCAGGGCGTCGCTACATACAGGGGATCTTTGAGGCCAGCACAGCCTTGAACACAGCCGTCTCCGGGTCGTCGTCCTCGGGTAGACCTTCCAGTGGTGTGTTGGGATCAGCACCCACAGACTCGAAGTGCTTTGGGGTCTAGGAAGCGAGTCAGCATGGTATTGCGACATCAAGAGCCCAACACACCAACGCGCTTGCTTTGAATGTAATGACGCCGACCGCGTCTTGCTGTCCAGGGTAGAAGCCAAGCTGCAACCAGGTGACCTGCTGGAGCGCCGAAGTTCCCATAAATGGGATATGCCGACTAATGGATGGGTGCATGGTCGCCAAGAAGCCGCACGACGTCACGAACCTGCCTCCGTCAGCCTTAGAGTCGAGTAACTTTCAGAGCGCCTCACGCGACACAGTTGTCTTCGTCTCTGAGCTTCTGCGCCTCACTGACGTATCTCGTTAGCCCGTTCGCAGAGATCCGTCCCCCGATCAACCCACCGTGCAAAGGCGAGCACAAGCTCTTCACCCCATGTTCCGCCTACGACTGAAGCAGTGTCCGCTTCCTCGACGACACGTATCACCACGGGGATGCCTTTCCAGCTATCCGCATGACCAACATCGCCAGCCGGGCGGGGGAAGGTCGTCTTGAGCTGCAGCACACCAAGCTTGGGGATTGACGACATTATCGTCGTTCGTTGACGCAGAAGGGCATCCGGCCGCGTCCTGCATTGCAGCAAGCATGATTCGGGTCGGTCCAAGGCGACCGGAGTCGCAAGCCATGATCATAGGGTTTCGGCGATGTCCGTTGCGGCCAGGACCGCGCCGCTGCCGTATCGCGATTCGGCGATGGCCGAGCCGCTGATCTTGTACGCGATTGGAAACGCAGTATGAGAAGAGCTGTCCAGACGACCCAGACCGCGAGCTCTACAGGCGTACTGAGCATTATACTTTGACTTCAGGATGACCAACAGTGAGAAGAACATCAACGTCGTCGGTGCTGGTGTGTTTGGCCTCAGCACGGCCCTGCACTTAGCGAGACGAGGTGAGCATGCCGAGTGGCCGATGGGTCGCAATCAGCTCACCCTCTCAGGCTACAAGAACGTGACCGTCTTTGACGCTCAGCCGTTCGATGTAAACGGCTACGATCCCAAGCAAGGCTGCGATGGGGCCTCAGCAGACTTGAACAAGATTTTCCGCGCGAGCTAGTGAGCACGGATCGTCCGTAAACCTAGCTCTTGCTGACACCCTTCAGTGGCCATGAGACTGAGTGAGAGCCTTTTGCAGTCTCGGTCGGCCGCTGATACCTCGCTCAGGTACCAGAACCTGGCATACTCCGGCCGTGATGTCTGGCTCGAGTGGAACAAGCTCGTCAAGGATATCCCCAAGGACGAGCTCCCTGCCGGCTTGACGAACGACGATCAGCTCTTCTATCCGTGCGGTTTCATGCGCCTATGCGACACGGAGGATCTGTCCCTGTATGATCTGGACTCCCTCAAGGCTCTCGAGAAGGCCGGTCTGCGTCAATACCAACATGTCATCGTTAGTTCCACAGCCGCAACTGCACAGACAAAGCTCATGAATCTACAGCAAGACCTTGAAGACCAGAAGCGCCTTGCGGAGCTAGACAAGAAGGAGCCCGAGAATCACTGGCTCACCAAGCTCAATGCATTCAGTAACCTCGAAGGCGGCAAGCTCAACGGCTACATCGACACATCAGCAGGTTTGACTTTTGCAAGCGGCGGCTGTGCCTTCGCGCGTTATCTCGCGTTAAAGGCTGGCGTCAAGTTTGTGCTTGGACCCCAGCAGGGCAAGTTTGACTCGTTCATCGAGCAGCCAATCGAAGGTGGGAAGAAGATTCTGGGCATCAAGACGGTCGACGGCGAGGAGCATCGTGCCGACTTGACAATCGTGGCTGCTGGTGCTTGGACCGCCGGCATCCTGCCGGAGGCGCAACAGCTTGTGGAGGCAACCGCTGGCTCCGTGGTGACCATCCAGCTACCGAAGGACAGGCAGGACCTGTGGGATCGGGTGAGTCCAGTGGTCAAGTACTACATCTCGATTGACGTCGTCTAGTTTTCACCCGAACGGCTGCCTGCATGGGCGTATGGCCTGACAGGGCACGAATCAAGCGAGTGAGTCGGTGTTCGCGACGCCACGATCCAGCTAATACCCCTCCCCAGATATGGAGGTCTCTATGGCTTTCCTCGTACCCCAGATGGTATTCTCAAGGTTGGATACCGCGGTCGCAAGTGGACCAACTATCGTCCACATCCGAAGACGGGCACGTGAGTGGTGTCTATTAGCCTGACGCAATACTGACTGTTGCAGACCCATCTCCACCCCGCGTACAAAGTATAGCGATGAAAAAGCAATCAACCTACCGCGCAAGGCGATCGAGAACGTCAAGCGTTGCGTTGGTGACATTTTCCCCGAGCTCAAGAGCATCCCGATCACCGACACGCGCATGTGTTGGTACACCGACTCGATCGACAACAACTTTGTCATCGACTACGTACCCAACACAAACTCGTCGCTTTTCATCTGTACAGGCGGTTCCGGTCATGGGTACAAGTTCTTGCCCGTTCTCGGCGACCGCGTCGTGGACGTTGTGGAGGGCAAGCGCAACGAGTTCACCGAGCTCTGGCAATGGCGCACGGATAGTCCGCTTGCTGGCCAGCACAAGAACGGCTTGGTGGATGGTGAGAGCGGCGAGCGCGTGCTGGACAAGCTCGAATTCGCCACCGAGAAGGACTGGATCTGGAGCGACGCGGGTGTGGAGGTGATCACAACAGCTGCGCAACAGCTGGCGCTTTAAACGCCGTTCATAGATATAGATGATGTATCAATCCTGAACCAACCCTCAGAGCATGGGCATCGCAAAGCTGCATGCGATCCTCTGCCAACAGACATTGCGTGGATGCATTATTCCATTTGCCACCCACTGTCGGCGATCTCCGGACGGCCGCTGATAAAGTTGCTATCTGTTACGTTTCGCATTTGCGCTCACCCGACATCGGGCTTGTGCGAGCTATCGGCCAGCTCCGGGCCTATGGAGATGAGATGCTAATCGCAGATCGGGGACCTGATAGTCGCCGGCCAACAGATATAAGGGCTTAGGCTGTATGGCGGACCCATCAATCACAGTCACATCTTCCATCATGCCTGTCGCCACTACTCGGCCCAAGATTCTCGGTATCGGCTACCCTCGTTTCGCGATCCCTGAGTGGAAGGAGCTCGCTGAGCTGTATGACATTCACTACTTTGTCCCAACTGTACGCAAGCAGGTCAGTCGATGAAGCGCTGTAAAGGACCAGCGCTGACTCCCCGTGCAGGTCGTTGCCGAGGTCAAGCGGCTATGTGACGAGCAGGGTCCATTCGCTGCTGCCTATGTAGTGGGTCGCTTCGCTGAAGAGTGACCTCATGCTCACGATCTGCAGCTCTTTGGGACGGCCGCGTACTCGCCTTTCAGCGAAGACATGCTCGGTCCGCTGTTCGACAAACCCGGCCACTGTGGCCTTTTCGCGCAAGGCGGGGCAGGCTATGATGATGTCCCGCACCTCTGGCTTGCCGACAATGGTTGCGTGAGTGACGTGATTAGCGCGTCGATGCGGTTACTAACGCTGCGACAGTACCTGTCAAACACCCCAGACGCGGTGACCGAAGCTACAGCCGACATGGCTGTCATTCTCGCCCTCAACATCCTTCGCGGTACCTCGGAGGCCGAAGCCAACGTGCGCGCAGGCAAGTGGCGCGAGGGTCTGAGCCTGACCAAGGTTCGTGCGCATTCTGGCACACCTGTCCGTCGCTGATGTCGGTAGGACCCGCAAGGCCTGACTCTCGGTATCATTGGTCTCGGCGCAATTGGCAAGAGTGTCGCAAGCAAGGTGCCGCAGTTCGGCATGAAGGTCATTTATAACAACCGCAACCAACTGCCAGCTGAGGAAGAGGCGGCGCTTGGCGTATCGTACGCTGCATTCGACGAGCTTCTCGCTACCGCCGACATAATCTCACTCAACTGCCCTCTGACGGCTGCGACGCGTGGTTTGATTGGCGAGAAAGAGTTTGCCAAAATGAAGGACGGAGTGTTCATCGTCAACACTGCTCGGGTGCGTGACTTCACGGGCACCGATACGTCTGAGCTGACGGTGACTAGGGCGCCGTCATTGATGAAGCGGCTTTGATCGAAGCTCTCAAGTCGGGCAAGGTCGCACGTGCAGGTCTCGACGTGCTCACAACCGAGCCTTGTACCGACTCGTGGCTGTTCACGAGCCCCAAGGTCACTCTGCAGCCGCACTATGGTGCTTTCACCGAGGGCACCATCACACGCGGCGAGCGTGCCGTGTTCGCCAATGTCAAGAAGTTGTGAGTGCTACGCTTGACGGCCTCGGTATGAGCTGACATGCGCACAGCTTGGCGACAGGCGTGCCAGAGACGCCGGTCAACACTCCGGCCAAGATTGCTGCCTGATTCCGCTTTGTTGTATGTCTTGATGCAATCATGTCCGACGAACATTGCGAAGCCGATGGGCGGACGACATACAACGAGATACATGGGATTTCGGACCGCCGCACTCAGAACAGGCGCGCGAAAGGCAGCGTTTCGGTCGGTTGGAGCCTGCATGGTCAGGTGGGACTCTTCTGACCCTACAAGACGCACCAGTTCTTCTTGTCATACACAGCGCCCTCGCCCTCAATCATGTGGAAAGTGTATATCAGGCGTGATTTGTCCGAGTGGTTCGGCGGTGACAGGTGCATGACGCTTCCTGGGGTAGGCAAATCAGCATCGATTCGGGCCGGGATACGTGGACGTGCCGTGGATGAGAACAAGCGCGCCAGCCTCGCAGGCCGCTTGGCGCCATCCTTGCTCTTCCTCCCACTTCTCCGTGTTCGGTTCGACGCCGGGTACAGCCTCGAACCCCGTTCCGCCCGACTCAAGGCGCACGAACCGGGATGCTATACGAGCGCGCTTGTGTGACCCAGGAAGAAATGACTGTATTACTGAGCATTGATGCAGTGAATGCCTTTGCACCGTACCAAGCACCCATTTGTGGTTGTACAGTCCTCAAGCGCAATCCAAGCGCCGATAGCACTTGGAGGATCTGTGTACAAGAATGTCGAGTCGTTGTGAACCGGGACTAGCCACCTTATTAGCGAGTTCAGCGTCAGCAGCCGCGTGCTGTACCTTTACCCCCAATCCGCGGCTGCTTGCAGATGATCATACTCTGCAGCACGCGCGGACTCTTGTGCACCGCGATCTCTTTGGCAAGCTGGGTGATCCGGGGCTCTTCCAGTGTATACTTGCGGAATACGGGATCCAGACGAGCAAGGGCATGGCCGATCTTGTTGATTGATTGAGCGGGCGGGACGAGGAGCTTGGCGGGAGTTGTAGCTGTTGCTGCGGATAGCGAGGAGGGTTCAAGGAAATATCGAATCTGGGAGAGACGTGATCGGTAGGTCTGACTCTGTCCTGACAGGAATGGCTGACCTTATCACCGGAATTGAGAAAGTACTCGTCTCCGACATGTTCGCCGTCCTCCTCGGTCGTGAATGTCGTCTGGAGCACGCGGATAGTCAGGAGTTTTCACGGAGCCTATAGAAGCCCACCATTGGATGACCCTCAATCTTGAATTCATTCAGTAATGTTTGAGCGTGATCGAGCATTTCCTTGGTCTGATCGCGATTGAAGAAGCCTGGGATTACGAGATAGCTGTAACGGGTATCAGTCAGTCTTGGTCGTGTACCGCACCAAGAGACCTACCCATCCTGCTCGAATTGTAGTTTCTGTTCCGACGTGAGTATACTCATGTCTGCTGGCGTCTTGGTCAGCTGCGATCCGTTGTTGAGAGATAGCATCCGACGTCTGTGCGGGGTCAAGCCAAGTTTCACGTGCACAGATGGCACGCCTACCGGGCGATCGCGTCACTATCAGACGATAATAACGTAAATCCAATCGCGAGCCAGCCAAATTCCTTCTCTAGCCTTCTCAACGCCATACGTTCATCATGAGCTTCACTTTGCGCAATGCGCTCACATACTCTGCATCCCCACTCCCCTACCTCCTTCGCGCAACCCAGCCATGCGCATCCTTTGCATCGTCTTCCCGCGTCGGGCTAGACTTTTCGTCTGTGCGCCGGGCAGACACGCCCTCGACGCCGGTCCCAGGCAGTCTCGATGACCTCTTGAGCTCGCTCGGTGCGCCGCCTCCCCGATCATCTCCCTCGGCCTCGCAGGGTCCCATCACTCCTTCGATGGAGCCAGCACAACCTAGTGTGCCTCAGCCGATGCGGCGCGGACGCAAGGCCTCGTTCAAAAAGCCACCACACTACCTTGCCGAACCGCGCCAAGATCTCGCCTACAACCCTGGCAGTCAGCAAGTGACCCACACTCTTACAGTCACGTCGACGCGCAACAACACTTTGCTCACTTTCGCCGACCGCGCCGGCCCATGCTTCCCGACTATCTCGGGTGGGACCGACGTATCGTTTAAAAACTCGCAGAGGTCAAGCTACGAGGCGGCTCACCAAGCCGCTCTCAAGGCGTTTGCAAGGATCAGAGAGTACGAGACGTACTATGCGAGTAAGGACAAGGTGGTGTCGCTCCGTGTGGCGTTCAGCGGGCTCGCGGGACAGGGCAGGGAGGCAGTCGCGGCTGCGTTGAGTGGGCCGGAGGGCGATGGTGTGCGAGAGCTTGTGGTTCGGGTTGAGGATCGAACACCGATCAAGATTGGTGGCACCCGGGCTCGCAAGGCGAGGCGCTTGTAAGCTAGGTCAGTGCCCGCCCGACTATCACGAGCAAAACTGACCACGTCGCAGTACTGTACGCTACGGAAGCGATATGCAAATCAACTCGACGACGCCTAGCGTTGCTGACGCTGGTGTTTTCCAGTTCACGATGTGTCGAATCGATGATCAACGCCTATGAGACATACTGACCCACATCATCCCCCTACACCCTCGGCTCTTTCGAAGCCCCTCGTCCCACCATTCCACGGTGACAAGGGGTCAAAAAGAAAGCCAACATGCATCCGCCAGTCGACCACGCAAGACGTCGTCGGCCTGGCCTCTTTTATTCTGGTCCTGCCTGGTCTCCAAGGCGGCGTCGGTATGCTTAGAGGGGATATCTAGGTTCATATATGCATCGTCTGTGTCCTATATTGCTGGTGTCACCATGGAGCTGGGCGATGAAATGCTGCATACACGGTGCACGGAGAGATGTGATGATGTGGAAGATTGGTGGCGACTCTCCTTCGTACGCGTCAGTCGCGGTGACTTTGCTACTACGCAGATAGAAAGCACAATGGTCTGTAGGACGAGCAGTTCTGGCTTGCCGTGAAGGAGCGCTGTTGCTGACGCTGTCCGCGTAGCCTCCCGCAAGGTCTCCGATCCACCACATCACCTTTCACTTTTTCCGCTCATCTATCCTGCTTTCCGTTCCCGACTCGACGTTCGTTTCCTGGTCCTGTCGTATAACCTGTTCTGACTGAGTCGCGATAGCACCATCAAGTCACTCAAGGCGCAGCTCCTCCCGGCGCTCGCTCCACTTGAATCAATCATCGAGAGCAATGGCGTACGATTCCCGACTTCAACCAAGGATCTGCAGCTGTACGAGCCCAAGGCGGTGATTGAGGGCGCAGACCCAGAAGTAGATCCTGGAGTTCGGAGTCTGGAGGATGAGGTGGATAAGACTGTAAGGGCGTTGGGATGGAGTCGGTGGGAGCGTGTGTTTGTGAGGTGAGCCTGGCGATGCCGGCTGTCTATATGGAGAGGAGCTGACGAGGATGGCAACAGCTTCAGAAATGAGGATGGTCTGTATCTAGCGAGGGTGAACACTGCATAGTGGACGACGGCTGACTTTAGGCAGGCAACTTTTCAGAGCCAGAATACACGCTGCCATCGATCGACGACGAAGCCGAAGGCGATGAGATGGACCAGGACGAAGTGCGGGTTATAGAGACGCCAGAAGGTAATGGGAAAGGCAAAGGCAAGGGTCGGGCTTGACAGATGCATTGTACATATGTATATGGGTAAACTCGTTACTCGCTCATCATGAGCGTCATGTGCCCGTTCCTCAACAGCCAGAGATGATACGGGATGGCTCTGTCCTCTACTCTTTGAGTAGATAGACTGATCTCCGCCCGATGCTGCTCAAACGATCCATCACACCCATCGATCGTCCGCTCTCGACTTTCCACAGGCAAAAGTCGACCCCGGCGGCTCTTGTGCGATGACGGGTTCACTCTGTGCTCTACTATACACCCTGCAGGCGAATGAACTGGAGCCTTGGGCAACCTGGTGGAGCTGGGGTGATGCAGGACACCTTCGTAGGGGGCGAAGATGACGGGCCAGGGAGGGTCTGCTTACGTCAGCGGGAAGGGCCATGCTGCGGTGCTGCGGTGCGGTGCTGCTTGCAGGTTCGACACGACAGCAGGCATACAGCGTTATCGTGATCCAACACTGAACGTTTCTTTCAAGGGACTCAACAATCAGGTCGTGTTTGTATAACTGCAAGATCTATCAAAATGGAGTACGTGTTCAAGGCTCAAGAGGTCGCAAAGCACATCAGGGTGCGTACCGGACGGACGCGAGTTGGCAATCTCGCATACTGTCCCTGGACTGCAGTAATCGCTACGGCCAGACGCGCAGCTCGTTGATGCCATGCTGCAGCAAAGCTGACATTGATCGCAGGAGACAAAGTTGTCTGCCCTTCGGCCTGTGAGCGAGTTTGTGAGTCGGATGCGATCTATCCTCGACCATCTGGCACACTAGCTGACACTATGTCGCCAAGTTTGACCACCGCCAGCTGTCTCGGCCCAAGGATCTCAGCGAGGCCACATCGGTGCGCAGTCTCCTTTGTCGTGTGCCGCAATGCACAGCCACTGACTTGGTTCTGTGCTACAGAGGATCTCATACAACACGAGGCATTTCTCTGGCAACTATGGGATTGTCATCGCCGTTCTTGCCGTCTATGCTTTGTAAGTCGGGCGGATATGCTGTACGGAGCAGACGGTTGGGCTGATGTGCGAATAAGGATCACAAACTACCTGCTGCTGGTCGCTCTCATCTTCTTGATCGGTGGCTTCATGGCTATCAACAAGTTTGGTGCGTGTTTGCCAATGCAACGTGCACGCCTGACCGCTGTAGCCCCCGAGCCGCTTCAGGTCGGCAACCACGTCGTGACCCAAAAGTCGCTTTACACGGGCTTGTTCGTGATTGGCATTCCCGTGCTGTGGTGGGCCGCGCCCTTTTCAACCATTTTCTGGTTGGTCGGCAGCAGCGCGTTGCTCATCTTTGGGCACGCGAGCTTGATGGAGCCCGGCGTGGAGAGGTACGTGGTCTAGTCCACTGCGAGGAATGTGTATACTAACAACCTACCAGCGAGTACGAGGGGCTCGAGGGTGTATAAAGAGCGCGTGTGGATGACGCGACAGCAGATACGCTACGGGAACATCGGATGCAAATCACTGTCTGTCCGGTAACCGACCCACATGAGTCCCTTGCATCTGACTCATCGTACCTCTTAGCTCAGGTCTTGCTTGACTGATCTCGCGCGCACCGGAGCGATCGCGCTGCAAAGTCGAATTCAAATGATTTGCTACCGAGCCCTGATAGGGCTTTTGGGGCCTTGACTGGTTGTAGCTCCTACGTGAGCGCGCGATGGCTAGTGCTTCCTCGCGCGCTGTTCCTGCCATACGGAACCCAGCAGCCGTCTCTTCCGATCAGGCGTTGACCGTTCACACGACCCGAGCCAAACACGGCCAAACAATAGACGCGTGCCGCGTTTCCCGGTGGCTTTTTTCGGGGCGAGGCGAGGCGAAGACGTCAACAGCACCGGTTGGCACGGTCGGCTTCACTTTGACTTGGACAAGCGAGGGCAGGGCCGAGAATCCGTCTGTGGACACTGCTCGATCCATAGCAGGCCAGGCAACGACCCGACCGGACGACAGACGCGTCGCTGACGTGAAACGCGGTCGCCACAACCCTGCCTTTGGCCTTGCATCTCGATTCCGTTTCGACTCTATCAGTTTGGCGGCGAAGCTGGCTCTTCGCGAGCGCCTGTGCAGCATCAAGCCTACATACCATCGTGTACCCTGCAGTGTGCTTGCGACCAGACTCCTGAGCGAGGTATTCGTCACGGTGGCCAGGGTCACCCTGAAACGCCAACCAACAAACAAGCACTGACCGTCCGAGCGTCCTGCCGCCCTCCTTTCCCGCTCTGTCAACCTCGCCGCCCTCCCATCTTGCCCACCCGGCGGCACGGCCAGACACTAGCGACGACTCGCAACCATCCACAGCGTCCCCGGCCGATACTCTTCAGCCCGACGTCTGGCAACCTTGCGGCTGGTCCCTAGGTCGAGTGCACAGACGCGGCACTGGCTTGAACTTTTCCCACGTCGCATCCCCCATAGGTCGACTTTTCTCGCCCTCGCCTCCTCTTTCTGCTGAGCACGTCTCAACCCCTCGTCGGCGGCAGTCAGCAGGCCCGCACCGGTCCCGCCTGCGAGTTGGAGCTCGACGACCAAAGGACTCTGTACTGCATATCGCGTGCGCCGGTTCATCGCTCTGGCAAAGGCGACCTTTGACCTGCGCCGAGCCTAGCAGACAGGCGTGAGTCCCCCCGTTTGCGAGCTTGCTCGTCGATCCACCACCGGCTGACGAGTGAACGCTGCTCTCTCCCTGCCCTACCATTGATCACGTTGCCGTCCTTGCCATCCGATAATGACTACGATCTCCCACTGAACCGTCAACGCAATCTGTGCTTCCCCCTCCTTTGTGCTCACACCTCCCCTGCGCGACGGGCACGTCTCAACCCCTTTTGCCTTGTTGCTATCGCTCGTCCGCCCCTCAGTCAAACAGTGCAACCATGGCCGCTGCAAGACGGCGATTGGGTAGCGTGTCGGCTGGCAGCAATGCAGGAGGTATCAGCATGGCCCCGAGCCTCTCTTCACCCCTGCCCCCACTCGACATTCAGAGCATCCAAATGCCCCTCAACCCGTCAGTGGGCCGTGGGAGTCGCGAGCACACACTGATAGACCCAGGCAAAACGCATTGGCACTCAAGACCGCTGCCCTGTCCAGCACAAAATCGTTGTATCAAACGTGTTCAGACCTCAGGAAACGCCTGCGCAGGGTAGACGGCTTTGAGGATTTTCTTGGTGCGTGCTCCACTCACCCGACTGTGCAACGCCTGACACTCGGCAGAACAACCGTCCTCGGTTCCACACCAAAATGTTGTAAATCACGTCTGCCATACCCTCCGGCTAGGGTCCTCCCTCATTCACCTGTACAACCTCTTGATCCCCGCATTCTCAACTCCAACATCAAGCCTGTACTCTACACTGCCACCACCACAGCCCATCAACTACGAGTTTCCAGACTTCAAGTCGGCGCCCGAGGGCGTGTACGACTGGGCGCGCAAGCCTGAAAACGCCAAGAACTGTAAGCGATACATTGCGAGCTTTTCAATGGCCATGTGGAAATTGAAAAAGGACGGACGCTGGCCCGAGTCGGATGAGCTCTGGGCGGTGCATGAGCTCTGGGGCGAAGACACGGGTGGACTCATGAAGGTCTTGTACACTGTCGACTTGATCCTCGACGCCATGCCCGACTCGGCACTGGTATCGCCCAGCTCGCCTACAACGCCATACCCGCAGTCGGCGCATTCACACCATCACTCCATGTCCCGGTCGTCCTCTAGACCGCACGACAGCTCATCATACGATATCCCCTTCTCCATGGGCGGGACAGGGCCAGGCGCTGGCGGCATCTCGAATATGGCCGCCAACATGCATGCAGGCCTGCATGAGCCGGATCGCGACGGCGAAGCCTCGCGCCGAGCGTCTTTGGCTGGGTCCGCCACGTCTGCGTACAAAAGTGTCGAAGAGCTCGTGGCGAGTGAAAAGACCTATGTGCAGGAACTCGAGGTTCTGCAGCGTTACTCGAAAGAGCTGCTGCAGTACCAGCTCGTGACGCCAGACACGGTCCATCTCATCTTCTCCAACCTCGGCAAGGTTCTCGACTTTCACGTACGTCCGCGATGTGATGGAGGATTGTTCTACGCTGACGCGACGAATAGCGCCGTTTCTTGACACAGCTCGAAATGCAGTTTGAGCCGGTGCAGGAGATCGGGCCTAGCGCTTGGTGCGAGGGTCGGTGGGGATATCCATTCGTCGAATTTGTATGTGGTCAATCACACGATACAACAGTGCTGACTTCTCTGGGTCATAGGAGCGAGACTTTACAGTGTACGGACCGTACTGTGCCAACTTTATTGACGCTGCGTCCCTGATAACGGCCGAGATGCCCAATCTCAAGGTAAGGCTCTCGAACTTGACTCGGAAAGCGCTTATCGATTGCCCTAGCGAGGCGAAGAGTTACCAGAGGGCGAAAAGCCATGCTTGAACCCCGAAACCGAGTTGTCGGCGTTCTTGATCAAGCCGATCCAGCGTGTGACCAAGTACAAGTTGCTATTAGAGGTTCGTGTCGGCGTCGGTCAACGGCTTCGGCTCACACGGTGCAGGCAATCCTCAAGGAAACGGCCAAGCACGAGTACGGACACCGTAAAGAGCTAGAAAACGGTCTGGCTGCGAGTGTCCGAATCGCAAACGACGTCAACGACGTGCTCGACTCGAAAGAGAAGGCCGCGACCGTGCGCGAGCTCTGGGAGCGCGTTGAAGACTGGAAAGGGCACGTGCTCGAGTCGTTTGGCCAGCTCTTCATCGATGACCACTTTGCCGTCACCAAGGGTCCCGATGCGCGCGAGTACCACATCTTCTTGTTTGAAAAGATGCTGCTGTGTTGCAAGGAGGTCTCGCCGGATCGCAAGGATACGAAGAAGATGAGCAAGAGCTCGAGCATGCTTCGCAAGGACAAGACGGCGAGTGGCAAGGTCGCGCCACCGCCCAAGAAACCACTTGCTCTCAAGGGTCGTATCTTTGTGCAGAATATCAGCTCGACTCAACCTGTGCCCACGCCAAGTAAGTTTGATCAATAGAAAGCAACGTTGCGCTGACGATCGTCAAGCTCAACCTTACGCACTCGAGATCTTTTGGCGCGTACAGTCTCCGATCCCCGACGTGCCCGACGGGCACGACTCCTTTGTCATCATTGGGAGAAGCGAGGAGCAGATTACAAAGTGGAACGACAAGATCCACGAATTGGTCAAGCTCCAAGCAAAGCGCCGTTACGAGCGCCAGCAGCAACCTGAACGTCAGAACTCGCCATCGCACTTTACTTCGCCTACTTCGCAATTCGCTCCAATCACACCAGCCGTTGAACGGCCGCCAAACGGCGGCTTCAATCACTATCACGCTGACGAGCATTGGGAAGCCGATGACGTGCTGTCACGAAGTGGTCGCTCGACACCGAGTGGGATTGCTTCAGGCCCATACCCTATCGCCGCGATTCCTGGTGCCGGTGCTCGACGAACCCAGAGTACACAGGGTGTACCGCCGGAACGCCAAGCAGAGATGCTCCGCGCCAGAGCGTACACTGAAGACCAGAACGGGCCCAACATGCAACAATGGCGCAACCAGCACCCTTCGGGTAGCTTGCCCGCCATGCCACCGCTACCCCGGCTCATGTCGGCGTCGTCTACAGCATCGGAAGCGTCGTTTGGGACGCCGACTGCCGGTATGCGCCCGCTGAGGAATCAGATGAGCCAAGCTCGCCTTGGAAGGGCGAATGAAGAGTACGAAGATGGTGGGGCATCCTTCCCGAGTCACTTCAACCGCGGCGATTCGGACACTACCGTGCGCGGGCCGTCGCGACTAGGAGTGCGGGGAGACCTCACTCGGACACCATCACAGGGGATGACACCGACGTTGATGCAGCCGCAACCACCGCCATTGCGTATGCGCAGCGCATCATCACCCAATGTCTACCAGATGCCCAAGGTCTCCGCAGCTCTGCCACCTGTGCCAGACATGCAAGGATCGCCTCTGGCTTGGTCACACTACCCACACGACCCGTCTCTCAACCCGTCAAAGTCTACATTGGGCACGAGTGCGTCAACGACGACTAGCAGCGCGGCGTTTATGAAGCGGGCGAGTGCTGGTAGCAATGCTACCGAGATCTCAGAGACGTCTAGTCATTCCCCGATCACACCGTACAGCAATGGCGCGCATGGGAGCGCGCCCGTGTCCCGCCAAGGCAGCGGGGACAGCGGCAGGGGGATGCTCATGATGTGCAAGGTGCACTTTGTAAACGTAAGCAATTTACTGCACTCCGCGCACGATGCTGACCCGCTCAGGACCTGTTCGTGATTGGCGTTGCACCCAATATTGGATTTGCGACATTGGCGGAAAAAGTACAAAAGAAGGTTCGCCTGTGCGGAGCCAAGAAGGACGATACGCCCCTGCGCCTGTACTACAAGGACGAGGACGACGATCGGATCCTCGTTGCGTGCGACGACGACGTTCAACTCGCTTTCGAGGGCAGTCGGCAGAACAGTGTCGAGCTCTACGTCTCGTAGGCCGTCTGCCTTGCATCTCTCGCCTTCGACTTTGCTCTTCTCGTTCTGCCGGAAACGGCTGTATCCATTGCACGTCACGACCTTTGGGCCCTCAGCAACTATCAACGACCATCCGCAAATGTACGCACACATCCATCATCCGCTCCTTCGGGCTTGGGAACCCGAATACTTCATCTGCTATGTGCGTTTCCGGTCCGCATCTCGTGTCTATCTTGTGCCCCAACTAGTCTCTGTACGAATGACGACATGTACCAATGCTTGCTCGCCGGTTGCCACGGATCTGCTGCACTCCGAAAGACCTCCACATGGACCGGTTCCGACTTTCTGAATATGGACCAAGCTTCACCAGACGCATCATGACCATGCTTCCCTCAAGATGTCAGCCGTGTTGCTCGCTCCTAGGGAGAACCGCGAATCGTCCTCTCCCAAGCCAGGTATCTTTGTTGCGACGCGCTCAATCGACAAGAATGGTCCGTCAGGTCCCACTGTGGATCGATGATCAGCATGGCGTCGGCAAGTCAACCTTCCACATACGACACCCGCGTACTGGTCAGATGGTCGCAGACGTGTCTGCGGTGAACGAGGCGGAGACGTATGTGAATGAGCTTGTGTACTGTGGTGACTGACGGCTGACAGCTTGGCGGCCATTGAGCGAAGTCATCAGGCTTTTCGCGAGTGGCGGGCGGTACCGGGGGKGAAAAGACGACAAATCTTGCTCAATGTAGGTTGCGCTCTGATGGTATAGTAGCGCTAATATCGTGCGAGCTACTTGGCTTATTGAGGGACAACAAAGCGCTGCTTCGGGCCGCGTATCAGCAAGACACCTCGGTATCCGAGTCGATTCTCGAAATCGACTTTGCCATTGCGACGTCGATAGTCGATGGCTCGTCAGCGGCGTACGTGAACAAGCTGTGTCAAACAGGAGCTCATGTGGCCCAGGACCGTGTACGAGCAAGTATGTCGAAAAGTGGGCGTTGATCACACGAGTAACAGAGCACAGGGAGAAATTCCGGCGACGCAAGATGGCTCGCTCGCACTCGTACTTCGCGAGCCATATGGTGTGGTCCTCAGTATACCAGCGTTCAATTTCGGCTTGACCCTCGCACTCCGCTCGATAGGTCTGTTGGCATGGAGTCGGTACGACGATTGCTGATGCGCCCGGTCAGTCGGACCTCTCTCTTGTGGCAACACGGTGCTTCTGAAGGGTACGCTGCTTCTTCCACGCAGACGCCAGCCTGACCATTGGAAGCATCACCTCTCATCCCAACTCTTCATGCAGCGCTTGGTCCGCTGTTCCAGCAAGCAGGACTACCGTCCAACGTCCTGCAGATTCTAAACTTTGCGCCAGAGGACACGCCTGCGCGTGTCAGCCAGTGTATCGCACACCCTCGAGTTCGCGTGAGTCGTGTGCTCAGACAATCAGTCACAGGCCTGACAACTGCAGATGGTCAACTTTACGGGTTCCACCAAGGTTGGACGTCTTATTGGCGAACAATGTGGAAGAGAGGTCAAGTTCGTGTATGGCTGGTTAGAAGTCAGTGCTGATAGGTTAGGCCATGTCTGCTCGAGCTAGGTGGTAAAGCTCCTGCGATCATTTTGCCATCCGCCAATATGAAGATCGCAGCCAACAATGCGAGTGTCGTGCAGTGCGGTATTGCTCAGCTGACTAGAGGCAGGTGCTATACGGAGCGCTGCTCCACTCTGGCCAGATCTGCATGTCGACCGAACGGGTGATTGTCGTTGACAGCGCTCTCGAAGCATTCACGGTGGCTCTCAAGAATACCGTCAAAGAGCTTGAAGTGGCGCGTGGGACCGAGGGCATGCAGCTTGCCCGTCCAGGAGCGGCAGCAGAGCTGCAGACGCTGATCGATCAAGCTGTTGCGAATGTCAGTCGTCCGACCCTCGGGGTGTACAAAGCCAATGTTGATAACACACAGGGCGCTAAAGTACTCGGCGACACTCGTCCTACAGCCTCACCTTCGTCGCACACCCCCGTCATCCTGACAGACGTCACGCCGTCATCACGTATCTATACGGAAGAGACGTTCGCGCCGGTATTCGTCATTATACGAGCTCGGGACGTGGCGCACGCCGTAGAGCTCGCGAACGCGAGCGAGATGGGATTGACAGCTTCTGTGTGGTCCGAAGATCTGGGCGAGGCGCTCGATGTTGCGAAACAGCTCGAGTCGGGTGCGGTGAGTCGTTGCTATCCGACCTACGACCGCATAGGTGGATGCTGACAGAGTGTGCACAGGTTCACATCAACTCGATGACGATCCACGATGAGCCGACCCTACCGCACGGCGGATACAAGATTTCCGGGTTTGGTCGCTTCAACGGGAAATGGGCCGTCGAGACGTTTACGCAAACAAAGACGATTACGACGTCCAAAGGTCGGAATCTACCACTCGAGATGCTGGCAGGATAGTCATCAAGGTGCTATGATACAGTACAATGCGATGCGATGCTGGGGTTGGATTACGGCAAGAGGGTGATGACTGGGATTGCGAGTGCGAGTGCGAGTGCGAGAGCGGACAGACGTGAGATGATTGAAACTTGATGCTGTGCAGCGCTTTCGGGCGAGGACGAGCCCATACTGCCGCCAACGCCTCCGACGCTGCGCGTGCTCGACACATTCGCACTGGTCGACGCCACGATCGGCGGTTCCATGACGGTATAAGCCGATGCGTTGGCGAGCCCCTCTGTCTGCAGCACGCCAGGCAACAGTACAGGGCTCGATGAAAAGAGGTACGCGGGCGTCGTAAAGGTCGGACTGGGGATCAAGACGTTGGGCAGCTGTGTTGCGAGGGTCGTTGTGAGGTGCGAGGTGATTTGCGAGGCGTCTTGGACTGATGTTGGTGTTGGCGAGTTTGGGTCGTGAGAGGTACTGGATGCTGAGACGGAGGATGCGGATTGCGATGTAGAGGACGAAGACGCGGTTGTGCCCTCGGGCATGGGTAGGAAGCCGACCAGAGGCGCTTGAACGCCATTGATACCGTAGCTGCACCATCAGTCGCAGCCACCTCACATGTCCTCACGTACCTGTAGATACTGTACACTTTGCGCAAGAACGGCGTGCCAAGCTGCCAATCGAGCCCATCGCCATTCTCAGGCTGTAACGTCAGCACCGTGCTAAACCGCGGCGCACCCGACGCACCAGAGCGACAGGCCACGCAAGACACATTTCACTATTCACGACCCTGCCAATTAACCAATCTGAAGGCTGGAGCGTCACATAGCGACCGCTAGAGGTGTCAGCTTGCGCCACTGGGCTTCGGTGCACTTACCCGAATGAGAACCCGAGCGTCATCTCGGTCGCGCACGGAACGGCCCACTGGCCTTCTGCGACTTGTCTTGCGTCGGTGATGTGCGAGAAGAGGTTCACGACCTGTTGATTAGCTATGGCGCCGCGGATGAGATTTCAACTCACATCCTGTGCGGGGCCATAGATCCCATTCGTGCCGCTGTGCGAAGTCGTCAGTGCCGCGTCGTTGATCACGCACAGATCGGAGAGGTACGCACACGTCAAGCAGCGCAACGCTTCCAAGCCCTAGATCGGCATACGACGATTCAAGCCCGACGTCGGTGCCGTTGACCTAGACGTATGTCAGCCATCAGGGCGGAGGGATCCCGTACTGGCATACCGAGATGTTGCGCAGCTGCACAGCCCAGTAAAGGTACGCCTCATCTTCCAGTTGCAGCAACGAGCTCGGGTCCGCCCTCTTTCTCTGTTGCGACCCCGCACTGGCGCTCGCACTCGCACTCGCGGCGCTCGAGCTATAAGCTTCAACACTGGTCGGGACCAAGCTCTGCGCCTCTGCGGAATCCACGGCCGGGCCAAACGGCACGACCTGGACCCAGTCGATATCTTGGATGCGGCGGCCGTCGGTCGCGTTGGATGGGGAAATGTAGTCTGCCGAGACGCCGCCGAGGGTTAATGATGGGTTGGTCGGGGAGAGGGAGAGGGCGAAGAGCGGGTATTGGAGGTGTGGCGAGGTGGTGAGGCTTTGAAGGAGAGGCGGGAGATAGCGCGCTGTGCTGGTGCTACTTGCGCCCGAGACGGTGGATGTGTGGGACGCAGATTCAGAGAGGGATGCGGATGCAGAGATGGACGCGGACGAGTCGTTTCCGGTCTCGCGCAGCGCTGCGCGCGTGAGCGTCGACAGCCTGGGGAACGCGAGACCCAAGATGCCCGAGATGCGCTGTTCTTCCAGCGTGACATTGGTAGCGTTGATGACGCCTGTTGCTTGTCAGCGCTCGCGCCGGTTGCGTCTATAGCCACGCACCAAAAGGCACCTCATCCACCGCGACACCTGCGAGCTCGACCGTCTCCATGGCCACATGACCACTCGCAGCCGTCCCATCCGCATACCGTGTCGTCCAAGGGATGGACTCGCCTTGAGCGTCCGTGACGTTGATCAAGGACGAGCTCGACGTGATCCCATAATACGGGTTGACGGTCGTGCCCTTTGATGGCGGGCAAGAGTCTGCCGTGCACAGGGTCGAGGCTAGTAGCAGATCGGCGGATGCGAGGTCGAGTTGCAGAGGGTACGCTGTGGCTGGTGAGCCGACGATGACGGGAATGGAATAAGTGCTGGGCGCGTCAGCTTGGCTAAAGGCTGGGGCGGCAACGGACCCAGCGGTCGACTTGAGCTCTTGGATCCCTGAGCGACTCGTGTTGGTGGATATCAGCGCCTGCCTTTTGACAAGCTCTTGCTCGGAAGCAGCGACCGGGACGAGGGCGAGCTCGAGACCGGTCAAAGGCACATGCGGTGCTGCGACCCGCCTGGATAATGTCCGGTGCACCAGACCAGGCGGGTGACGGGGCACGATGCCCGGTGGGAGTTGGACGAGAGCGTGGGTGAATGCCGAGTTGCAGCACACGAGTGTGAGCAGGTAGAGAGCGCTGCTGGAGCCGAGCATTGCGCAGTCGGTCTGGCTGCGGATGTCAGTGTCTGAGCGGGTTCAGTGTCGAGCGGCCAAGATGCGTTTGTGCTGTGGGCGACCGACTCACACGACGGCCGTCAACAGTGAGATGTGTCGTCTGTGCGGTGGTGCGAGTGTTTGAGCACTGCCTTTGAGTGCACGGACCCGACCACGTGAGCCGGATACAGTTTGTCCGTCGATCCCGTCCGCCCTGACTGGGCCGTGCGCACTGTCCAGTCTTGTGTGCGTCCTTTGGTGTGTGGCGTCGCTCTGCGCTGTATGCCCGCTCTACCTCAACTTGCGATGCCGCGTTGCTGTCGAATGCGCCCTGGGTCTGGCAGCGGGTAACTGCTGCTTCGACCTCGCTAGCGAACCGTTAGCCAGCTGCTAGCAGGCAAGGGTAGCCGGGTGTCACATGAAGACCGACCAGCCTGCTTACGTAAGCGCCACAATTTGGTGCGCATCTTGGCTTTTCCGATTCACTGTAGCCAGTACACGCAGCAGCACAAACACGGGCGAGCGCACACTGCGGCTAAGTCAGGTCCAGCACGCGCACAGATACGCCCGCACGGCCCAAGCACCGACTCTCAAACACGCTAGACGACCAGCCAACGGGCTCGAGCCAGGTCCCATCGCATCGCACGCGACTTGAGACGTGGATGAGACTGCAATGACGACGACGGGCAAGGACATTGTCGAGCGCGCGAGCTCCGACTCGCCAGTGGGCAAGCCGGGGCCGGATCAAGCTGGTTCCGAGCTGTCGACACGGACGGCTGCAGTCAGTCTGCCTCGGCCCAACGCCATGTCCACGGACGAACACGGCCTTTCGAATGGACACGGCCTCGAGCACGAGCACAACATTCAAGACGACCCTTACATCCTCAACCCGCTTTCGCTCCACCTCCGTACAGACCCTCTGCGCGGTCGAGGCGTCTACGCACCCCACCCGCTCCCAGCCCACACCCTACTCGAGCGCGCCCCGCTCCTAGTCTTCCCTTCAGCCGAATACACCTCGCACAACCTCGACACGACCCTGCTGGGCTCGTACACATTCACATGGCACGCAGGAGCCCAGGCTCTCTGCCTCGGCCTCGGCTCCCTCTTCAACCATTCGCCGAACCCAAACGTCTCGTTCCGTAAAGCAGCGGCCGGACAGGAGATCATGGAGTTTTATACCACGCGCAGGATCGAGCAGGGTGAAGAGCTCAACATTTGCTACTCGGCAGATGAGGCCAAGCTCTGGTTCAAGCCAGACTACGCGGCCGGGACCGAGCTGGTAGCCGCAGCCCAGGTGGAGGAAGAGGACCCACTGTCTGCATTCTTGCAAAACCTCTCGGATGACGATGGCCAAGTCATTGTCCCCCCTTCGAACCCGAAACGAGGACCGGACGGGGCGAGGCTGGGCATGCGCCCGTCACACCACCAAGACCACAAAGACCGCGCAGAGCGACGACGACGGCGACGATCGAGCGCTAGCAAACCCAAGTTGAGCGTCGGCAACAGCAGTGCCAACCCAATCTCCACTGTTGTCAAACCTGATCGCTCTGCCGGCGGCCAAACCGCACCCGCCAGCCGCTCAGCGAGCGCCTCGTCCTCCCGACTGCCAGTCCCACTGCCACCACCGATCCTCAGTGATCTCCCGCCACCACTGCATTCGACGGGCGGCAAAGAACTCGGCTACGTCGGTGGGACCGCCGACTTGGTCGACGCGCTCGATTTCGACGAGGCCGATTGGGATGCGCGACCGCCAGAAGACGACGACGAGAGCTGGGACGAGGTCGAGAGGATCAAGGGCAATGTCGACCATAAGAAGAATGGTGAAGACATGGCGCTCGGTACGTGTCTTCCACAAGCAGGGCAGGCGGCGCTGACACGGTCTAGTCGACGTTTGGGTCGTCAAAGTCACGGATCCAAAGATGACGCATCCGATCTTGCAGTGCGTCGCGCGAGTCGCGGTGTGAAGCACAAGCTAACGAATACAGGTTTGTCAAGCACAGTGACATGGACGATGTCCAGCTGCGGCACCTCAAGCGCGTTCGGCGGGTCGTACAGGACTCGGAGGGGAATCGTGAGCCGAGATAGCTGGATGTGAGTCTTGGCTGACGCCGTCAGCGATCGACCCGGTGGAAAACTATGTGCTCTTGTGCACCGCGTCCGAGATCTCGATCGACGAGCTGCGTGCTCTGCTCGTTGCGTTTCACCAACCTCTTGGCGCTCTGATGCCCTATACCGTCGGGGTGCCGACTTGTCCTGCGCGCACGCAAGAAGAGTTGCCGGCCATGACGGCCATCTGGCCCGTCACGTTCTCTCCCTGGCGCAACAAGCCCGAAGAGGACCGATCCTGGTCCGCCGCCAAGAAAGCCTGGGTTCGCGCCGGGATCAAGCGCGTGCTAGCCGACGCTCTGGCCGCCGAGCAAGCGGGCGAGATCCCATCCGCCGTGCACTGCACGGCCGCGCCCCCAATCTGCCAACCGCAAGAACAGGGCTTTATCCTGCCGACCCCCGATATGCGCGCTTCGGCTTGCGACATGCGCAACTCACAAGGCCACCCGCTCCGACATGCCGCCATGGCCTGCATCGCCTCGATCGCGCGCCTCCGGACCGTCCCGCCATTCAGCACCGTCAACCCGACGCGGAACGGCGCAGACTACCTGCTGACGTCGCTCTCGCTCTTTGCATCGCATGAACCGTGCGTCATGTGTTCCATGGCGCTCCTGCACTCGCGCGTCCGCGAAGTGTACTATGTCTTCCCGAGGACGGTCGGCGGTGGCCTCGGAGGCGTGTATGGCGTGCACGGGCACCAGGGGTTGAATCACCGGTTCGAGGTCTGGCGATGGCGGGGAGAGGTGGACGAGCAGACGAGGGAAAAGCTCGTGATTGAGGAAACGATCGACCTGTAGCGCCACTGCTGTAGCCTTAGGCCGTCTTGCATGCATTGTATGGGCCAGTGCTGATCTCGTGCGTTCACAGCTAGCTAGTGACATCTCGAGCAGGTCCGGAGCGGCTTGACGATATACTGGTGATACATACAGTGCTGGATGCAAAACTCTACTTTCACACCGTCTCCCTACGAGTCATCCTCCATATCCCTCGGTCTGAAAACACCATGCCGCTGCTCAATCGTCTCAATCACATCCTCGGGTGGGCGGCCAATCACGCGCACGGCATACAGGCCCGGCTGTTTCTTGTCTGCCCAACGACGGCGTCAGCGTGGTGCATCGGGTGTCCACAACACCTACCGATCCGCTGCCATCGCGCAACCCAGCTCATCTCGGGCTTCATGACGGCAATCATGCCGTCGAAATTCGCCGACGTGCACTCGTCGACTCGTTCGGCTTGGCCTCGCATCTGTGCGGCGTGAGTAGGAATGGAGAGCATGGGACCGACTGACCTCGAGCATGTCTTCGCAGTTTGGACAGCCGCCGCGGATGAACTCGTCTCGGTCTTGTACGTACGAGCAGACGAGGCATGCTCGCATCTGCTTGTTGCGTACCATACTGGGTGGTTGTCGCTTGGTCAAGGCGACGAACAGGGGTGCGTGCCATTCGAGGTGATTTCAAGATTTATCCTAATGAAGCAACTGCTGATTAGGAATTCTAATCCTAATGGGAGCAGGTGCCACCTTGAGCCCATGCCTGCTATCGACTTGACCGTCGACAACCAAGCCCAGCATGGAGTCGTCACTGTCACTCGAAGAGACCAATAAAGAGCGCATCAAGCTCGGGCTGGCACCCCTCGCCGACCCGAGCCAGCAGGCAGACGCTCCGCCCGATGAAGACACCATCGCCGAGACCAACTTTGCAGAGCGCAGGGAGCAGATGCGGCAGGACAAGGAGACGCAGTAAGTGTCATCTGTCGTGAACGATGGGCTCGGAGCTGATGATGGAATGCAGAGATCTCAAGGAGCGCATTGCAAAGTCAAAGAACAAGCGCGAGCTCGCGGCAAAGCTCAAAGGCTCGACGCTCGGGGATGCAGCTGGCGAGGAGTTGAGTGCGGCAGAGTGGGCAAAGCGACAAAAAAAGGCGGCAAAGCTGCGTGCAAAGCAACTCGCGGCTCAAGAGGCACGAGAGCGGGAAGAAGAGGAGATGGCCAAGCAGGCGTACGATGAACGTGAGTTGCAAACACTCTCTGAACATGCAGGACTGACCCGCTCCCTAGGCGACCTTGCAGGCCTCAAGGTTTCGCACGCAGCCGACGAGTTCAAAGAAGGCGAAGACATCATTCTCACGCTCAAAGACTCGCGCGTACTAGCCGACGAAGAAGACGAGCTGCAAAACGTCAATCTCGTCGATGACGCCGCCGTTCGCGCCGAACGGGAACGCAAGCGCAAGGCCCAGGCGCAGTACACGGGTTTCGATGACGACGAATTCGACGAGACGAGGATCGGCCACAAGGCCGATGTGCTTGCAAAGTATGATGATGAGTTTACGAGCGAAAAGGTTCAGCATGAGGGCTTCAGGCTCGGTGCGGCCGTGCCGGTCACAAAACGCAAGGCGAACGAGATGGAGACGAGAGCTGGCGAGGCAGCGCCACGGGTCAAGCTCAGTCTGGACTATGCCAGTAAGTGCCGCGAGGCTAGGTGAGTCCGACTAACATTCTTGACAGAGGACATCGAGGTGTCAGACTACAAGCAGGGCGAGGCGGCGTTCAAAAAGCCAAAGGTCAGTCGTGACTACGGAAGAGCTGCTCGCCATACTCACAAGCTCTCAGAAAAAGAAGGCAAAGCGTTCGTCGCGCCGCGATGATGGTGACGCCGGCGACGCCGACATAAATGGGAACGGCAACGGCATGGAGGTCGATCCGTCAGAGCAGGCCGGCAGCTCGCGCATCAATCGCGACATTCAGGAGAACACGGTCGATGATGATGACCTCCAAGCGGCGCTTGCTCGTTCTCGGCGCGAAGCAGCCAAAAAGGCAACAAAGCGGCGACCAGAGGACATTGCGGCAGAGAGTCAGTGTCAAGAGATCAACGAGAGGGTGCAATGCTGAATCCTCACATCTAGTTGCCCAACGCCAAGTCGAGGAAGCGAGCGAGAGTCAGGTCAATGGCGAGCTGGCACAAGACAGGATCACTTTCGACGATACGTCTGCATTCATCCGCAACGTTTCGCTGCAGTCACTCGCGGCGCCCGTCAAGCGCGAGCGTGCAACATCGGCCGCAGCCGAAGTGCAGGTCAAAACGGAGCCTGGAGTCGAGACTGCCGCCGAGGCTGGCCCTTCGACAGCGATTCGTGTCGTCGTTCCGCGCGTTCAAGTTGAGGAAGGCGAGGACGTTGAAATGGCAGGCGAGGATGACGAAGATGACGAGCTGGCCGAACTCGCAGCGCGCGAGGGCCTGTCGTTGGAGGAAATGCGGTTGCGAATGGATCAACAGATGGAGGAGCTGGCGCAGGGTGTCAAGGCGGACATTGACGCCGATGGTCTCGGGGTGCGTCTTCTCGCACTTTTCGCGACGACAACTCACCAACACGATCGCAGACGACAGCTGAGCCAACCATCGGTCACGGCATCAGCGGATACCTTGCGATGCTGAAGCAGCAAGGCGCAGTCAAGGAACGCTCAGCCGCCGACATTGAGCGTGAAAAGCAACAAAAGCGCATGGATCTCTGGAAAGCCGACAAGCACGCGCGAGACGCCAAAATGGCCATGGACCGCATCAAGGCTCGAGGCGGAGACATGGACCAGGCCCAGCGCGAGTATGCGAACCGGATGCGCGAGCAGCAAGAGGTCAAGACGGCCCTTGCGGCGTTCCAGGACTACAAGCCGGACGTGCAGATGAACTACTTTGACGAGTTTGGAAGAGGTTCGTTCTTGCTATTGCGTGGGACATAGCTCACGCGACATGGTTCAGCCATGACACCCAAAGAGGCGTGGAAGTCTCTCTCTCACCGTTTCCAGTGAGTGTACCCTTTTCAGTGCTTCAACCACTCACGCATCTATAGTGGCAAGACATCTGGCCGGATGAAGACGGAAAAGCGACTGCGCAAGATTGCAGAGGAGCAAAAGGAGCTCACAATGAGCGCGGGCGATACCCCGCTCGGCATGTCGAATGCCTTCACAAGGAGACAGGAGAAGACGGGTGAGGCCCACATGGTTCTGTCGGTGGGCAACAAGCAGTGAGTTGTTCTGCACCATGGGGTCCAGAGCGTGAGCTGAATCATGGCGCAGTTCCGTACTTGGCGCCGAGAAGGGCAAAGCCAAAGGCAAGGGCCGGTCGTGATCCTTGTCAGTCTATCGTCAACTGCATGCATGGTGATCATCGGTCATGTTGTACAATGCTACGTGTCTGAAATGGCTCATGCTGGATGCACTGAAAAGGCGTTCCGGGGTAAGACGGTGGACGATTTCCCGATTGATGCCGGAGGATTGACTTTCTCCTTTACACCGTTGGTGATGTCGAGCTTGCTCAATGGGTTGCGAGGTGCTACCGGCGTGGTGCTTTTCAGTACCGGCTCACCCGACACACGGCGTGTGGGTGTGAAGCCCCGGACACCTGGAGCCCGCTTGACTTGCAGCGCAAGCCTCGGGGTGAAAGTTGGTGGTTGCACGATGGCTTCAGCCGGTAGTCGCTCTGCTTCGGGCTCATCCCGAGTTCGTTTACTCCCCGTCGCCGCTACAGAAGGTGTAGGCGGCTCGAAGACGTTGATCGACCGCGGTGTCGAGCGGATGGGGAGCTCCGCCGCTGCTTCCGCGGCGGCAGGGATTGGCGGAGGTGGCATACCCGCAGCCGCAATGGCGAGCTTGCGCTCGAGTTTGGCAATCTTCTTTTCAAGCCGTGCGTTCGTCTTGTACGCATCGCGAACCTTGTCGTCTGCTTCGTCGACCTCTTGGATCTTCTGATTCAATGTCGCTTCGAGCTCTGCAAAAGGGGTCAGATGTTGCACGCTGCATCTGCGCAACTCACGGCTGATGCGTTCGACGGCATCTGTATCAGCACTTCCTGATGCCAAGGCCCCAGCGAGCTCCTGCTGCAGCTTGCCATTCTCGGCGCTAAGTTTGGCAACAGCTAGTTGAGTAGACCGGGCTTCGGCGAGAGCGATAGTTGCCTCTGCCTGAGCGTCGGCGAGGGAAGCGCGCGCGGTCTCCAGCGCGTGCGATCTGTCAAGCGTCAATCAAACGGGTGTATATTTGCCACAACTCACACATCTTGCCCTTTCGACTGTTCCAGTCTCAGCAAGCCAGAGGCTTGCTTGGTCTCCGTTTGAGCGGCAGCGAGCTCTGCAGCGTACCGATCCGACATTGTCTGGATCTCAGCGGCTCGGCACTGCGCCTCTTGTTCTTGCAGCCTCGTTTCCTTGGTCATGGCCTCAAATCGCTGCTCAGCGACCGAGCATCGCTCACGTAAGGCTAATACTTCGGCTGTGGTCGCCGCGAGGCCTTCGCGAGCCTCGGCCTCCTTTGCATGCTTTTCGTCGAGGGTCGACTGCGTTTGTTCGGCAGCAGCTATCAACACCGCAATACGTTGTTCAAGAGAGGCGCGGTGCTCGGCGTGCCCCTCGATGGCCTTCTGCTTGCTCTGTAGCGATGTCTGGATTGAGGTTATGGCTTCGGCCTGATCGGCTGTCTTTTGACGCTCCGCCGCCAGAGCGTCTTCGATTACGACCTTGTCCTCTACGGCTGCTTTCAAGGCTGACATGAGCCGTTCTTGCTCGCCCAGAGAGGAAGCAGCTGTCTCTTGCGCTTCCTGCAAGCTTGAGCGGTAAACGTCTAGCTCACTTCTGAGACGAGCTTCCTCCGCCAGGGCAGCAGCCAGTTCATGTTGTGCTTGTCGGAGATTGTGTTCGCCCTCGTTGATCGCGACCTGAGCGGTTTCAAGATCCTGCCGAACCTGCATCTGGTCTGCCTGTAGAGCAGCAAACCGATCATGGCTCAGCCTCAGATCCTGCTGTAGGGCTTGTAACTGTGAGACGGCTTCGCTCCCGCGACGCTCTGAGTCCTCCAGTGCCTTGCGCACCTCTTGAAGATCATCCAACGCAGCTGTAGTCTGAGACAGTTGCTGCGAGGCGGTAGTCTGAAGTTCGAGGGCCGCTGCCAGTTCCAAGGCAATGGTGTCTCTGCCTTCGCGAGCTGCAGCCGCCGAGTCTTCGGCAGTGCGAGTCTGCTCGCGAGACTGATCCAATTGCAACTGCAGCTGGTGTCGCTCCTCGTGACTGCTCGTCTCGAGCTCGGACAGCTCATGTACGAGTGCGTCCAGTTCCGACTCAATCTTGGTCTTCTGTTCTTGAAGTGACGTCGTCAATTGGGACATGGCCGTGTTTGTTTGCTGGAGCTGGTCCGCGTTTCGCTGGCTGTCGAGCAGTTCTTGACGCAGTTGAGTGGCGTCGACAGAGGTGCTCTCGTGAAGCGCGAGTTCGTCTTGCAACGCAGCACGCTGCGCTGCAATTGCCGCTAATTCGTTTCGAACATCGGCAGTGTGACATTCCGCCCATGTAGCACGCTCTGCAGCGCTTGCAGCGAGCTCGCGACGGGCTATCAAGGCTGTACGGGCCTCGCGAAGCATGGAGTTACGAGTCCGTAATGTGCCGGTCACTTGGAACAGGGCACCAAGCAAAGCCGTCGTCGTTGTGTCGTGGCGAGTCTCGACAGCGAGTGCTTGTTGCTGATCCGTTGCGCGGCCCTCGATGGCAGCTTCGACCTTTGATGCAAGTACCACAATCTCCGATCGCGCTGCACTGAGAGCTTCGTCCTTGTCCTCGAGAGCGCTGCGGGCTTCGGCGAGACGCTCGGCATCTTCTCTGGCGGATGCCAGAGCGCCCTCGTACGCCTCGGTTTTTCTCGCCAACTCCACGGCGCGCTCGTCCACGGAACTTTGCATGAGACCAAGGTTAAGCTTAAGACGCTTGATCTCCGCCTGTTGAACCGCGATTTGTGCTGTTCTCGCGTGAGCTAACTGGTCCTTGACATGGTCACTGTTACTGACAATCGCGCCGCATGATGCGCTCAAGCTGCTCGTCAAGATCTTGCTTTAGTTGACGAGAAGCGCCGTCATTTGACCGGGTGGAAGCTTGCAATCTTTCCGCCAGTAGCTGCCGCACATCCTCGCCTGCTGTTTTCCGAGCTTCCTCCAGTTCGCGTGTCCTTTGTTGCGCAGTTCCTCTAGCGTCCGCAAGCTCAACGCTCAGAGACTCGACATCCAATTGCAGCTGGTCTGCCCGGGACTGCGCCTCCTCCCTGGCGATACCAGCGTCCTTCAGCTCGTGCACCAACCCATCTCTCTCGGTTGCAAGAGCTGACAAGTTGGCAGCATACTCTGCGCATGTAGTCTCCACCTTTATGAGCTGCGCCGTTCGCCGGTTCAATTCGTCCATTGAAGCCTGCTGGGCGATCGATGTTTCTTGCAGTACGACACGGACGCCCTCGAGCTCTTGCAGCGCCGAGAGACGGTCTGCTTCCTTAGCCTCCAGGGCGAAGTGCTTGTCGTGAGCCGCAAAGTTCAGCGACAACCTGAGCGCGTCGCGCTCATTACGGAGACGGTCGATGGCGACCATGAGTCGATCCTCGTCGGTGTTAGAAGCGGGTGCCGTCCTCATAACCACATTCAATGCGTCTTCGTTTGGTACCGTAATGTCGGGATTCGCTCGTTGACTACCATTGTCCTCGGTGACTGGTTCCTGCATTTCAGATTTTGCAGCCAAGAGTTGCGCCTTCTCGAAATTCAGCAAGTCCAATTGGACTTGATGCTCGATAGATTCGGCCGCGAGACGCTCCTGCAATTGCGCAACCTCCTCTTGCGACTCAAACAGTGCGATGTCACGCTCCCGAGCTGCTGACTCGGTTGAGCGGTTTGCCTGCATGTCCTGCACTTCGGCAAGCTCGCTGTTGACCGTTTCGAGTTGGTGCAGCAGGGTGTCACGGTGATCTTCAATAAGCGACTTCTCTTCTTGAGCACAGAGCAATTCCGCCTGTATCTCTTCGATGTCCAATCGCAGCTTGACAATGGTGCCCTCGGCGTCCGTAACCCGCTCACGCAACGCTCTTTGAAGTATCAGCAAGTAAGACTGACACTTGTGCTACCTCGCTTCGGGCTGACTGACATTGTTTCGGCGTCGCTTGCGTCCTTTGCTATCTTGTCTGCGGAGGATGCCTCCTCCACCATGTTGCGCTGCAGCTGCAAACGCTCGACAGCTTCTGCCCGCTCGAGCTCTGTTCGAGCCAGAGACTCCCGTAGATCGATCAAATCTGCTTTTGTCTTGGCCAGGTCGGATCCGAGGCTGTCGCGCTGCTGCTGAGCGATTGTCATTTGCTGGAGAAGATCTTCGACGTCGACATCGCTGTGTCTCTCGGCTTCGCGCAGAAGGCGACTCTCTTCCAAATCGCGAATAGACTCCGCCTGGGCGACCAACTTGCGCTGCAGATCATCAAGCTCTGCCTCAAGCAAGGCTCGATCTCCTTGCAATCGAGCAAGGGTCTCGTTCGCACTGAGCTCCTTCTCTCCGCTTTGCGTCTGCAATTCGGAGATGCGTTGCTGCAATTCTGCGGCGTGGAGTGTTCGGGCGGCTAAGTCTATAGTGGCTTGCTTCAGTTCGGCATCGGTAACTCGGCGATGCTCAAGCGACGCCTGCGTTGCCCGTCAGCCTGCCTTGTTTCGACTTCGTCACTGACTTTGAGCTCGTCCGAAAGGCGCTCGGATGCATCCCGAGCACTGTAGAGTTCTGCGGCTTGCTCATCGGCGCTTGCTCGGGTGGTGTTGAGCGCATGCTGCAACTCTTCGATCCGCTTTTCAAGCACCTGCACCTCCTTGGCCTGTAGTGTGCATTGTCTTTCGAGGTTGACGACCGTGTCTCGCGATGGACCTGTTGTTCCACTATCGATTTCTGAGTCGGGCGATGTCGGCAACGGGATTGCGGTACGCAACGCAAATAGTTCGGCGTCTTTTTCAGCCAAAGCCTTGTCGCTTTCCTCCAGCTCTTCCTGTAGTCCGGCAAGGTCCCGTTGCAATTGACGAATCTTGCGCTGGTTGTTCCCGGACTGCGCGGTGTTGTCCAGTGACACGTCGGTATCCTCGTCAGAGGCTAGTTGCTGTTTTGCCACTGCGGATAGCTCCAGTTGCTCTAGTCGAGCCCCTAGTTGTGCGACGGTTGCTTGCTCCGCTGCCAGCTCATGCTCGACTTCAGCCAATGCTTGCAAGCGAGCGCGCAGATCGGTAACCTCGAGACATTTCTGGTCAACTTCAATCTGCAAGTTGTCCGCACGGCTCATTGCCTCGGCATCCTTCTTGGTGACCTTGGTCGTCGACCCGGCGTCGTACGCTCGGAGATAGTTGAGCTCATCCTGCGCATCCTCTAACTGACTTCGCAATACTTCGAGTTCGTTCTTGGTCCTGCGCTCCAAGGCTAATTTCTCGTTCTCCATCTTGTCGGCGTGTTTGCGTGCCGCTGCGAGTTGCGTCTTGAGCGTATCGACCTCAACGGGAGATGCAGCAGCGGCGGCGTGGGACCGAAGGTCGTCAAGTTGTTGTTCGAGCTGAGGGACAGTTGATGTGGACGAGGCTCGCCGGCGAGGGCGGCTTGCGGCATGACCGGTGAAGGGGGTCGACTCATGAGACTTGTCGTTGTTCTGCGACGAAACAAGTCTTGATGCTGAGGCAGGTGATGCTTGGAGCTGGCAGGGTCAGCCACATTGCGACAGTATGCGATAGACTCGACTTACCTCGCGTAGTTCCTGCATCAATCTGAGATTGTCTGCTCGCAAGCCTGCCAAATCCATCTCCAAGGTGATTAGCTTGGATTTGTCCGAGCTGCCGCGAGTCTAAGTAGGCCATTTGAGCATGCGTACAGGTAGCGAGTTTTTAGCTCACCCTTAGGCTCTCAAGGCTTGGAGAGTGAGCTGTCGCTGCTTCTCTCTGGAGAGTCTCTTTTTCCGCTTCGCTTCGGTTCAAGTCCTTCTTCAGCTGACTGATCTGTGCTTGTAGCGCGACTACCTGATCCTGCACGCGCTTGCTAGATGTGACAGACGATCCGGCTGACATGATATCGAGTTCTAAGGACTCAATTAGTATCAAACACAGTGCAAATTCGAACAGCTCACGATACTGCAGCTTCTGGCCTTCTTTCTCGGCGATCCGAAGTCGTTCATGCACAGCCTGCAAACTGGACTCTTGATTCGCCAAACGGAGTTTCGATTGCGACAGTTCCTGCACAGCTATGAGACACCAAACCCCATTGCAGACTCCGCGGCTTGCTCACATTGTTGCGCGACTCCAACGCTGTCTCTGCTTTGTGCGCACGTTCAGCCTCGACTTGCAGCTGCAGTGGATGTTAGATCGCGATGATCGTACGCAGAGATACTATTCACGTTGTATACAGCCGTTTCCTTGGCTTTGCGAAGCTCAGACAGCTCATCCGCTCTCTTCAACTGTTCATTTTGCAGCGATGTGAGCTGGTGGTCTGCAGCAGTTAGTCAAGCCGGCGATACGGATCACATTGGCGGACCTCTCTGGTTCAGCAGCTTCTTGAGCTGCACCAGCTCACGATCTCCGGCCTCCGAGCCGAAGAACGCCATGACTTGCTTGGAAGTCGATATTAATGTGGAAGTAACAGTACTGGTTTGTTGACATGCGACGCGACTGTCTTTACGGTACTTGTCGCGGACAGTTTTTCAGGAGTCGTAATCCTTCCTTATCAAAGTTGTAAGTGTCCGAGAACAAGCGGTGCGGCGACATTGTCCATCGTTTCCTACGAGTCGCAACCAATCAATCACGATTGTCCTGCCGTCTGTCTAATATCTATCTGGTGCTTTCGCGTTCAATTGCTCAGATCTGCCCGCGTCAGCAAGGTAGATACACATTGGTCCGACTTACTCGAGGGCCAGAGACAACATAGCGTCCGGCTTCACCTTTCTCCATGTCGCCGAAAGGATCTGGGGACGCTTGTGCGCCCGTGAATGGGTCGGCGGTGGGATTCTTCTCCGCGGCCACCAGCGCTACGATGATCAGAATGCCATCTGGTTGGCAAGTCTATGCTGACCTTTGGCTTCCTCGCTGTGTGAACGATCAACGAGTGATCTTGCACTGGGTTGGAGAGACTTACGTATCCTTCCATACAGCTTCGTGGCCGTCAAAGAGGACCTTGCCCTTGTACAGTGCATATAGCGTTGTTGGGAACAAGAAAGCATAGATAAGGCAAACGATGCTGCAGCGCAATGTCAATTTTCGGCTACGCAGATGCGAGCCAAGACTTGCATTGTCAAGATTGTGGACTGCAAGCCTGATTAGTAGAAGCCTTCACCACGAATTGAACTTACACTCGTCCACATCACCTGCGACTCAAAGACATCGCCGAGAGCTGTCCTTATGTCAGTCCACGATGGAGATGGGTGGCGTCCACCAACCCTTCATTGCAACAATGTAGCCGACTTGAGGAAAGGTCAACGCCCACACTCCAAGGATCTCGGACAAATGCCTGATATTCCTTGTCAGCACTCAATGAATCAGCGATGACCACCTACTTGTGAACCTTGAACCAGTAAGGGAGCGACGCAAACACGGCGAAGAACAGCGCGATGCCCAAGAGCATGAGAGCGGCCACTACCGAGATCTGAAGCGGGTTGTGTGAGCGCGCACATTGCCAGGTTCATGTTACTGACACTATACCAAATGTCTCCGGCATTGTCGGGTAGGTTCAAGTCGCGGGCAGCAAGGCTAAGTTACGTGCTAGTCAGGCGGTGGTTGTGTGACGCTAGGTTGTGCTCACATCTTGCGCGAGAAGTCGCCCAGCTCTGTTCACGGTCAGCTTCGCTTGCGTACAGCTCGAACCCTTACTGATCAATGCCAGTGCGGTAAAACCCCTGTTGACTTCAGCCCGCGTGTCCGTCAGTCTCGTTCTACTCACGGTGGCCCACATGCAACGAAGGCGCCGTTTGCTTGATGACCCTCCATGAATCCAGTCTGCATGATGCGCAGCATGTAGATCTACAGAGCAGTGAGTTCCAGGGCTGTGGTACCTCGGGTGACGCACAGTCAGATACCTAGTGGGGCTATCAGCATGCTGCGAATGGATTCGAAATGTACAGACATGAAGGTGATGCCGACTCCGAGACCTTGGCAAACATAACCAATGATGAGTACGTCCAGTGCCTGCGGGCTTTCGAGATCAAGCACGCGAAGAGCGTTGATAGCAACGATGCCTACAAGCATCATAGGACTACGCAGTGAGCAATTTTCACACGGTATCGACAACACTCACAAAACCAGAAACGCCCAGGCCGGAGTGAAAGTATTACTGACCGTGCGTCAGCATGCGCTTTTGTTGAGCACCGACAGACTCACATGTCGTGTGGCTTATTGAACCAAATGCACAGCATCGGGAAACATATCAGGAATGCCAGTCCCGTGTAGATATAAAACAGCGCCAGAACTTCGCGTTGTCCGACGGCACCAGCGGGCACGAGGTAGTTGATACAGCCAACGATGAGTGTAGCACTGTAACGTATGAGCCGACCACTGGCAGATCTCACCGCATACGTACAAGGACAGCACCACCAAAGGCACGAAGACACCCTGATCATCATATAGGTTACCTTAGGCATCAACCTCAACAACCCCCCACGCACCTTCACCGGATCGAAGATCAAGCGCAACCATTGTCGGCGAAAGAGGAAGAATTGTAGGGTCAGGATCAAGCCATTCGCAATGAAGACTGTTCGGTTCAATCTACTTTGCACCGAAGACGAGACCTGCGAGACTTACAGATGAAATTGAGCACAAAGACTGCAACAACGTAGTATTCAGTACACGCTGCCGTAGATGCCGCTGAATCATTACTCACAGAAAATCTCGATCTTGGTGACGAAGTTGGGGTGTCTACCACCGTCAGCATGCTTGTATGACGATCGCCGGACGTACGTGTGAAGGTTATTAAGGAGGATCATTACGGCCCCTGTACCCATGCCGATTGGATAGCCTTGCCTGGGAAGCAACGTCAAGCCTGCGCAGCCAGTCATGCCACCACATACCAGCTCCACCCATGGATACGCCGAGCGAGACTACTAGCTTTCGGCTGTGAGTGGTCAGTTACATTCGGGGAGGTGGTCATCCCTCACCCCATGCCATGGCTTTTGCGGTGTTCCGTGTCCATGTGCGGTCATGACTTGCAGACTACGAGAACGAGTCGACGAGCGTCCGAACGCGGGGTCAGGACGAGATGGGCTGCCAGCGCTCCAACGGAAAAGACGCTAAAATCAAGGACCAGCCTTGCGTGAATCCTCACGTCAAGTGGGTGATGCACGGGGAAAGGTGAGGCAGCGGGCAGGCAAGACTCTGCATCAGCGCTGTACTTCAGCCTCGTCAAACCAGACCAACAACACTTGGCAGCTATAACTAAAATAACTTGGGCAGCGTTTCACACCACTGCCGCCGGCTAACTGTCAACGTGTCTTCACAACGGGCATCGCCCCGTGTACAGCCCTCAGGGTATTTGAGTTTGCCAAGCCGCTTTGGTGAGGCTACGGATAGGAGAAGGTGGCGTTCGGGGGCGGTTTGGTGTTTCGTGGCACTCTGAAGCCTGCTCTGAAACGCCAACAGCTTGCACTTGCTACACGCTGTGCACTTCGGTTGCTGCGCGAGATCACGTCGTACTCCGTTGGCGTAGGGTTGGGAGGCCTCCCTAAGGTGTATGCAGAATTATATGACATCGCCGTGTCAAGCCGACAGAGCTCGATGGTGCCTACTGGTTGAGGAGCGAACGCAGCCCGGGGCGCGAAATGCTCGAAGACGCCTCCGGACTACCCTGCTTCTTATCCTTCTCGTTCACTGGCGAGCCACTTGGTCGAGGTCGGTCAGATGCGAGTATAGGCAAGCTGACGGTTGTGAAAGGAGGCAAAGATGGTCCTTCTGAGCGCGGCAGGTTTGTTGGCGGCGGCAGTGGAGCGGGATGGGGCTGGGTGGTGGAATACGTCTGTCCTGTGCGGAGTGGGTCTCGACCGCCCACAGGATTCTGTGAGCCAGCCCCACTACGGTGAGATACCATTTGAACGGGTCCATGGGCGTAGTCATGCAAAGCTGGGAGGGTTAGCCTCACATCAATCTACATAGTGACTTACGGGCACTGGCAGATTCCATCCGGATGCGCTCCGCCACCATATCCCATTCCTGATGCTGATCGATAGAGCAGAGGTGCTGATAGTTGTGCTCGAGCTCGAGCTGCTGCTTGGACAAGGTCTCGGCGATATCTCGCAAAGCCGCTTGGGCTGAAGCATGTCAGCCGCATGCGACACAATGACGGGCGACTTACCCTGTGGCGACCTCGCTTCATTGTACACCACGCTAATGAGCCTCGAAACCATCGTCACGATGCCTAGCGAAGATGCGCGATTGTCCAGCCTTTCCCGATGAAGCTTGTGCATGGTGGTCTTCAACTGAGCTTCCAAGACGTTGACTTGGCCAGCGAGCGGCTCCGCAGACATGGAAGGCCGTCCTGTCGAGGAACCAGACCAAGACGACGCGGCATATGGCGTGCCAGCGGAAGAATGCGCCAGTCTGCGCATGCCTGGTGGCTGCTGCGGCGCGGCTGGATCTGGAAAGGAGTGAGGTGGACGAGGGGATACAGGTCGACTGGGCACTGCTGGACCAGGCGGCATGCTCAATTTGCTCCACGATCGAGCTGAATCTACAGGCGGGTGACCTGAGCTCGTAGACGGCCGCGTGGTCAAACCGGCAGTCTTCGGGGGCATGGGTAAACTTGACCCGGCCATTTCGACTCGCTCGCGTTTTGGCGAGACAGGTGGCCAGCTAGCGGGCATATCGCTTGACCAGCCATGTCCCGGATCTCGTCGGTAAACCTCGTCGCGCATCGGTCTCGGGTTTACGGGCTCGGCTAGTGGTCCGCCGTGCATGCCGTGGAAGTAGTCGCCCCCGGGCGAAGTTGCGAGGACTCGTGGATGGGTCGAAAAGGGTGGTGTCTGCGGTTGAGAGGAGGAAACGTTGCCACGAGTCGACTTGCGCTTGATACTCGCCAACAAATGTGGTTCGCCGCGTCGAAAATTTGGATGACGAAACTCCCAAGCGGATGGGTCGGCAGAAGACGACTGGAAGAGGTCATTCACCTAGCAAAGGTTAGCGCACGGGTAAAAACGCCCTGAAAGGCTCACTTTGTTGAATCTGAGATGTCAGAATGGGTCAGAGGGTTTGAAAGCACGTACCCATACATGTTGAGTTGCCGGACGAAACTCTGCCAATTGTTATGTTTGAAAAATTGTGGGAGGACAACTCTGATGGCGGTTAATCGAGTTGCGAGAAACTTGACCGACTTACCTAGAGAACTCTGTCGGATTGGTGCAAGAGAATACTGTTCCGTCGGCGCTCCATGTGATCAGGCCAGACTTGGTGATCTCCTCATCTTCAAGCATTGCATACAGCTTGTTGACAAATGCAGCTTGCGTTTTGGGTGGTACAATGGATTGAGAGGCAGCAGAGGTGGATGCGATAGGCGGGGTAGTGAGTGGTAAGGTTGGCTTACTGGGAGAGAATTGACGTGGGATGGCAATATGTGCTGGTCGGGCCACAGGCGGTAGCGCTGCGGTGGGGGGAGGATGTGTTCGACCAAGAGTGCGTCTAGGTGACCGGCGAACGCCCTCATCGCGGCGACTATAGTCGCTTTCTCGATCGACGTCACGCGAACGGGTGCCCGAGCGCGTAATCCATGATACTGGTCCAGCCAAGTCGCTGGCAGCAGTGGGGTCGTTCGTGTATCCAGCGGCACGAGAAGTCGAGTGTGGTGTCGACGAGCCCGTTGACGTTGCAAGTTGAGGCTGAGGCGATAGTGTCGACCTTACAGAGCCTGACTGGGAACGCCTGTACGTGGCGCCATCTTGACTACAGCTATTTAATGATGATCTCGATGTACACTTCCCTGACTCACTGAGGATCAACAGACATTGCTGTGCCTTCACTCATGATTTCATCTTCGTCGTCGTCTCGTACTCCAGCGGTTTGTGTCAATTGGGTTTTGCTGCGCTTGTTGAGACGACCTTCTTCGCGCTCTCGGTCGCCTAAGCGTCTCTTCGCGCTACCGCCATCACTGTCGTCCTCGCTGGACACGCGACCATTTTCGTCCTCGTCGTCATCGCCGACGTCTGGTGGATCAGAGTCCATAGCGCCTGCAGTGTATCTTGTATCGCTCGTTCGCTGAGTACCCCAGCGCGCAGGCTCTTGCGATCTAGGCCATGAGGCCCGTAATGTCGAATCTGAAGACGTCGTGGGCTGGCCTACGTCGACTTTTGGCAGCCGCCCGTCGTTTTCGTAGGTCATGAAACAACAACGCAGAGCGCAATTGCGGTGGTCGCTGCGGAAGGGAGCAAAGCGGCGCCAGTCCGCCCGAAGCCGACGGCCTAGCTGCTCACGCGCTGAAGATCGACGTCACACACTAGCCGGCAGACTGGTAAAGGACGGCCGGGTAGTGGATGGTTGCGCAGCTGATGGAGGATCGACGTTTTTTCGTACCGATTGAGCCCGTCCGTCACAAAATATGAGACACGCGGAGCACTAGCGGCGGACAGTGTGCCCCTATGACAGTGCATAAACAACTCCTGTGATTGTCGTGCTTTTGGCTCTGCCCGGTGTTTACTCGAGTAGTGTGCCTCAAGCCCACTGAGGGGCGAGCGCAAGGAAGCGGGCCGCGTGGTGGCTGGACGAGCGGCCGGATGAAGAGCAAAAGGTCCGATGCCGTGCAAGGAGCCAGTTGATCGATGCCCTCCCGAGGGATTGCGTGCAGCTACGGCCAGCGGATTGTGATGCGGCAGGCGGTAGCGGCGGATCGGCCCGCGTCAATGGGAGGCCAGCGAGGCGGATGTCGGGCGGAGCAGTGACCGACAAGGGTTGCGAAGCAAAGGGGTCAGGAGCGAGGGGTGTGCCCGACGACGGCAGAAGTCGTCTCGCGCCGCCAATCCTCCAACGTGTTCCGTGCTAACCTTCGACAGGGGTGAGCTAGCTCGGGTTTCAGCTAGCCCTTCATGCATCGCAGCGCCAGCATCTTCAATCACATACCTAGGGTCCGAGCTGCGGTGGACAGTCGACCAACCGCCTCGACTGTGTGCTGTGTGCTGTGCGCGTCGCGTCGTCTGTGCGCTATGGAATTGAAGCTTGATCGATGCACAGGCACAACGGTGTCGTTAGGAATGCTTTGGATCCCGCTGAAACGGTAGTGGACCTACGTGGACTGCGACGCCGGACGACCCTTGCCAGTACGATATGTACTCCAGGACAGCGAAGCGATGAAGGTCGATGATCGCACCGTGTGTTTCGTAGACGTATGACTCATACACCCTCGCTTCGCACAAAGCTCCAACCGGTGCTCGGGTCCGCAGCCACAACGGTCCGGCAACTCCTGAGTGTTCCTCAGCCGCGATCAGCCTCAGAGGCACCACCAAAGTTCGGAGAATTCTGGCCAGTGAGCCCGGCCCGAGCTCACGTCAGGAATCAGGGTGGAGCTGAGCCTACACTTATTGACGTAAGCAATGCATTGCGCAGCATCGTTGAATGCATGACCGTCGCATAGGTGATCCGGCGATTGCCGATATCACGTCAGCCGCGGATGCAGTCGCTCGTCGCCTGGTGCCTCTTCTCCATCGTTCCGACTGCCGTATCCTTCAAGATCCAAGTACCACTCCGGTGTAAGGCCCTAATGTCATCAACAGCATTCACGGGTGCAAACGTAATAGACCTCACCGCCGTCAAACGATCGATGGCATTCCACGGACCCTGAGCAGGCATCAGTTCCGTCGCGGGTGGAGGGGACTGAGAGGGTCTACCTTCACTTTGCCGCGGAAATTAGCCGCGACTTCCGACCGGAACGTCTTGATAGGATCTAGCCCCTGCTTGTTGCACCTATCCAAGACGACAGTCAAACCCGTGCCGAGACCGTATATTCACGCACAACCAAGAAAACCATCTGTGGCCAGTGGTCACGTCTATGCACTGATCAGCGTTGGTCGCACGGATGAATGGGATTCTCACGCGTAATTTCGTCTGCGTGGATGATCTGCAGAAGCCGAGCACTTTCGAGGTCCTTGGCAGCGAGGAACTTTTCGATCGTCTTGGGGTTGACATCCAGACCTCGACTTCTGCGAGACTGTCAGCTTGCATATAGAAGCGATACTCTAGTGACGCGGCAACTCACTCGGCCACAAGATGAATGATACTGATCCGAGCACTTAGCGAGTGAGCTGTTTCCAGTGCGGAGTCCCATAGACCAGCGTGCACTGAGAGATGTCAGAGTAAAGTTCGGGACTCAAACATAAGTGATTGGACTTGCCGGTGTGAGCGCCAAAGTAAGACCCGAGTTCCTGTCCACGATATGAGCCACGCAAAGGGTATGCAGCTAACATGATGAAATGACCTCCAAACGCCGATTAAGCAAGGTAAAGTGCTTTGCTTCGTCCTCTGCAACCTTGGCCCAATCCAAGAAATATTCAACAGGGAGCCGCTGGCCGTCCACCTCGACATCGGCAAAGCGTACGATGATGTCCCAACTGAGTGGCTTCAGCGCTTGACAACCTGACGACGATGTGATCTTACGCGAGGTCGATGGCGTACTGCTCGATGTTGGCAAGTGCGTCTATACATCTAATTAGTGATTGCAACTCAAACTCGGCCGAACGAACGAAGCATCAGAATACGACTTTTCTCGCTGCCGCCTTTTCCACTGGGCGAGAGTGAGTCGATCTAAGCCGTCTGTAACATACACGCACCGCTTCTTGACATCCCGTGCTGGAACCTTATCGACCTCCCTTGGCGGGTGGTCGAGCATCACCTCCTTTTCGCGCTTTGCCTCGGCCCTGCTCGGTCGTATGGATTCGAGTTCACCGGAACGCAGACGTGAACAGCATTCTTTGGTTAAGAGGCATTTCAGCACTGGCGACGCTGTTCGGAGAATCAGGTTGGCGAACGAGACAAGAGATGTTGGGAGATTGTCAGGCAGGATTGCCGCTTGTTTGCCGACGCGGGAGGTAGACGTGGGAGTGGATGCAGCAGATTCAGACGCTTGATTGGAGATCGACAGGCTGGCAAGAGATACCACGGGAGGATCGGCGAATTCTACGCGACTATTTAGCATTGATTCAACACTCATTGCCTGCAAACAGACCTTCGCTCACACTCTTCATTTCTACTAGCTCCCACTCGACCGTTGGGGTTCCAGGTGTGACAGTGTCAAGCGCGGGTGCCTCAACGTGCACCCGTGCGTGCTCGTTCTCACCACAGATACGAACTTCGTATACACAGGTCTCCATCCCAGTTGCTCCGTCGGTTAGCTAAATATCTGATTGGTTGTCAAGCTTACAGCTCGAACCATCCTTGAGGTCTGTGAGATGATGCGAGTCAGTGCGAGTCGGTCACGCATTCGGCACTAAAAGGAACAAACTCGCCAAAATCGTACTAGCACAGGTTCAACCCAAGCGAGCAATTACGCATTCTCGGGCTCACGTACCTGATGCCACGGACATACTTGTGATGTCAGTTTGTGAGCCATCAGAAGGTCTTGCTTACCAATCGTCCTCGTATCCTCCATGTCATCGATCGGAGCATGGCTCAACGGAGCACCCAGGTGTGGGCAGATCGCCTCCATGCAATACAGTTCAGGATTGTTCGAGCCCCTTTGCTCCTCTGTTGAAGCAATCTTGAAGAGCAATAGCTTATGGTAGGTACTTGGCTGCGTCTTCGTCCTCAATGTCAACGAGAACCGCGTGTGCGACCTCAAGGCGCTCAAAGGACACAATCTGGGAGAAATTAGGATCGTGATTGGCAGTGAAGCAAGACAACCTACTCGACGAACTGTTTGTTCTCCGACATTGTGTAGTGCCTTGGGCAAAACAAGACTGTATACTCGTATGGCAAGGCAAACGACATCCTGAAACAAACAAGTCACGTGAAAACGTTCCACGTGGCTTTCTGAAAGTATATATGCCGTCAGCGCCTTGTGAATACCTCATACCTCATCGCAACCAACTACAAGTAATCATCGAGCCAGCATGGAGAGAAACAAGGGCTCCAATGTCCCAGTAGGCACTGCAGCTGCCGGAACAGCTAAGGAACCGTCGTTGCATCAGAGCTCATCGCCATCTCCACCACCAGCACGAGTGATCGACGAGACCACCAACCTAGCAACGTTGACGGATCAAGAGATAATGCAGCTCATGAGTGAGATGAAGGACGATAGAACTGGCGCATCGGCAGCCATGAACAAGGTGCGCACAGGAATGACTGCTGCAGTGTTCGGGCTAAACGTCGCTAGCCTCTGATAACCACGCCCGTGCCGATCTCTGTCATTCGCCAAGAGTACGCGAATGGCTCAAAGACAGTCATCAAGAAGCTCGAATGGCTCGAGCAGCAAGGCTGGGATCAAGTCTGGCGGGCCAAAGGGGATGGTGACTGTTTCTATCGCTGTGAGCAGGATCCTTTTGCGTCGGCAACGAATGCTAAGCTATACTGTGCGGTAGCTTTCACACTTGCGTACCTACTGCGCCTACTGCACTCGGAAGACTCGGCGCTAGCGGCCACTATGGCCTTTGAAGCCATACAACGAAACACTGCGGTCATGGCAAGCGTTGGGTTTGACAACGAATTGGTCCGTCTGTCGGTGATAGCTTTCCCGGCGGAATCCTGACAGGCCTATAACATCAGATTGAAGACTTCCTTGACCCGCTTCTCGTCTTCATTCGGAAGTTCGCGTCCGGGGAAGGGGACCCAACCGAGTGGAGTATCGTGCAAGAGCTCCAGGACCCAGAGACGAGTAACTGCATAGTGAGTCGGGCCGAACGATACACCGGCGTCGCTGACGACTTTCAGGTCGTGGTACTGCGTCTCATGGCTTCAGCACACATACGCACTCATGCGGATGACTTTGAGCCTTTCCTTCTCAACCCGCTCACATGCACACCAATGCTGCCAGACGACTTCTGCCGATCCGAGGTCGAGCCGTGCGGTCGCGAGGCTGATCATGTTCAGATTCTCACCCTTAGTCAAGCGCTTGGAGTTCATCTTCGGATATTGTATCTCGACCGAAGTCAGCTGAGTGGCGGAGAGGCTAATTGGGTCGACTTTGGCGAGCAAGATGAGGAGGCGGCTATCAAAGGACGGCCACTGACATTGCTGTACCGGTATGTCTTGCTTGTGATCACTTGCATTGTTCGCTGACAAGCCTGTTCATTGCAGTCCTGGGCACTACGATGTCCTCACGAAGGACACTCTGCCGTCTTCATCGTAGTATAGGCGCTTGGCGCATAGAGCTTTGCCATGTACATCGTTTGGTTGCATGTGGCCGGTCAGCCACAACCGGATTTGCTCCCGTTGCCGGGTGTTGCTCAGCCGGGACGTGACCCTACATGTTAGTTGCGTAGTGATGGCCGCTGCTCGAGTGATCGCACCCGTCATGGATTCACTGAGCACATTCAATCGGGAGCTCTTCAAGGGCAAGACGGTGCTGTGTACTGGAGGTCGGTGGCTAGACGGTCGTTTCGTGTATTGACGAGTACCAGGCCGAAGCGGTATTGGGTACACCATCGTCAACGCCATGATGAGACATGGTGCAGACAGCATCATCATCGGCAGGGAGTGAGCTATTCTGCGATCACCTGATCAGTAGACTGACTGCGTCGCTAGCGCTGACGGCCTCGTCTCATCGGCCAAGAGACTGACCGAGGCAACTGGTCGAGAGTGTCTCCCGGCGGCAGCCGACGTAAGGCAGCCTCTGGAACTGAAGGAGGCCGTAACGCAGGCGATCAAAAAGTATGGCAAGATTGACTATGTGGTGTGTGGTGGGTGTCACCGAGGACTCGAATTACAGTCGAAAACTAATCTTACGATCAGGGGCTGCTGGTAACTTGTCTGTGCTGCAACGAGCCACCGGAAGTTCCACTGACAGACGCAGCCTTGCGCCTATATCTGGTCTGTCCGAACGAGGGTTCAAGACTGTTGTAGATATCGACTTGGTGCGCTTGGCTGGCTGCCTCGACACTAGTGACTGACCGCAAGAGTAGCTTGGCACGTACAATACCATCAAAGCTACCATCGACCATGTTCGAGCTTCCAAGGGATCCTATCTGCATATATCGGCTATGCTGCACTACCGAGGAATGCCGTTCCAGGCTCATGTATCGGCAGCAAAGGCTGGCGTAGACGCGCTCAGCCAAGCGTTGGCAGTAGAGGAGGGTCCGAGGGGTGTGCGGTCTAATGTCATTGCACCAGGGTATGGATCGTACAGCCTATTGCAGTAATGCTGATGCACCTGGTAGACCCATCGGCGGAACAGCCGGCATGGATAGATTGACGCCAAAGGGACACGATGCGGCCGCGATGATTCCCCTGGGCCGCATGGGTGACAAAGGTGAGTTCCCCATGCCAAGAACGTGCTTGACTGACAGTACGGTGAAGAGGATATCGCGAATGCAGCTGTATTTCTCTTCTCGCCAGCCGCAAGCTGGATCACAGGTGTTGTCCTAGTACGTGCCTGGTGCAGCGCGCAGGCGTTACTGACTGGCGGCGATAGGCCGTAGATGGTGGCGAGCATCACCTTTCGACGACACCATTACCCTATCCGCAGAGCGTTCTCGATCCCGAATCGGTCAAATCAATCATCAAGCCGAAGTTATAGTACGAACAAGGAACAAGCAGATGTATCAAAGCAGCATTGCATCCACCATCACTGTCCGTTTGCGAAGGAAATTCACCTGAGCCAGGAAGACGTAGCTCCACAGCTGAATGCCCTCTGTCCTTTCTTCACTGAGCGTGCTGAGATGGCCAATCGTGAATGAAGTACCGACAGCGGAGAACACCGTAATCCAGACTGCCGTGTAGATCACTGATGCGGCCCCGGTGATGCTGTCCCCCAGGCGCGTTTGTGGTTGTGTGAGGCTGGAGACGAGGCTGCTGTCAGTGCACCAAGTCGGCGTCAACAGTCCGCCGTCTTCAACCAGCGAGCGAATCCTACCCTGGCGACATAGGCTGAGCTGACGTTGGAATCGTACGCGGCCGTGATGTTGTCCCGGTGGACGTGATTCACGTAGATAGCAATTCAATCGGACCAAGCTGCAGGACCGTGTTCTGCTCGCTGGTGTTCTGACCAACGGTGAGCCCAGCGCAAACCCAGCAGACAGGCACACTTTTTTTGCGGATAAAGCCTACATGTGTAGTGTCAGTCATCGCCATCTCTCTTTAAGTCCTTATCACTACGTGCGCATGGCCCTCTCCCAGCTGATGATCACGAGTACGAGCAGGCGCAATTTGGGCGAGGGGCGAGTTGTCGACGCCCGTGCGTCACTCAGAGTGCGGGGCTCCGAAAGTGACTTTGCTGGGCGGCCAGGTCGCGACAGTGTCGACCAGCAACACAGTCCAGTACAGTGAAGCGGGATGCTGAGACGTACTTCGCCATTCACATCCAGGCAGCTCCTGACTACCCACCTTGTTGGCCGGTCCCCATCGGTTCAAAGGTACCACTTCCCACGATCACCCCTTGACCAGCTGCGTGCCTTTCAGTCGTCTCCGCGCAGACACGACATTTTCTTCATAGCGTTGCCTGCACTCAAGAGCTCACTTCTCAATGTGACGAGGTTCTCACTCCTGTTGTTACCTTTTGCATGGAAGTACCGGTACGTGCTTGATCTCACTGGCGTCTCTTGTTGACTTTTGCAGTTGGCACCATAAATACCGACGGACGACGCTGCTACTCATTCAGATTCCTGTGAGACACCTCGCCAGATTGACTTGATTACCTACGCTGATGCTGCTGGGCAGCTTTTTGCGATATGCCTTGTGTTTGCTCTCGGTTTAGATCAGAGTCCACGCACAGACAGATGGCGACTGCTCCTCATGTCAGACCATGAAGAACTGCAATGGGCCCGCAGAAAGTCAGTGAAGCCGCCCGGTGATCTCTTCGAGCTGACAGCTTACTCAGACGGGACGAAGTGCTCGACAGTGATGGTCCATTACTGCTACCATCCTCAGACCCGCGCGTAGGACGCGTGCAAGCTATCGCCGCTCGTCTCGTCACTGCCCTGGAGGAGCAAGAGGAGCATGTAGTGTGCGGCGCGACGTGGCCGCCGAAAGTTCCACGGGAAGACTTGAGCCAAGTCATGCATGAGCGAGCTCTGGGTCGAAGGGAAGGTTACAAGCCGAGTGCGACGGCGACCAGCAGTTTCATGCCCTTCCGCCCCCCGAGCTCGAATCCGCTCAAGACGCTAGAGAGTGGAGATTGGAATCTATACCTGATCGACCTGGTTCGTTGTTCTGCTCGCCTTCTGTATCGAGCCGCTAAAGTCTCGCAGCCGAAAATCAATGCGTTTGCGCTACCTTCCAAGGACGTCTTTGTCTACACTGGGCTACTCGACCTGGTGGATGACGACGGGATGTTGGCGGCAGTCCTGGCGCATGAGATCGCACATGTAACGCAGAGGCACGCTGTGGAAAATGTGAGTCTCCGTGTTGCCAAACTCTTGCGCACTGCTGACGGTCTTTTGACAGCTGGGTGTGCGTAGCCTGAGCGCGGTGCAAGTCGGTCTGCTGACGCGTGCAGTTCTTGAACGTCGCTGCTGTGGCTTTCGACGTCATACGCGGCATCTCGTTCGCCTTGACAATCTCCTTCCCTTTGTAAGCTCTCTCCTGTCTCAGGTTACCGTTTTCAACTCACGTTGATATACAGTGTGACCGACTCTGCAGCCCTGTTCATCAATTGGGTCAATGATGTCGTTGCCGAGCGCGCATATTCTCGCAAGCTCGAGATGGAGGCCGATTCTGTTGGGCTCGACGTACGTGATGGCATGGCCGAGTCATCGAAATCGAAGCTGACGAGGCAGTTCATGGCTTTGGCAGGGTATGACCCACGCTCCGCTCATGACCTGTGGGATCTTATGAGTGCCGTCGAAACGGATGCTGCCAATGCTGGTCAAGCAGTGACGGTAGAAAATCGATTCGCGTTGCTTCGCACTCATCCACCAAGTGAAGTCCGACAGCAGGTCAGCATTTCTGGTCCGCCGAACACTGGGCTGATGAGGATTTCAGGCGATCCGGAAGCAACTGCCTATGGCTATGAAGGCTTTCAGCGAACGCAGCTCCCGTCACTTGCCGCAACAGACCTCACCTGCTACTTCGACTGTTGAAACCGAAGTAACAGCTGAAGCCTGAGACCTTGACCAATGTAAATAATTTTAATCACTGCGACGTCACCCGCGGGCCGCGGGTGAGGTCGGCAATACGGCCAACGCGGATTGGTCTGACTGCAACCTGGCAGACACAGACTCCGCTCGCTGTAAACATCCTCACTCCGGAAACCAAGTGAGCCATTTCCGCCCGAAGGTGGCCGTAACTGGAGATCACTTGCGGACGACAGACAGACGCCACAGTCAAGTGTGCTTACGTAACGCGCCGAGTTGGTTCCTGTCTTCCTTGTGCTCTCGCCAGTATCGTCTGGGGCCGTGCACCGCTTCAACTGGCAAAGCGCATACATCAAGAGGACTGTACACCTGCTCTGCCGGTGCAGAAGTCTTCCTTTAACTACCTTGCAACTTGCAAACACCAAAAACGGGGGCTGCGCAAAACGGCATTCTGAGACGCGTGCCAGAGCGCGTCCGTGCGCATCGCACCTTGGCCCTCCTTCGGGCCACTCGAGAGTCCTTCGCCACCAAGACGGGACGTAGCAACGCGTGCTCGATCGTACAAAGGCTGTCGAGGGCGGCAACATCTTTCGAGTGGGCAACACCTAACACGAGGACGGCATCAGGGGTTGGCTGGCGTTTCGGAGGTTACTGGGAATACTGGGGCTGGCATCGCAGTCAAAGCAAAGGATTGCAAGTCGAGGCCGCCCTGGCACTTGACCGCATTTGCCTACCGAACGTATGAGCTGCTGCGGCCTAGGTATGTGGGCAGCATACGCAGTTGATTGAGCTCACTGTGTGCAGTTGCCTACCTTCAGCTACACCCTCTGCTTTAGTTCCTAGTGCCCCGGACCTATCAACATGGTGGCCGACGTGATCGTTGGGCAAATGGACGATGCACAGTCCCCAAACCCGTCCTCGAACCCACAGGAACAAGTACCAGTGGGTGCGGTAGATGGCCAGCAACTCGACAGTCTGCCCAACGTTGCCGACCTAGATCCGACATGCGGAGGGTGCAAGAAGGCGATCGATCAGGAGAGCGGAGGCGTTGTGGTTGCTTTTGGGTGAGGCTGCTCGTCAAGACCTGCTCATCAAAGCTGACCGATCCTATAGTTCTTCACTCTGGCATACGAACTGCTTTCGATGTGCAAAGTGCAATGACCGCGTCACGGCCGATACCAACTTACTGCTACTATCTGATGGCAGCCCTGTATGCGGCAACTGCTCATACCAAGTGCGTCAGAGGGTTCCTTGTTGCTGGGCCGGGCTCACGATCACAGTGCTTTGTGTGCAAACAAGCCATCACAGAGGAAGCTATCATGACTGGCGACGAGTCATACCATGCCCATTGCTTTACCTGTCGTTCGTGCTCGCGGCGGATAGAGGAACTTGTCTTTGCCAAGACTAGCCAAGGCATATACTGCATGGTTAGTCGTGCACAGCGCATTACATTACACGAGCTGATGGCCATACCAGGCATGTCACAACGAGAGAGTAGCAAAAAGCAGACGGCATGCCGAGGCCAAGCGTAATCGGGCCGCTCGCAAGGAAAAGGAACGTGAGCGAGAACGAGAGCGAGAACGGGAACGCGAGAGGGAGAATGGCAAAGATGCCAGTTCCCTGGCCAACATCCCAACAGACGTCTCCTCAAGCGACGTAGCGTCTCCCTTGCAGCCTGTGGCCAGTCACTTCCCGTCATCGGTCATCGCTCCATCACCCAACCCCTCCAATATTTCGCAATTTTCGACTCCGGCGGTCACACCTGTGGCTTCCGGGTCTGGCGTCTTCAACGAGCAAGCATCGCCACGCGACCTGGACGCACAAAGGCAAACCGCGGGCTCCGCAGAGAGCAACGATGCCGCTAGGTCACCCTCCCGAACACGAACTCAAAGCCATGACCGTGAGAGGGTCGCTGATTCAGGCCGAGAGCGCACCACGTCTGCTTCTGGGGCCATGTCTAGGCTCAGGCAAGAGACGCTACCGCTTCCTTCTTCACCAAGCGGGAACCTGGCCGCTATGCGTCGCAAATCATTTGACGAGTCTGCTCGCGTAGCCGCAGCGCGCTCGAGTCCCGCTATACAACATAACCCAAGCCCTTCTCTCGGCTCCTCTCCATCGCTGAGCAACGATAGGAACTCAACGACCGCTGCCGATCCAAGCAAAGGGCCGGGCATTGGACTTGGCGTCGGGCCCGTAGGTCTAGGCGTGCCGATGACTAAAGCGGAACGACGCCGGTCTATCAACCCTGGCATGACCTTCAATCTTGAAGCCGAGTCCAACAAAGCCGATGGCCGGCTTGCGCCATTACCTCCTTCACCACTGCGTGCTTCGTTTACAGAGTCTGCGCCGCTCGTACAACAAAGCACTGAACCTCGGACACCTACTTCACCGACCCCTCCCAACCTCTTCAGCTCCTCGACCGAGCAGACCTCGCTGCCAACGGTGTCCACTCAACCAGCAACGCCAAAGGCACCAGTCAAGGAACTCGGCACGCTACCGCTACAACCGCGGACTAGTTCTTTGCCGGATCAGATGGCTAACCTTGCCAAAAGTCCCAGCCGGAACGAGGAATCGATGGGCTTCGAACAAGGAAGCCGGCGTCCCCCCATGGGTCCGCGCAATCAAAGCAGCTCGTCAGGTCGGAGCGTCAACGCCAACCGAGATACACCTCTATCGCTCGATTCGCCGGCGTTGAAGACCGCTGCCGAACGGCCATTGCCTGCCTCTGACAGCGATTTGGCAAGAGAGACGACTCCCGTCGCTGCCATGGAAGAGCCCGCCAACGCTCCGCGCATTGATGCACCAGCCTTGCCACCCATGTCGTTCTCTCTGTCCGATCCAGACTTTGCTCTTTTGTTGAACGACATTGAAGTGACACCTCGCAAAGACGGAGAGAAGAGCAAGACGCCGACGACCGGCAGTACCATTCGCGGCGATGCGAATGGCCAAGGCGACCAAGCGATGGCCACCTCTCCTTCTCTGCATCGCAGCCCTCAGATGAGCACCATCTCCTCCGCCATCAATGGGGATCAGTCAATGCTGCCGCCGCGAGTCGATTCACGGGGCCGCCTATCCGAGGCCTCTGGGCCGGAACGGTCCCCTCCATTTCTTCGCAGACGTCAGGTCTCAGCCGAATCAACGACTTCAATCGATTCTCGATCAGGAGGCGAAAGCACTCAGCCGCTGCTTGCAGCTCTGCTGGCAAGTGCGCGAGGTAGCGGCGGTATTTCTGTCGAGGTCGACATTACCCTTCTTGACAATGTCGTGAAAGAACTCGACGATCTCTCGAATCTAGTGCATACGCTCAAAGCGAAGTACACTGGCGCTCGACGGTCCAGCCAGCAGTACAGCGAGGGCCTGACAGTGGCTGGCGAGGAGTACGACAAAGAAGTTACCTTGCGCAGAGATGCAGAAGCCGAGGTGACGAGGCTCAGGGCGCAGCTGCACGGTCAAACGGCGCGTCTGTCAGTCATATCAGGTGATGAACGACGACAAGAGTCGATGCGCCGAAGATCACACGATCTCGCTCAGAACCTGAGTGGACTGGAAAAGGACATCTCCAAATTGCGTGCTCAACGTGACATCTCCTTGGCCGAGGTGCAAGAGCTGGAGGCTAGCAGGAAAGGGTATGTACTTCTGCATCGTACGGTACCGCATTGACCCACTTTCAGCGATTCAACGAGCAAGTCGCCCTTGGACCGCTCCCTGTCGACTCGGCTTGACACGATCAAGGAGCAGTATAAGGAGGAGCTCGAGCCACTTACGGCTCAGCGAGAAGCGCTCGTACGCGAAGTCAGCGACTTGCGGGACAACCGCGACGTCTTCCTGGAGGAGTCGAGCGCCCTTGCCGCCAAGAATGATGAGCTAGCCGAGCTGAATGCTCAATTGACCCGCCAAGCCGAGATGCTGCAGGAGTCGTTGGCACGTTCACGACCAGCTACGATCTTCAGCAAGGTGCGGACGCATCCGAGTGGCTCGCCGTCGCTGTCTTCTCTGGCAACATCAGCCACGTTGCATGAGGCGCCGGAGGAGACTGCGCGGGTGATCAAGGTTACGAAACCAGAGGCTATGATGGAGGCCGCTCCCGTACGAAAGTTCAAGTGGTACAAGTCATCGAAGGGTCCCGAGACCACGTCCTCGTCTGCGTCAATCTCCAAGCCACTGGGTGTACCTGCTGATCGCAGCAAAACGCGACCTTCGACGGATAGCGGGGCTCGCGAGCACATCTTTCAACAGCACAGTACGATGCGCTTCACTCGATGCGAACACTGTAACGACAAGATGTGGGGTTTACAAGAGCTGCGCTGCGCTGGTAAGAGAACAAAGCATTGTCAAGAAATACGCGCTAACACACACAGTCTGCGGAATCGTCTGCCACTCGAAATGCTCGGACAAGCTACAGAACAAGTGTACGCCCGCCTCAAGTTCGCGCGCCGCGGAGACGATTCCAGAAGGACCTCCAGGTATGGCACAGTGAACTGCTGCTTGGGCTGCCTGGCTGACAGCTCTCAGTGCCGTCAATGTTTGGACGAGACCTCGTAGAGCAGGTGCACAGCGACAAGCGTTCTGTTCCAGGCGTTGTTACCAAGTGCATCAAGGCTGTAGAGGCTGTCGGTGCGTACTTGTGATCGAAGCAAGCTCGGTTTTAACGCCTGTCGGAAGGTATGGAGCACGAAGGCATCTACCGCAAAAGTGGAGGCGCCGGGCAAATCAAGCTCATCCAACAGCTGTTCGAGCGAGGCGACTATGATGCTTTCGACTTGGAAGACCTTGACACGTTCAACGACATCAGCTCCGTTACGTCGGTCCTCAAGACTTATTTCAGATCGTTGCCAAATCCTCTTCTTACGCATGAGCTTCATGAGTCGTTTTTGGCTGCTGTTGGTACGTATTGCTGACTTCAGCTTGCGCGGTTGGCTCACGTAATGCCTAGCTATCAAAGACACCGATAACAGACACAGTGCGCTGTGTGCGTTGATCAAGCAGCTACCTACCGAACACTACAATACGCTACGAGTGCTCGTGCTACATCTCAACCGGTACGTTAAAGTACTCGCAGTAAGTCAAGCCACAGCTGATGATTCGGTAGTGTCAAAGCTAAAGCCTCGATCAACCTGATGTCGGCGCAAAACCTCGGTATTGTTTTTGGACGTGAGTCTGAGGATCCCAATGGTTTCAGATGAACACAGTTGATCACCCCACTAGCCACCCTCATGCGCTCGGCGGAACCTAGTCGCGAGTTTGGGGACCTTGTATGTCACTTTTGCGCCGGGTCGGCGCTTCGAACTGACATGATCAAACAGGGCGGGAAGAGCCAATCGGTGGAGTGGATGATCGAAAACGCCCCGCACGTTTTCAGCGAGGCAGCATGAGCTGGTGCATGTATTCGCCTATGGAGGAACAAGACGGACTAGGGAGTGCACGAGTGGACAGTCGTACTGCGCAGCAATTCATAGCATTCATGACGGGAATCACACGATGCCGTGCTCGGGCTTCTCGCCTCTAGCGAGCGAATCTTTGGTGTGGATGTCTAGCGACTCCCTGAGGCGCGTCAGTATTGTAGCTAAACAAGGATGCAGCTCACCAAGTCGGCGGTTGATCGAGTTCTCTCGGCGGGGTGCTTTCGGCGCTTGAAGCCGCAAAGATCGTTGCAGCCGCTCCGGGGTCACTGACCCTATACTTGCCTTCAAGAGAACGGCGGTACGTTGCGCCGACTGCATTCTTCGGCGCCCCGCTATAGGCCATTAGCCAGGCAGTCACCGTTCAGCAACTGCCACGTACTCCTTCAACGACCATAGCGGTCTGGGCTTGCGTCTTGACCACAGTGCACGGGCAAGGAAGGCTGCCAAAGTCAGGATGAAGGCCACCATTGTCATGAAGATCGTGCCGCTTCACGAGAGTCAGCGCAGATGGTCGATCATGCCATGGAGCTCACCCAGGCTGTACAGTGACAACAGCTTGTAAACCGAGGTCTTTGACGACCTTTTGGTACTTGGTGAATGAGGCCAGATCAAGAGCCCACTGCTCGATTATCAGTCGGGCTCTTGGGGAAAGCGCAGACGCACCTCGACAATGATCAAGATGCCTGCCGCAATGTTACTGCCGAAAGCCCAGCGGGTCCACTTCCAACCATCCTTGCGCTGTGCCTCCCACTCGCCTGATGCGGCCAGGGTCCAGATGACGGCAAGCCACGACAAGATGACACCTGTGAAAAGTATCAGCCCACTGCCCGGCTCTGTCCCAATGCACGAACCCGCAATGTGTATTGCGCCTTGTGCGTCAATGTAGGACACGGGGTTGGCAGCTGAAAGTTGCGAGCTGATCGCACGTCAGAAGCTGGCATGTTGAGGTCAGTCAGTATCAACGCACAAGACTCGTAGATTCGGCGGCAAGGTTGAGAGTATTGTTTCCATCCCTTTACCGAACGCGCGCTTCTCAGAGCACACCTCGGTCACGCTGGTGCAATCAGTAGGGCCAAAAGGAATGCACTTGCATACTCACGGAAACGTCCCATTGGTTACGGCTCTGGCGCACCATCCCCATGTACTGAGCATCAGACTCGACTCGGTACCATTGGTCTCGACGATGAGCTTGACGGTCCCAAGGCCAGGAATGATCGGGGCCGACAATGTTCCGATCAAGGAGAGCACAAACGCTATGAAGACGGGGAAGAAGAGCTATCACACCCTCAGCTGGCGCTATCATGGCATTTGAGTACGCACGTAGGTCGCTTGATTGTTTGACCACTCGCGGTGCGGCGGATCCATGTCGTATAGAATCGTGCCGCCGGGGCCTAACATCCGCCTCTGCATGTTAGAGTAGCTTGTCAGATCAGTCAATGATCCTCGTTGTCGCGGCGCAGTGTTTGCTCATGCTCAGTGCGCAAACCAGTGCTACCGAGTGACAAGCTTGAAAGGAGTCAGTGTTTCGAGGTTGTTTCGGTTCCCAACAATCCTTTGCTGCTCCATCTGAATGGAGCTTGACAAACTCGTAGCGAGGTTGACGCAGCAGGCGTCATAGAGTGCTATGGTTATGCGTTGCATGTTCATCTAATGCAAGGACGCTACGAAGCTCTGATGCCCAAGTCAGCAGTTGTAGGCCAGGCGTGAGCACACGAACCTGCTCCAATTTTGAGACGGCCGCCTTGAACGTCTCGACCTGTCTCCAGCAGTCGAGTGGTCGGTCGGCATTTTGACTACAGACTATCAGTCCGACGAGTTGCAAGCTGTCCGCGCGCACTGACAGATAGCACTGCACAATCTCCTTCTTGGCATCCCTCACATCCTTGCCCTCGCGCTCCTCACGCTGCTTGACCAGGCGCTCGACCTTGCTGCGAACCTCTTCGATATCCTTGCCGAGCACATCGCTGCTAAGCCCCGGCTTTTCCTTGTCCAGGTTCTCCTTCTCCAATGCGGCGGAGATGGACGACAGAATCTTCTCCTCCTCAGAGCGGATATGAGCAGACTCGGCGTTCAGCCGACGCAGGATCGCTTCGTCATGGTTTGAAGCCGGAGCTTTAGGAGAGGATGGGTGCGAGAGCTGGTCAATGAGGGATGGCGCGAACTGGGTTGGTCAGTGGTGCCAGTCTCGCGCGGGCTGTCGAACGGACCTGAACGGACGTCGACATCTCTGGCGCCTCTACGACGTGTTCTGTCTGCACCTGACTCGACTGTGCTGCTCCCATCGTGTGCCCGGTTGATCCACTGCTACAAACAACTGTCGACTGGGATCAGCGCCGGCGCCGAGGGGGTTCCAGGCATCGGACATTTCGGCATTCGGCCGGTCAACCCCTTGCTCAGCATTAGAAGTAGATTCATAACAGGTCATGACATGGTCGTAGTAATGGATCGTGTTCAGATCGTCTGCGGCCCGGCCGATACCCGGAGACGAGATCACAGCTTTGGCGCCGTCTGAGCTTCAGCTCGAGTGCGACGCGACACGTTGAAACCAAACGCGCTGCCGCTACGGAAGAAGCCTATAGGTTGCGAGTCACAGATCAGCTGCACAATTCGCTCATTGACCGTATCACTGACGCGAAGTGGTAGTTAGGTCATCCCCCGCGTCGCCGTCGACAAAGGAACCCGTGTCCGCCCCGCTGGTCCCCGAGGCGCGCCGGCGGTGCAGCGATTCGAAAGGAACGTGCGCATCGTACGGTGCAGCGTCGGGTGACACAAGCCGTGATGATAAGCTCGAGAATGGCGTCGTCGTGCTCGGATCGGCGACGGGTGGTGAGGCTGGTGGGCGCATTGGCGGTGGCGTCCATGATGCCCGTTGAAGGACTTGGGTGCGGTCCATCATGACTTCTACGTTGTGGAGCTGTAAGCAGTCTGAATCGATTGATTGTCCCATACGTACGCATCCGTAGTCCGTGTACAATGGCTCGCAGACTGCCGACTTCTTCGAGTACACGCAGGCTTTCCGTCGTTGTCCGCCTGGTCGGTGATCAGCTGTTTGTATTCATCAGCCGAGCGGACGTACACTTCAGCGCGACGTTCTAGTCCATCCATGGCATGAGCCAGACCCTGCACTACGTTGCGCAGTGCCGTGACCGCCTCGGCCATTGACATGGTCGACCACGCTGAAAGCGGTGCCAGTCTCACCGGCGCCATCGCAATGGCGCTCGGCTGGGCAAATGGAGCCGTGTACGACGACAGGAAAGGCGACGTGTGTGGGCTTGATGAAAAGCCTGGATCCGACGTCGGATCGGGCAGACTTGACGCGTCTTGAGGCCATGGATTGGAGCTTGATGACTCGGTGCTGGCTGCCAACGGGGAGGCTGGGTGAGCCGCAGGCAGTCTTAGATCACCGACGTCGACGTTGAGTGCCTGCACGTCGCTCAAGACCTCTTGAAAGCCTGGAGCCGCGTCCGGCCATCGATTCTCTGGAATCGTGTGTCGTCCCCAGAAACGACCCAATGACCGCTTAGCTTCTTCCGCCTCACGCTTCGCTGCGCGCAGATCCTGTTCCAACGTCTCGACCTTGGCCGATAGTTGGTCATGATCTCGGGCCATGGCGGCCATCCGGGCGTCATTGACGGCGAAGAAGCCGGACAGCGCCTGGAAAGGACATGCTCGAAGATGTGCAGGCAGATCGCACCGCGGAACGGTGACTGGACACCCGTGCGTGCTCATCGGGCAAGGTGTAGGGACCTCTGCGCAGACGTCGAGATGGACGGTCATACCGTTGCGGGGCACTGTGTGTGGTAAGACGCATGTCCTTTCGATGGATGAAAGTGGACTGACGAGCTAGACGACATGCTGGACATTGGTCTTCTCGTGCAGCACAGTCGACCAGGTGATTCTAAGCATGACATCAGCTCACCCCGGCTTGTACAGAATCAACTAGCGTACCATGCGGTCCTTCACGCGGTACCTTGCACCGCAACCCTCGCAAATCTGTCTTCGAGCGCCGCACCTCAAACTCAAATGACCATCGAGGTCCTTTCGCAACATCTATGCTATCAGTCAGCCATACACCTCTCCCGGTTGCTACACAGGACATACCTCGACGTCACAGTCATTCGCAGAGCATGTCACTAGGCTAAACGCGCACTGAACTTTCTCGTGATGTTCCAACATCCCTCGTTGCGTGATCGCGTCGCAGTGTGAGTGTCGGCAGTGTACCAGCAACTCATCCACGAGCTTGCGGTGTCTCAGTATTTAGCTTGAGCTGCAGGCGAGCAAAGCTCACATTTCTGATGATACCAGGGGCTGGCTTGACCTGATCTCGGGTCAAAGGCGAACGATCTATGGGGCACTGGGCGGTCTGATCGAGAGCTTGTGAGATGCATCCTCGACAGAAGGTATGGGAGCATGTCGTTGTCGTCTGCGGATCCACGTATGGAGAGCTATCAAGCTATCGTCACTCATTGACACAAGGTTGGGACGAGTGCGCGCACCGACAGATGCAACAGATCTATGAAAATGATGAATCAGCTCGACGACTGTGACGTTTGATCGAGGCGTACCAAATTGGCGTTGACGTCTTCAGTATAGCTATGCTGAACAGACGATGCCATCCTGTGAGGTCGGTGTGGTTGTTGCTGCGCGCAGGATAGTCAACGAACCAAGCTGGTCCTGAAACGCACCCACGTGGCGCATCCGCCCTGTGTTTCATGCGCCACCACCGATCAAGGCAGACAACCCGCCAGGCGCAGTCGGTACATCGTCAAGGACCGATACTTGCCAACACTCTTCATACTGGATTGCATACCAGCTAGTGCAATTCATGTCCTTGCATCTGGTATGGCAGACGCCATCGTCATGCAGACAAAGCTGTCATGTGGCAGCCAGCTCAAAAGTGCGCCACTCAATGTCCTGTCTTTCAAGGCGTCCTCGCCGTAGAGTGTAGTGACAAGCCATAGTCATCAATTTTGATCCGGGCGCTGGCAAAGGAGAGCCCATGAAAGGTACCCCTGATCGAGCTCTTTAGTTGTGAAGCTCGGGAGAAAAGAGCGCATCCTCGCCTTGTAGCTACTTAAGCCGGCTTTCACACGAACTTCTGCTGTCTCACTTACTCACATATCGAAATGAGCACCGATAGCGTGGAACCTGATACCGATCTCGCTACCGCTGATGACAACACCGTGTCCACCAGCCAGCCCGTACACCACTGCAGAGGCTTCTACTCTTCGACGCACGATCGCACGCCAGAACACGAGCATGAGGTCCGGCACTCAAACCGGGAGTACGGCTCAGCGATGGACGTTTGCGAGTTGACTGACACGCGCACGGAGATACCTTGGGAAGAAGACATGGAGGCTGTCGCTCGCCGCCGCGCTGGGCTGTGATAGAGACGCTATGCATGTCTTCACGTTGTCGTGATTGCTCTATCGCCGCTGGCGTGCAAATGAAAAAGAAAGGACATACAGTAGTCCTTAGACAACACACCGCCCGCGCGATGAAGGCGCACACACTGCTCTTCACGAAATAAATCGACAGTGATCCAATGCATGATCCAACGCCTACTCGTCATCGCTCTCATCCTCACTATCCTCATCCTGCTCCTCCTTCTCCTCTCTCAACGCCTTCTCCACCTCGCGCCTCCGCCCGTCCCTGACCTTGCGCTGGATCTTCATCCAGTTACCCAACGGTGTCTTGTCAACCTCGACGTCCGCCAGAAAGCGCTCAACCTCTGCCCGATCATCCGGCGCAAACGTCACCCCCCGCCGCTTACTCTCAACCCAAGTCCGCGTCGCCTCGAGCTTCTCCACCAGCGTCTTAAGCTGCGCTTGCACTTTGGGCGTCCCCGCCGTCTGGCGCTTGATATGCCGCCGAATAGCCACGATGACAGGGAGCGAGATCTCGGGGAACGCAATGTGCGTACCGAGCGCCGCGTGGTAGTCGCCGAGGATGAAGACGAGCTCGTCGCCGAGCGTTTCCTGGAACGTCCGCGTCTTGGGGTACGCTGCGGGTGCGCGGATGCAGTATTCGAGATCGAGCGGTTTTAGTGTCGAGTTCTTGGGCTTTGAGCGCCGGAACTCGGCAGAGTCGAGGATCTCGAGCAGGAAGGGGGACAGCGGGACGTAGGTGCCCGTGCGTGAGATGACGCGGATGAGCGAGTGCAGGATGTGGAAGCGGAGAGGGAAGTAGCGCGAGCTCGGAAGCAGTCTGCACGTGTGAGCTGTGGACGTTGGATGCAGACGATTCACTCACCTGACAGCACCCAGTGCAATCTGCACCAGCGGGTAGATCAAAGCCTTGAGCGGGCTTTCGAGCCCGCCGTTCTCCTCCTGCGTCTTGCGGTCACAGGCTCCTGCGAGCACAATGCTCCAGAAGTCGATTGCATGCACAAACTGCCAGTTGTACACGGCCTTGAACGCGTCCTTTTCACCGTTTTGGCCAGAGCTGCCTCCGCCGGTCGTTGTCGAGCGGACGACGCCGCGGAGGTGCACGGCGAGCATGCGAATGAACGCGAAGCCGTGTTGATAGGATAGGGCTGGGGCAAGCTGGTAGAGCTCCGAGGCAGTATTCTTCATCAGGTTGAGGGACGGCAGGGTGTGCGCTGTTGTCAGGCGGAAGGGCGGGAGCAGCGCTTGGTACAGCAGCTAGGCCAAGTCAGCTCTGCTTGCAAGCGTTCAGCCACCCAACACACCTTGAGGCAGATATCCTTGATCGACTCGTCGCCCGCGACAAAGATCTTACGGATCGCAAGGAAACAAGCGATTCGGACCTTGTCGACGGCAACAGACCACAGATCCAACAGCAACTTGATGTACGCTCGCAAGTGCTTGCGAGCCGACATGATCCATGGCAGGAGCTTGATCGACTCGTCGACAGCCATGAAGAGCAGCCCACCGGCCTCGTCCTCTTCCGACTTGGCGATACTGGACGGAGTGGTTGGGAGCGACTTGATGAGGTGAAGGAGGGTCGAGAAGTGGGAGAGGATCAGGCGGGGAAGGGTCGCGTGAGGCTCGGACGCAGGCAGCATGCGTCTACGGGCATGCATCAGTGGTGTGCAGGCAGGGAACGATCAACAACTCACATCCGTCCGTTTTGCTGGTACTTGACGGGAAGGTGGTGGGCAAGTACGACCGGCGTGTATTTGAGCGCAGTCATGACGACCTTGTTGAACACTGCCGCAGGTCAGCACGTCGACCGGCCACAGCACACCCGTACGTACCAGCCGCGCTATCAATCGTGTACGCCGTCTCGACGTCCGACTCCTCCTCGTTCATGTGGGCGGCCGCTCTGAACGCCAGCACCGTTTTCCTCAAAGACCGCAGCGAATGTTGCTATCACCCCGTCAGCTCCGTCCAGCGCCATGAGTCGTCGCCACACACCTTGAGCATGCCCTGCTGCCATTGGCGCAGCATCTTTGGCGTCACACTGATCTTACGCCTCTCCTTCTCCTCGACGTTCATCGCGTCATCCTCTTCTTCAGCCTCGACCTCGTCGTCCTCGTCCATGGCCTCTTCTCGGCCCTTGCCCTTGTCAGCGCCAAAGTCGAGCAGGCCAGCGTCGTTCTCCCGCAGGTACTTGAAGAACTCGGGATCCTTCTTCTCGAGTGCGGCCATCTGCGCGGCCATGGCTTCTTCGGATTGAAGGCCGTCGTCCGAGGCATCGTCCCCAGAGAGGTCACCGAACGACGACCCGGCGTCTTCATCCTCGAGCTCGTCTTCTGCGTCCTCTCCCTGAGACGTGTCAGTTTGATCAGATGCGAAACCGACAAAACACGCACTGTGCCAAACAGTTCATCAACCGTCTGAGGTGCGCTTGATGACCAGTCAGTTAGGCTCACATGGCCACAATGAGCCCACACACCTCTTGACGCCCTCGCGCTTGCCCTCCTTCACCTGCTCATCGTCTCCACTCTGCTCCTCGTCGCTAAACTCTTCCGTGTTCTTGCCGCGCTGCTTAGCCTTGCGCTGATCCCGGTCGTCGGCCTTCTTCTTGATCTGCTGGTGCTGCCGCCGGCGCTTGATCGTGTCCTTGAGCTTACCGGACGACGCAAACTTTTTGCTCTGCTTGGTCTGTTTACCCATGATGATGCAAGGTCTCCAGAGAAGTGACGGCGACGGGTTGCTATAGCCCTCCAGAGTGGACCTCGGGTGGACAAAGATTTCGGGTAACCGGGGGGATTCGTTAAACCTCATAGTAGAGCGCACGTGATCATTAGGCAAGACGTGTATTTTATCCTAATCGACGAATCCTAATCGCTCATCCTCATCAGGACACGGCGGGTTGCTACATCATACGCCCACTTGCATATCTCGTGGCATGCTTGCCCAACGCAAAGACCATGCAAGTAGTTTATAGAGGCAGTGGATTTTGGTGCCATTTGCATGACATATGTAAGGTAGCACCGCTCGAGGCGATCCGCACCGCCCCACACCGCCCTATTTCAGGCTAGCATCCGACGGGATCTTGGCGGCATGTGCACACTGCTCGAGCTGCCATCACCCTCTTGTGTTCTGTACCCTCACGCTGTGATCAGAGCAAAGACCAGGCCGAGTCGTAACCGCACAACACAGACTGCGATCGCCGCAGTTGCGTGCTGCCTGCGCGTGCCGGTTTGTACGTAACCGAAACGCAGGACCTAAACCAGGAAACACTCAGAGCGAGCGAGCGACGACTGTATCATTAGTGAGCGGCGCAAACGGCAGCGACGAGGCTCTGACACGCACAGGCGCGTGACGACGTGACGACTGCAACGACGCGCGGGCTAGTCGAGGGCCAAAAGCAAACCTTAGCCTCACGACATCCGCATCGCCCTTTCGGCCTTCACTCCCCGTTACTTGACCTGGACAGCAAGAGCCGAACGACAGAGGCGGCAAGAGCTTGGACCCGTTCGACTTCTTGGTCACAGCAGTCGGCTAGAAGCAATGTTGTGCGTAGTCAAAACCGTCGATCCTCCCAATTAGCGTCGGGCTTACAGGCCCGTGTTTTCAGATATCTTACTGCGGACAAGTTCCCAGTCTGTGAGTGGCCCGGCGGTAGACCCGCAATGGTACTGATGTCCCGCAGTCGTTCCTTTTGGGATCATTGGGTACGCACCCTTTCCGAAGCTACTGAACTGCAGCTTACGCCCCCAGCTTCTACCGCTACTTGTGGTACATTATCCGTCTGATTGCACGAGCCGCGTACCGGCCCATCCCGCTCCCTACCAACCCAACCTACGTCGCGTCCGAAGATGTGACCATTATCGTCCCGACCATTGATGCCGGCGAGGAGTTTCGCGGTGAGCCCAACCCATCACTTGCATGAGCTCGATTGACGCGTCATTGCAGAGGCCGCCTTCTCCTGGCTCGAAGGCAACCCAAAAGAAATCATCATCGTGACCGAAGACCGCATGGTTGGCCCCCTGCAAGAGCTCGCCAACTCTGTCGACCCGTCCAAGATCCGAGTGTTGACGGTCCCGTTCGCCAACAAGCGACTGCAGATGACGCACGGGATCCGGAATACGACGACCGACATCATCGTGTTTGCAGACGACGATGCCATCTGGCCACCGACGCTGCTTCCCTACGTCCTTGCATGCTTTGAGGACCAGCAAGTCGGCGGCGTCGGAACATCTCAGCGCGTCCAACCCTGCGGTGACAAGATGACCGTCTGGGAAGTCCTCGCCGCTTTCCGCCTCACGATCCGCAACATTGAGATTGCATCCTCAACCCACATTGACGGCGGAATCCCGTGCTTGTCAGGCCGAACCGCCGCTTACCGCACCGTGATCCTCAAAGACCCCGATTTCCTCCACGGTTTCACAAACGACCTCTGGCTCGGGAAATACCACCTCAACTCTGGTGACGACAAGTTTCTCACTCGATGGATGGTCTCGCACGGCTGGAACACCTATGTCCAAGTCTGCAAAGAGGCCGAACTGCTCTCGACGATGAAGCCGAATTGGCGCTTCATCAAGCAGGTGCTACGGTGGACGCGCAACACTTGGCGAAGTGATTTCAGAAGCGTCTTTACAGAACGCTACGTCTGGACAAAACACCCCTACGTGACCTATACCATGCTCGACAAGTTTATCAACCCTTTGACGCTGCTCGTCGGACCGGTGCTGGTCACCTATCTGATTGTCAAGAGTACAAAAAATGTCGATGACGGTGGCTACCATCTCCCAGCATGGTGAGTATCGTCGCTTTCGATGGCTAGAGTTACTGACGTCCCGCAGGAACATCATCTGCTCCGTGAGCTACCTGGCTCGGCCCGCGCGACTATACTAACTCATCCCAGTATGTCGTCTGGCTCACCTGCACACGTACCGCAAAACTCCTCCCCCACTTGTGGTATCGCCCACAAGACATCATTCACGTCCCTGCCTGGATCCTGTTCGGCTACTATTTGTTAGTCATGTACGCGACACGACAAGGCCGGCGCTGACTCGTTCCGCAGCGCTCTCATGAAGATTTACGCTCTTTTCACGTTGCACGAGACTGGCTGGGGTACTCGAACCGGTATCGCTGACCGTACGTATTGGTGCATTTGGAAGGACTGGGCGTGGCTAACACCTGCACAGCCGCGACGGCTACCGCCGCGCAAGAAAAGCGCGAAGGCGGGAACACGACAATCGACCCGCACGCTGTTGGCAACTATGATCTCGAGATGGGTGCGCGCAAGCATGGCGGGTGAACGTCTGGAGTCGCAGCACTTTGTCAGAGCATAGCACACATACATACATTGATGGACATTGCGTATAAGTACACGTTCTGGTCCTTGGCTTACGTCTAGCGTCGACGCGCCGATCGCGCTCGGACCAACGCCGCGACATCGTCTTCCGTCGGTACGGATCGGTCACGGTCTGCCAGCCAGTCGAGGAACCACTCTCGTAAAACTTGGTCGTCACGCATCCATCGACTGCTGATGTAGCGTTTCGGCCCGGCGTTTTCACCGATCAGGAGCAGAGCTTTGCGCATCAGGTGCCATGATGGCTCGATCGACAACGCTTTCATCCACGCAAACGCTAGTGGGATCTCGGGCCACGCTTGGAGACCTGCCAAGAGTGAGATGTATGCGCTGAAGGAAGAGTTGGTTGGTACGACGTGGGTGTACCGAGCGTTGGGCGTTGGCAGGCATAGCAGGGGCGACGATTGAGGTGGTGGTGATGGCGTCGTCGGAGAGAGATGAACGAGTGTTTTGAAGGCCGCCCAACCTCCGCGAGACACCGAGAGGGGAGATTGAACCGTCGCCAAGTCGGGCCAGTTGCTGAACAGGATGTACCGGAACAATCGCCGCGCTCGTTGTCTCGACTCTTGCGCTTGTTGATGGCTCGCCATCCGACGGGGGGTTTCGTCATCTAACAGGACTGAGACCGACCCCTTGGCGAACCCGCTTGCCTCGTACGCTTCGTAGCCTGCGTCTTCCGCGTTGACGGGCTTGAAAGAAGCGGTAAACTCGTGCAAACCCTCGCTGAACAGATCCCGACCTTCCGCAAGGATGCCGCGTCGCGGTTGTCGACCGTCGCGCTCGACATTGGCAGCCTTGAGCAGTAGTGCGAGTGATACAGCGTCGTGATAAACGCCCCAACGAGGCAACATTGCCTCCCAGATGCGAAAGGCGATGGATGCACGACCACTATGGGCGCAAGCCTGGAGCAAGACGTTTGCTGTGCGCGTATCGATCGGTAGAGTCTGTGCCTCCGTCGATGGACTCGTGGATTGCCAAGGACGCGTGGCCCACGAGTCGACTAGCGCAACGGCCTCTTCGAGCCGACCTTGACGACCCATGCAATCGGCAGCGACAGTCAGCGCGACTTGGTCCACTTGTGGAATCTGTTCGCCTGCCTTGATGCGCCGGTGCTCCCGCGTCACCATTGCCTCCCAGAGACGAAGGGCGCTTTCGTCATCACCACGCTCTGACAGGCCGCGCATGACAGCCGTGAGCGTCCTGCGGTCAAGCTGCTTCGGATCAGGTCGTGCGAGGTGCTGTACGAGGTCATCGGGCGTTGTGTGAGGTTCCTCGGCAGCGCGGGCTGCCATCATCGTGTTTGCCCATCGGCTGGGTTCGAGTTGACTCGCCGCCACTATGGGCGAGACGACAGCACTGGACGAAACCTGCTCCTCATCCTTGAAGAGATCGAGCTTTGTTGTTGCCACGACCAACGCATTGTACGACGCCTGCGCCCACGCCAGCATCAACACGCCGATCGTTCCCTGTTCGTCAAGTTCCGCCACGCCCGTTTCGTTTTTTTGTGGCGAGGAGAGGTTGCGTAGCCATATTGCTTCGGCTCCACGCGTGTCTCTCTCTCGCACAGCCGCTACAAACGCAGCGCGCCATTGTTTCCGTGACAAAGTCACGTTCTGAGCTTGAGCGTGCCGCAGTAGGATCTGTCGGAGTGCCGGTGTGAGGATGGACGAGTCGAGAAGTAATGGAAATATGGCGGTGGGGAGTGTGTTGTAGGGATGCGGAAGGGAGAGCTGGTGTAGCAGCAGGCGGAGGATGCAGCTTGAGAGGATGGAGCGGTGTTGCTCGCTGAGCGACGAGGTGACACCTGTTGCAGGCGACCGCAGTGTAGTTGATCTACCAAAGCTGGTGATGGCTCTGACCAAAGGAAGCAGATCGACGCCACTTGATGGCTTTGGCGTCGCTGGAGTCGACGAGGCCCTAGCCGAGCTCAAGCATTGTTCCAGCAAAGGCGCTATGGCAGCTATCATGTTATATGGCGCCATAGCTGCCAGCAGGTTTGCGACGAGCTGTACCTGTCTGCTAGGCCGCAGCCGTCCTAGCTCCTGCATAAGGTGTGGCAAAAATCGCAAAAGGGACGTGGGGTCTGCCGAGGTCGATAGTGCAGACTGCAAGAACCATCGAGGCCACTGAATGGCCCTCGCTTTGCCGGCCATAGCTTGATGAGTCTGCTCTGAAGGAAGACATCGCTCCATCGAATTGACAATTTCTTGCAAAGTGCCGACTTTCCGTGTAAGCACGGTCGCCCACTCTTCGACAGTCGGCGCGTTGGGTGAATCGACATTACGACTGGGGAGGGCGTTGAGTAGTCGATGTTCCGGTACATGCGCCTCGGTACTATGGCGGGTAAAGTCCGCTTCCAACATCGCGTGCACCGCGAAACGACCGATACGGTTGCGTTTGCGCTGAGTGGTGCTGCGCGAACCGTCGGCACTACGACTTGGACCTGCGCCTGTCGAGACGAGCCTGATCCCTAGACATTGCTCACTGCTGCTCTGCATGGCATGAGAGCTCGGCAAAAGTCGGTGTGCTGCAGCTGCAGTGACTCGTCGAATTGGTCGTTTGAACATCTAGCTGATTTAGCTTGACCATTTGAAGAGAACGAAACGACAAGCACCCACCATGGTCTACTTGCGTAGCGACTGAAAGTCCTATGCCTCCGTCATTCCCTTGCTCGCACCATCCTCGGATTCTGTTCCATGAGAAGCAAGAACATCTTGCGTTTGCAGCACAGACTTTGCACTAGTTTCATGTGAATAACTGTTTGGCCTGTTCAGCCCACCGAGTTAAGCCGTTGATGGTGCTCCAGACCTTCTACGCGTCTTCAACCTGTGACACGACAGCCAACATGGAAGCAAAGCTGTGAGTAGCGGCTGGGAAAACGTCACGTACCGCAGAGACTGATGTGTCTTTTCTATCAGCCAAAAATTCAAGGTCACAGAACTCAAGGAGCTGTTGACAAAGCATGGTTTGCCAACGACGGGCAAGAAGGATGACTTGATTCAACGGCTGTTGCCTGTTGAGCACGATGAAGTGAAGCTCGTGGCGCCACCTATGTGAGTTTGTTATGCTTGTCTGACTGTGTTGAATGCTGACTCTGTGCGATGTACAGCGAGGAGACGGCATCGCTCGAAACCGCGCCAGCCGAGCCAGCGGGTGCATCAACAGACGCCGCGGTCGCTTCGCCGACTCAAGCCGATGCAACTACTTCCACTACTACTCAGGTACGTTCATTGACGCTCGCGCAGTGCAATGCCTGATACCTCACGTCAGACCCTCACCCCGGAACAAGAAGCCCTCCGCAAGCGCGCCGAGCGCTTCGGAATCCCATACGACCCAAACGCGGCACCCAAGCCGAGAGCTCAAGCAAAAGCCAATGGCAAGGCTGTACCCGCTACAACCGAAACCAAGCCAACGGAAGCTGCTGCAAAGCCGGAGCAGAAGAAGCGCGAGAAGATTGCCGCGGACGGTGTCAAGACGCTTGGGATCAGCGACGAGCTGCTGGCGAAGCGTGCGGCCAAGTTTGGGCCCGTCGACGTGCCCGTAGCTAAGGCTCCGGCGGTGGACAAGAAGGAGGGTAAAGAAGTCAAGGCAAGGGAGCCCGAGAAGCCAAAGGAAGTAGACCCGTCAGTACAGTGCGGTGCCGACAAGCTTATAGCTGACGCAGCGCACAGTGCCGTTGCTCAGCGTATACAAGACGAAGAGGAGAAGAAGCGAAAGCGCGCAGAGAAATTTGGCACGGGCGCCGAGCCGGTTCGTGCTGATCCCATGTCATCATAGCGCTAACATTCGTCAGGCCGACAAAAAGGCCAAGGCTTAAGGTGAGTCAGGTAAGTGATTGAGCACCCGCAGGTTGTATGCTGGTCGGGCGGAACGGCGAAGCGCAGAGAGCATGCATGCGGTGAAATGACCCCAAACGCTGACTGAACGAGATCAAGTCTAGTGTTTCATCTTCTTCTGCTTGTCGATTGACGCGCGGAGCTTGATCTGCTTGTCGCGCAGCGATGCCTTCTTCTTCTGCACGACCTTGTTGGAGCTGCGACACGTCAGCCTTGCCTTCACCAAAGTAGCTGGACGCGACATACTGCAGAGTCATCATGATCGGCTTGTTGCGCGCCTTCTCACGGTTCGTCGAACTGCTCGGCGTCCCCGTCTTGCGACGACCCTTGGTACTACCATACTTCTCACGGCCCTCGCGACCCTTCCTGATACTCTCCATGCGCTCCTCGTAGTCTGCCTTTGCCTTCTTCCTCGGCCCAAGGATCTCGGTCTCTGTAAGGAACTGCTCGTTATCGGCCGCGGACGAGTGTTTCTTGGACGCCTCTAGCGCGGCTAGCTTGCGCTTGGCAGCGGATCCACCGCCGTTGGCGGCTAGGTCGGTGGCCGCTTTGAGACGGAGCTCGTTCAGGAGCGCGAAATCGGCGGGTGTGAGGATCTAAATCGTTTATCAGTTCTGAAGTCAACAAAGCCGGTGGTAGGGCGCACCTTTTGCTGAGCCAGCATCGTAAGCTTTCTGGTACCCTCTGACATCTCCGTCGCAGCAGCCGATGGCGCGACTGATACGACCGACTTTGCGTCGTCCATATCGACGTCGGCCTCGTCAGCATTAACTCTCTTGTCTTTGCCGATGAGGCGCTTCTTCTCCTTGCGCTCCCTCCGTTCCTTGTTGCCCTTCTCGCGGTCCTTGTCGTCATCCTCGCTGTCGCTGACATAGATGTCGTCCTCGCCCTCGGACGAGACAGACTGCCAGCCTTCGCTCGAGTCCGAGCCCGAATCAGACTGAGCCTCCCAGTCATCGCCCCAGCCGGCATCATCGTCGTTCTCGGCCATCTCGGCATCGGAATCCGCATCGCTGCCGTTGGCTTCCTTGCGCATAGCCGCAAAGTGGTCTTCGAGCAGCTTAGGGGTCCATCAGAACTAGCTCTTTGGGAATCAGAGCAGAGACGCACCTCGAGACCCTCGATGCCGTCTGGTACCTCTCGCGAGTGACCGAACGCTGGCGCCTGGTCGGCAGTGAGGCCCATGGCGGCGGCTTTGCCCTGTCAGCCAGCATCAGTATCGCCCATGTCATATTGAAGACAAGCGAAGCACGTACCCGCTCACGGCGCTTGAGCAATCCCGGGTTGACTTCGCGGAACAACTGCAGCAAGCCTCGCGCAGCCGTCGTGACACCCTTGTCCTTGCTCTTGCGATATTCAATCAAGTCACCAAGAAGCTCTTCCTCCATACACCAGGGTTGCCTACGGCAGACCTCGCGGATGGCATTGATACCGGCCGCAATGACCTCCGCGCCGACACCGGGGTGCACAAACTCTTGCGCGAGCTTGCGGATGACCGGGGTGAGAACGTCGGGTGGGGTCAAGTCGTGGACGGATTGGGCGAGGGAGACGAGGATGAGGGTGACGTTGATCTGGTGGTAAGTGAGGTATCTGCGAGCGTCAGCGCGCCGTCGCTGATTGCACGGTCAACCGACTTGATGATGTAGCTGTAGAAACCAAGCACGCAAAGCTTGTGCAGACCCATGACACGAGCAAGGAGCTGCATGATGAGGATCTTGTGGTCCAGCGAGTATTGCTTGTCTGAGCATATGTCAGTTTCGGCATGAAGCAGCGCATACGGACGCACCATAGCGATTCAACCCATCATACAGCTTCTCGGCAAAACTCTGCGGATCGTGCAGCAGCTCGAGCGCCGGGAAGTTGACCGTGCCGCCTGCCGCATTGGCCTCCTTCTCCTTGCGCTTCTTCTTGACGATCGCCCGGGCCTTTGACATCCTCCTGTCATCGGCACGCTTCTTCTTGTTGATTATCCGCTGGTGCTCGAGCTTCTTCAGGTCAGGAAGCTCTTCGTCGGACGACTCTTCTTCGTCTTCGTTTTCTGAGCCGAGGAAGAAGTGCAGGCCGGCCGATTGGACTTTGACGTTTGGGTGGGAGCACGCAAGGGCGGCGATTGAGACAGTCTTGGGGTCGTTCCTGTGCTGCGTAAGTCTTGATGCTTGTAGGGGATCAGATGAGATGACACACCATACACCCTTCTTCCAGAGCTCCTTGACCATGGTGACGGCCCACATTGCCTCGCCACCCTTGGCCTCTCCGGCCGCAACCGATCTAGCCTTGCCCTTGTCGCCAACAACGTCGCCGTCCATACCGCGCTCGACCATGCCGAAGAGCAATGCTTGCACGACGCGGTTCAGCTTGTGGTTCTTGGTCTTCGCGTTCGCCGTCCGGATGTCTGTCAGGATGGTCTTGCGAATGAATGACCGCAGCGTCTGCGACGTGGTCAAGGGGAGGAGTGGGAAAAGCGTCTGGAGCAGTCTGGCGTCATGTCAGTCACCCCTCGCCAGCAGAGCCAGACCCGCCACTCACTCGATCGAGTCGATGACCTCCTTGTTCCGCAGCATGACCAGATTCCGCACCAGCGTCTTGCGCGTCTCCGGGCTCAGACTTCGGTGATGATCAAGCAGCAACGTCCTGATGTGTCCCGGAAAGTCCTTTGTCTCCTCTGGGTAACATTGCGCAACCTGAGCAATGAAGCCGACCAGGTCACCAAAGAGCTCGCCCTCCTCATCCGGCTTGAGCGAGAAGATACGCCGCAATGACTCGTAGTGGTTCCACTGAGTCAGAAACTCTTCCTTGTAGCCTGCCGGGTCGCGCTGTAATGATGGTCAGCTTTGAGCAGACTACACAAGCGCTGCCGAACCTTGATCAAGTTTTGCAGTTGTGGGAGGTTGGAGGTCAAGAGGATACCTCGCGAAGCGCGTGACTGTGATGGCGCGTTAACACTTCATCAGCGACCTATGATACTACTGACTTTGACCATGGTTCACTGCTCTACTTTGAGCTACAGCAGCAGACCCAGGCGCGAAGACAACCAACCGGAAATCTGGCCGGTCACGTGCTTTAGTTGCCACATATCCCACGGCATGATGTGGCTCATGATGCAGATGCGAACGTCAGATGGGGGTTACAGAACAAACCCCAGCCCAGCAACTGATAATTGACTACGCTGCCAAGACAGTGTGGGACCCTCGGTGCGCACGCCCCTGAACGCAAAGCGTGAGCTGAACAATTATCAGCAGTTGATTGTCGTCCGGACGTTGCCATGCAACCCGAGTGGCGATAAACAACCCTCAAACACAATCAATCATTGATCCTCGTGGTGGGCGTGAGCCGCGCTGTCGTCCGGCCAAAGCCGATGGCACTTTCCATGAACGCATGAACGTTGCGCATTCCAGCGATGCAGCGTCTGTGGGAATCGAAGCGTCGCAAGTGGCCGTCAGTGGCTGGGTGCGGTGATAGATCAGCTCAGGGTGCCGCTCCACCTTCTCGTATCAAAGCGCACAGTGCTCGGTTGCCGCTTGCGGAAACTTTGTTATCAGCGTCTTCGCAGACGCAGACGATGGAGCGCTTTTTCAGGGTAGGGTTGCCGATAGGAGCGTCATTTTCCGGGGTGCGAACCCTGGCACTGGGCGAGACTGACATGCGGATGCGCTACCGTGCGGGCGCAGGGGGTCAGCGCTGACGCATGGAAGGGTGCCGATCGGCGGTAAGGCGATGTAAACGTATAAGAACAAGTCGGAGGGCGGGGCTTGTCGAACCGAATATCCACTACTTAACTCCATTTGTGCTTGCTGCTTGTCGCGCTTTATCACACCGGTCTGCAAACATGGCTACTACTTCGACTTTCAAGGCTGAGGGCGTCCTCTTTGACATGGTACGCTCGGTTCGCAGCTCGGGGCGTTCTTACCTGACACTTCGATAGGACGGTACTCTCACCGACTCCATCGCCGCCGTCGAGGCTGCCTGGGGCACGGTCGCCAACGACCTCGATCTGGATGCCGAAACCGTCATTGCTGCCACACACGGCAAGCGGGCCATCGACAACCTCAAGGATCTCAAGCCGTGGTTGGAGACCCACCAGATGAACGATGAGGTCGACAGTGCGTTTGCCGTGTCGTGAACCGCCTCAGCGCTGATCCGTATCCAGAATTTGAGCGCTCCATCCTCGCCTTTGCCGACGGTACTCTTCGTCAGAAGAAACGCCGGTCATCGTCGATCGCATCTGCGTACACCGCGTCGTCCTCCGGCTCAGTTTCAGACGCTTCGTCTGTCGCTTCGTCGCGCCGGTCATCCTTCGGCGACAGCTTTGGCCTCGAGAAGCTCCGCATGACGTCGGGCACGCCGCCGATCATCACCGAGATCGAGGAGGAGATTGACGAGGCCTGGACTGAGGAGGAGAAGTTGGTCGACCGGAGTGTACGCATCCTGCCCGGCGTGCAGGATCTCATCGCGTCGCTGCCTACGAACAAGTATGCTGTCGCTACTTCGGGCGCCAAGACCTACTGCCACGGCTGCTTGACCCGCACAAAGTGAGTTTTTTGCGACTGCTATCTAAACCATGTACTGACCTGCCCCAGCATCACGATCCCCAACGTCTGCGTGACCGCCGACGACCCGCGTCTCAAGCGTGGCAAGCCGTTCCCCGACCCATTCCTCCTCGCCGCCGACGACCTCGGAATCGCTTGCGCCAACACTGTTGTCTTTGAGGACTCGCCGTCCGGTATCAAAGCGGCCGTCGCATCCGGTGCAACCGTCATCGCCGTCTGCACCTCGCACGAGCGCAAAAAGATCGAGGGCCTCGGCGCGCACTACATTGTCGATGACATGAGTCACGTCAAAGTCAACACGCTCGACAGCGGCAAGCTCGAGTTTGAGGTTCGCCACGAGCCCTCGACCGAGGCTTAGAGACTCCTAATTTTGACGACATTACTGTATCGATAATTTGCTTCTTTGCTGTATGATAGACTGCGAGACTGTTATGCATTAGATCTTGATCATTCAAAGCGCGCAATGACCCATTGAGCGATATGCAGCAGTTGTCAGTGCGCAATGCGCCTATCGGCGCTGCTCTCTGCAACCTCTTCGCCGTCTGCCATCCAGAACACCGTCTGTGCCTCGGCCGCGCCGATCCCGGTTGGCGGTTGCCGGTACCATCACGTAACGCGACCACAAGTCCACTTGTCCGGTCTACCGCTCCTACGCGCTCCAGGACAATGCTTGGACTATCGAGGCTCGCAGCACGGCCCATGGCTTCGACATCAATCGCGGCAGGCCGATTGCACGCCGTACAGAGGCATTTGTCTGTTTCGGCTCGAGCTCAGGCGGGTGCAACGGCTCTGGATGAGGGTAGAGGCAAGCGGGTCGAGAGGTTGACGGTGTTTGGTGCCGGGTTGATGGGTTGGTAGAGCATCGAGGAGAGACAGGTGAGGTCCTGATGATGCTGCAGGAGCTGGAATCGCGCAGGTCGGAGCTCAGAATGGACTCAAGGTGGATTACTCGACGGAGTTGAGACCGTTCGTGAGCTGATGGGTTTAGGTCGTGCTGTCGGACGTGACGGACAAGGCTCTAGAGTACGTGCTGTGACTGAGCTTGTCCGTGCTGAGCAGCTAGGAACGGCATTAACATCATCACCAAGTCGCTGGCTCGGATCGCCAAAAAGTCACATCCTGACGATATCGAGGGTTACACCAAGAGTGTGCTCGGACAGATCAGCACGACAACGGATGCGTCAGTCCATTCCTTGTGATACGGTGAAATCACACTGAAAGGGCCTACGCAGTGAGAAGGCGGTGTCGGACGCGGATCTGGTGGTGGAAGCTATCATCGAGTCGATCAAGGTTAAGAGAGACTTGTTTGGCTTTCTCGACAGCAAGGCGCAGTATGTTGGCGCGCTCGGTACTGGTGCTGTACTGACGCGATGCAGGCCTGACTGCATCTTCGCGACCAATACTTCCTCTCTGTCCGTGACAGAGATCGCAGAAGCATGCAAAGAGGACAGACGGGCCAAGTGAGCGGATTGAACGCTACATGCTGACAGGGCTGATTCTTGTCAGCTTTGCAGGCCTCCACTTCTTCAACCGTGAGCCAATGTCATCCGTCGGTGCCCGTACTGATGCCTGCAGCTGTGCCTGGTGAATCTTCTGCAAGTTGCCTCACAGCTTGGCTGACCACTTTAGCGATGAAGCTGGTTGAGATTATCCGCACGGACGCGACATCGCAATCGACGTTCGATGCGCTCATGGACGTGACCCAGCGGATGGGCAAGAACCCAGTCACATGCAAAGATACGCCTGGGTAGGTACACTTTCGAGCCAGAGCTTCGTCCAGCACTCACGCTTTGCGTGCAGCTTCATTGTCAACCGTCTACTTGTGCCTTATATGCGTGCGTGGGGACGCTGATATACAAGCTGTTTGCTGATGGTTCTCGCAGTCGAGGCGATTCGGATGGTGGAGCGGGGTGAGGCGACATCGGAGGATATCGATCAGGCTATGGAGCTCGGAGCAGGGTATCGTGCGTCTATTCAGACGGCCGAGTGTCACGCAGACTGACACTTTGCAGCTATGGGCGTATGTTGATTCGCGCAATGTAGCCAGCCGACTGACCGCACTCAGCCATTCAAGCTACTTGACTTTGTCGGCCTCGGTGCGTCACTGCGCCCCTGTCCCCTGCTCATGCTGACGATTGATCAGACACCACATCGTACATCACCAACGGCTGGCGCGAAAAGGCCGAGCAGGGCCAGATTTCGAAAGAGCTCGTTGCGCCGATCCCACTGCTCGATGAAATGGTCAAGGACGGCAAGCTCGGTCGGAAGACCGGCAAGGGGTTCTATACTGTTCGTTGGTGGAATCGAGGTGTAGGCTTTGATGCTGATCGTGTTGTCAGTATGAGTCGAAGAAGTGAGGTCGGAGCGGAGTCGTTGTGTTCAGTTTGTATATGCATTGGCTCGCACACGGTTAAGATGATACAGTATGCACATCGGTTACAACACTTCAGACAAATCTATATGACAACGGTTCGTACACTCTCTGCAGCCTCAGCCCAAACCCCAGCTACCACCTCCCAACGCATCCTCCTCGCGCTTGGCCTTGTTCTGCGCCAAGAGCTTTGCGAGCCCGCTACTCTTCTTCTTTTTCTGCCTCGCCGCTGCCGGACTCGACGGCGGTGGTTTGGACAGTGGTGGAGGATACGCCGGTGGCGTTGGGTGACTCGTCTGGACATGAGCGAGCGCCGGTTTCGCCAGCAGGGTCGGTGGCACGTCTGTACTCTTGTGCCGCAGCGCCTCCCTTTTCGCCGCGTTTGCAGCCCTCCGCGTCACCCTCGCACTCTTGAACGCGTCAATCGTCGCGCGGTTCGGGTTCGGCAACGCAAAAGCAGCACCGCAGTGTGTGCACGCGGGTCGGGCTCTTCCTCGACGGACAGAGGCCGCGGTCCCGCCGTACCCTGTTCTGAGCCCGCCGCACGCATGGCACCATTGATGGAGTAGGAGCTGAGCGTGCGTGTAGGACGGGAGGGAGAGGAGCAGGCGGACGCGCGCGAGGTGAAGAGCGGCGAGGTGGGCTGAGAGTGGGTGGAGCAGTGGTGGGAGTGAGAGGATGTGCGAGAGCGTTTGCGCGGTGTCGCTCGATGTGTCTGGCGCTAGTGTTGATGTAGATGCCGATGCCGAGGATGAGGCTACGGCTGCGGCTGGCGAGGCCATGCTGGGTGCTTGACAAGATGTACATTTGGACGCTGCAGTAGGGTGGCGACTGACTGACTTTGTTTGATACCATAGGCGGCTGACGAGTGACTGTACACGTCAGCTCAAGCCAACACAGGAACGCTAACCCCGTTGAGCGGGACGCGTGGGAGTTGAACCGCCGCAGTCCGCCACTGTCCGCCTGGGCAAACACTAGCAGAGCCAACAGGCAGACGAGCGCGCACTCGAGCACCACCACCGGGAAGCAGAAACGAGCATCGTCTTAACCAATCTAGAGAATGTCACGAGCGTGGTTCAGTACGTGGACCTGCCCATCCGCAGATCATCAGCTCACGCGCACACCATCGTACAGATCTCGAGTCGCAGACGGACGATGCCGTGTTTGGTGGTGTGCGTGCCGTGCCGCAGCCGCAAGTCGGTACAGCAGCTGATGACCGTGTAGGAAAAATCAGCTTTCGACGCTTTGGGCTTGACGCGAGCTCAACGGCTTGGCGGGTTCGCACTGTGTACGTCGACTGTCGTCCGTTCAGCCGGCAGCGGGCTGACGTTGGACTCGCGCCGTACAGGTCTCGTAGCTGGCTTTGGGATCTCATTACTCGGTGCTATTCTGCTCTTCCTAGGCGCGACCGGAGCATTTGCCAGTCAGTCTGATCCATCTCGTTCGCTAACGGCTTGCTGACGCTGTTAGCCCTCTTTGCGCTCGGCACGATCATCTCCCTCGTCGGGACTGGCTTTCTCATGTGCGTCGCGTCACACAGAACCGATAGTGACTTACGCTCCGCCCTACCAGTGGGTTCAAGAAGCAGATCAAGACCATGTTCAAGCCGGTCCGGATCGTCGCCACGCTCTTACTCTTCGTCAGCATCGCTCTGTGCTTTGTCGGCGCGTTTGTGCTACCTGCAGTGGTACGTCGCATCCTATTCGTCGCTCCTTCATGCCCACTAGCCGACCCACGAGGCTAGCTCGCTGCGTGACCGAAGGCTGACAGACGACAGACGTGCATCATCTTTGTCATCCTGCAATACCTCGCGTACACATGGTATTCACTCTCGTACATCCCATACGCCCGTACGGTGCGTGACGTTACGTTCTATTGTTGAGATCGAGCTGACAGACCGCTATTACAGATGGTCAAGTCAGTTCTGGGTTTCAAGTAGGCGTCGCGGCGTCTTTTTCCTGTCGATTTGGTTTGGATTGTCGCATGCATGGTCTACGCTGTTCTTGTGCTTGTGTGGTGCCGGTGCCAGCGCTATCGTGTCAAAATCGGTACATGGTACAAGTCGTCAAATGTCTAATCATCCCCTCGACAACGCAACCACTACTCCCAAGCCTTCTTCGCACGTTCCCGCTTCGCCTATCCAGCGTCAGCTCTCACCACCGTAGCAGCCATCCGAATCCAAGCACACCTTTTTCTCCTCACGGTCCCTTACCCGCTCCTCCGTCCTCGCCGCCATCTCTAGTGCCCGCTCCTTGCCCTTCTCACTCTTCTTCTTCTGCTTCGCACTGACTTTGACTTGCTTCTTCTTTTTGCCCTGGCCCTGTGCTGCGGGCGCTGGGATGGGCAAGCGCCTGTTGTTGAGCAGCCGGGGCGGGAGCGTAGAAGAGGTCGATTCGGCAGTGGCCGTCCGCTGTTGGAGAGCTGCAAGGTGCACTTGGGCAAAGTTGGGTCCTGTGAGTGTGCGTGTAAGCTTGTATACATCAAGTGGGCGAGACCTACCTTGTGGCTTTGACATGACGGGGAAAGGTCGACGTTGACTAAAGCACAGACTGGCGGCCAAAACGTGAGGTGCACCAACACGTGAAGCATTCCCACGCAGACGCCATCATTTTCGCCCAACCCCCTCAGCCGACCTCTCCAGTTCCACCACCACTCCTTGTCCCACCCTTCACGCACCGCCTGACACAATGATCCGGCGGATAACCACAGCGTCGACGTCGGCCCTCCCGAAAACGGTGCCCGTGCCAGGCTATCGGCATTTCTTGAGCCCGCTCCGGAAATTGATCATCGACTATGTGCCCGAGGCGCCGGCGCAGCACGGGGTCCGGTGCGTCGTGAAAGCCGTGGTACTGGGATAGGCTGATGTCACGAATAGGTCGTATCTAAAGGAACCGTTGGTCCAGATGGCGCGCGAGAACCCGGATGTCGAGGTTTTGGTCAGACGGGTCAATCGGGGCAAGGCGGCGGTCATTCGGGGTCATTATGGTCAGTACTGTGCTTGTGCTTCAGGGTATGATTAGTTGGTACGGAGTGATAGCGGTCGGGCTAAGGGCGTACTCAACTGTCGTGCGAGACCTGTAGCTGGTTCGGTGCTTTTGTGCACTGGCGGTGGGTCGTCGAAGGCTGAGCTAGCACAGCCAGTCGCGGCAGGCGGTCTTTTACAAGCCTTTTGACCCACCTAGAAGTCTGTCATATATTCCTTCCTATGCGTGGTCATTCCCGCCCGGATGGAACGCTGGCCGAAAGACGACAGGTGAAGCTCCCGACCACATGGGTTGAAGTGGATCCGCGTTCCGGTCAGCGCTGCCTGCGTGCTAGACACCTCTACTATCGCTTGCCGTGCCAGTTGTTACTGGACCGTCGCTTTGGCTCGCGCAGCTAGCTAGTGCGCTGCTTTTGGACATGCCGCCTGATTGACTTCATTTGCGGTCAACCAGCTGGACACCGCACGGGATCTAGACTTCAGCTAGCGATCGACTTGATGGAATGCCGCGTCAGGCTTCGTGGGTCACGCGAGCGAGCTTTGCTTCTGAGCTCATCAGTGTCCAATTGGACATTGGCAGTTTCGATTGTTAAGCATCGCGGCACAGCTGGCTACTCCGAGACCTCCTTCGGACATGCGTCGCGATATTGGATCGAGAACATGTGGGGTGGTGCTTGCCACAGGAAGGACCACCGAGCTGTACGCTCAAAGGGCGCGTCTTACGCTTGCGGAGGAGCATTCTGGCAGCTGTAGATCCCTGTGCCTTGTGGTCCCTTTCAAGCAACATGTGTCTGGCGCCTGAGCCGACTAGCCGGATACTACAGCAGCCTACAGATTGCGTGTGTGCGCCCTGAATTCAGTGGCCTTCGCTTAGCAGTGAGCGCAATCTGCGCTCACCTTGCACAGTCGTAGGTTCTGTGGATGCTCGATGGCTGTGCCGTGGTCAATGTCTTGATAGACATAGGTCCGGCCAGCGCTGCTGCATGGCTCATGCTCACTGTTCAGCATCTATCCCGTGGAGGGTACAGAATGCCGTCGCGAAATCGTTCACTGACACCTCTGCAGTCAACGGCCGCGACAAGGTGATCTGCGTCAACGGCATGGAGATGAACGAGGTTGAGAACAAGGTACGCGCCTCTCCCCATCGCTGCATCATGTCCGCTAACCCCGCGGCTCCCAGGTCAAGCTCTTGCTCGACTCGTCGGGCGCCAAACTCAAGCCACTTAAGAACTTGACGATCGAGGCGGGCCCCGGTGCGGAGAGCGCCCGCGGGATCTGGAGTGCGCTGCACCAGGCCGGAAGCGCAAGTGGGGGCTACAAGATCTGAAGCGGCCGTATGCCATGCAGCGTCTCTGTCCGGATGATCACATGAGAGCCAAGGCGAGGCGGACGCTGACGGCCGAGTGGGTCACCGCATACACACTTACGTAACCGGGTGGGCTCCGGTTCAAGAGTCCAGCTCGAGCCGGTTGGGCCACTCATCGTTGCTGTATTGCCCACCGCCCAGCTGCAAGGCGTACATAGACTTACAGACTTGGACGACAGCTCGCCAACATGTCCGATAGCAGTTCCACGTCCGAGGCCGAGCTCTCGAACAAGAAACAGACGGTCGACCCGATCAAGTCGTTTCTCTCAGGAGGTGCGGGCGGCATCAGTGCCGTGTTGGTAGGTACGTAGCACTGCAGAATGATTGAGGGACCGAACTGAGCAACTTAGGACATCCGTTCGACTTGACAAAGACAAATCTCCAGACGGCCAAGCCGGGGACTTATACCGGAGCTCTGGATGTCGTCAAGAAGACATTGGCGAGGGATGGTATCAAGGGGTACGTTGGTTGTAGGTACAGCTCAAACACAGCTGATCATAGGCTATCTGATACAGAATGTACCGTGGCATGGGTCCACCTATCGTTGGAGTCACTCCTATCTTTGCCATCTCCTTCTGGGTGAGCTCAGGCCCGTTCAGCGCATGAGACCATCAGCTGATATCGGAAACTAGGGCTATGACCTCGGTAAACGCATCGTATACAGCTTGACACCGAACCGTACCAACGAGGCGCTGTCAATCTCCGAGCTTGCCTTTGCTGGCTTCTTCAGTGCCATCCCGGCAACGCTCGTCGCCGGTCCAGCCGAGCGGGTCAAAGTCCTACTGCAGATCCAGGGTCAATCGACCAAGCCGATGTACAATGGTCCAGTCGATGTCGTGCGCAAGCTGTATGCCGAGGGTGGGTTGAGGAGCATTTTTCGAGGGACTGGAGCAACGCTTGCGCGTGATGGGCCAGGGAGTGCTGTGTGAGTTTCCGTTGATGGCCGCACAGCTCGTGATGACTGATACGAATGGTAGGTATTTTGCGACGTACGAGCTGCTGAAGAAGTACCTGTCGGAACCTTTGGCGACGACGGCGTCTGTCGGCCCCGAAATTGACAGGCCCGTCGAAGCTCGGCCATTGAGCTTGGGTGCCGTCGTCTTGGCTGGTGGGAGTGCAGGCGTTGCCATGTGGAGCTTGGCCATTCCACCAGACGTACGTTAGGCTCTCTGCGAAATCCCAATCAGCGCTAACCATCACGTAGACCATCAAATCCCGCCTTCAATCGGCCCCTCACGGGACTTATACTGGCTTCCTCGACTGCGCGCGCAAGACTATCGCCGCAGATGGTGTCAAGTCGCTCTGGAAGGGCTTTGGTCCCGCCATGGCTCGTGCGTTCCCAGCGAACGTGAGTCATCAGGCATCGTGACCGATCGTGACGCTGATGGCTCGATACAGGCTGCCACGTTCTTGGGGGTCGAGCTCTCGCTCAAGGCTATGGAAAAGCTGTGGTGATGCGAATCCATCATGCATTGTGTGGCAACATGAGAACGGCGTCAGAGGGCGCAATCGATGCGACGCGTCTACTTTCCTCCCTTGCTTTGCCCGTGTGGCTTGCGCGCTCCTCTATCGCACATACGCGATTCGAAGCCGTTGAAAATGACCTGCACAAGAGTCAATGAGTTGGCGGTGTCAGATGCAGCGCATAAAGGTAAAGTTTTGCGCAAGAAGAACGACTCCATTGCGTCAGAAGCCTTTTAGGGAGTGACGCAGCCTAAATCTTCCCTATTCAGTATGGCACCCTTGAGTTGCGGACGTCCGATGCCTTCTTCGCACTGCTTACAGCTGGCCGAGTTCAGATTGCTTTCGTTTCACTACTTCTTCTTCTCATTACTTCGATAGAGAAGACCTGGCATCGTCGCGCCTGGATGGAAATAACGCAAGTTCCCTGCTGAAGAGTTGTCTAGCTCAACATCATCACAAGCGGTCTAGAGTGCAGTACGAAGCGCAAGGCGCGAGAGTCCAGTAAGACAACGCGCTCACCCACTTCTGCCAGCGCGCCTTCGAGCTGTTGGATTACGACACTCAGCCAGCCATCTCGGCGGACAACGCCGCATCCGGCGAAGACTACATCCGGCGAGGATGTAGCCAAGACACATCTGCCGCGGCGAGGATGTAGTCAAGACCCATCCGGCGAAGACTGCATCCGGCGAGACATCAGGATGGCGTGCGAGACATCAGGACAGTAGGCGAATGCCTACAAAGAAGCGCCGTAGCGAGCGAGATGCATCACGGTCTTTCCCATCATCTAACACGGTTCTCCCATCATCTAACACGGTTCTCCCATCATCTAACACTTTAGCATCCCCCGAGTAGGATGACTATTGATTATGCTACTACCATGAGCGAAACGATGGAGTTTTACTCGCTGGGTCCGAGGCGCACAGTCAATCGGGGGTGCGAAGCTATTCCAAAACACTATGTCGCACTGCCACAGCCTGCGGCACATCCCAACTATGGCAGAGGATCCTTCGCATTTCCCCAGGTCAAATTGGTATCGGAAGGTTAACTGGACGCACAGGATCACCGTGGCACGGAATAATGGTGGCTCAGGTAGCGTCAAATTGCTGTAGCGAGCTTATAACTTGGGTGGCGACAGCTAGACAGGAGCAAGCTGGAGCGAGAATTAGTGTGGGTGTCGCTGTGTGGCATCTCGTAAGCAGATGCACCTCCATTGAAGTACTCCACTGAGCTCACAAGCAGCTCGAGCAAAGATATCCCAATTTGTACACCCTTGTGCTCGGCGCACCGTTCACCAACCTCGCACAGCTGACCTCCACTGTCAATGGTGGCGGAGGCTGTGTGCGGCAGCGGCGGACTAGCTGTACTTGCTTAGCATCTATTCCATTGTACCGTCGAGAACAGAGATACGGCTCAACCTCGGCTGTGCATACATGCGGACATGTATATATGGGGCTCGTGACGTACGCAAGATTCTTCAACAATACCATGTTGCGAGATCTCTGGAAAAGAAGCTGGTTTGGCTCAGAGAGGAGCCCGAAGAGCAATGTGCAAGACTGGGATGAAACAGACGCGACTCCGCACCCAGAGACCCTCACCATCTTGGCTCGTATGCTACCGAACGAGACCGTCTTGAGGCCGACCTACGGTTCGCAGACAGATACCGATCATGTCACACTCAACACCTATGCCTCCGAGGTGCTGGGTCGTCTTGAACGCACAGACGAATCAGCCCGCCCATCCATGACAAGCTCGAAAAAGATGTCTTGGGCACAGAACCTCAACGTCATTGCGAAGAACTCGTCCCTGCATCCCGAGTCGCGCGATCAGAACAATGCGGAAGTCATCGACATATACTCAAGGGGAGCTTGCGAGGACGCAAACGCAAAAGGAAAACTAGACAGGCTCTTAGACTCTCTCTTGGAGGAAGTCGGGCCGTTAAGCCGTTTTCACCCGGTGGACAGCGGGCTCCCATCGAGCTTCATGTTCATAAGGGACAAGAACGATCCCACGTCCATGACACTTCACGCGCTATAGTCGAGCTGCAAGTAGATTGACATGAACAATCCTATGATGATGTCCCAAGCGCAGAAAGCCAGACTTTGCACTCAGAGTTTGGTGGGCATCAGCGCTGAATCTATGCACAGCTGAGCGGCAACATCCTTGCGCATTCTTCGCTTCCTCCGCTTTGGATCTAGGATCACCGTGGCATACTAGGTTGGTTTGAATTCTCTTGCGAGCCTGACGTGTCTGAGGAGGAAGAGATGATCATAGACTATGGACAGATTGACGACTAAACACTTACTCTTAACCCCTCAGACTTCTCCACACTCTGAACACGTCAGACGCCGGAGTCTTAACACCCCTCACAACGTGGACGGCTGGGAGCCGCCGTATGGCATCTCGTACGTACACGAACATCCCTTGAGGTATCTCACACCGTTGATGAACAGCTCGTGCGAGGAAGACTTCCCAAGACAGGCTCCCTTCACTTGCCTGGTGGAACAAATGGAGTGCAAATCGATTACATCACGACCTTGTGCTCGGCGCACCGTTATTCACAAATTCTCATACAGATGATCTCCACTGTCTTCTTGGTGGAGGCGGTGCGGAGCATAGCCGCAGACTCCTTGTACTTGGTATCTATTCCATTATATCCCTCGAGAACGGAAACCCCACTCAGTCTCTAAGCTCAGCCTGGAATCCTCGTCGACATGTATAAATAGGGTGCGTGAGACAGGCAATCTCCTCAACACACCATGTTTCGATCTTTTCTCGACAGAAACTGCATGGAGCCGAATGAAACCGGTGTGAGTCCCACCTACGGCTCGCAGACGGATGCAGACCATGTCGTCCTCAACTATTGCGCATCCGTCGTTCTGAGACGTCTTCAAAGCATAGACGAGTCGGCCCGCCAAGGCATGTCTGTTTTTGACAAGCTGATCTGGGCAGCGAACCTCAATGTCCTTGCAACAGACGTCTCGTTGCATCCTGAGTCTCGCAGTCGCAACGAGGCAGAAATGTCCTTCATATACCGAACTGGGAGGGACACAGATGCAGCAGGTAGACTGGACACCCTGATAGACGCCCTCTTGCAGGAAGTTGGGCCATTGAGCCGCTTTCACGCCGAGCCTTTATAGCTGCCACAGAGCTGCGGTCGTGGGGAAATGAGGACGACCTCGCGTCCATGACGGTTTGCGAGTCGCAAATAGATTGACAGGAACAATGTTAGATGATATCCCAAGCGAAGACAGCCGGACATGGCACGCAGAGTCTGGTAGGTATAGGCGCTGGATGTATGCACAGCTGAACGACAATATCCTTGCGCATCATTCTCCGCGTTACTCCCGTGACCTCTGATTTGCCACAATCAGCAACGCTGCTCCGTTCATGTAGCCCTCCTTTCAGGCCTATCATTGTGTATAGCCGGCGAGCTCTTTGACACAGGTTGCTTACACATGTCTGACCTGCGCAGTAGCTTGAGTAGCTGGTTTGTTCAAAAGCTTCTCGGTGGCAATTCGCAGGACGCATCGACGGCGCAAGGCGACACAGATGATGGCATTCAGCAGCGCGTCCCCCTGGATCGATTTCAAAACATCTCACGCAGATATGTGAGGTCTCACTGGGACTCGGAGATCGCCGGAGACTCTTGGCGGGGTCTCAGCAACCAGGACATATACTCGTTCGCCGTACATTTAGACTGTCTAGCAGCTGCCTCAAGCCTGCACGAGGATTTTCGAGAACCCAACCATCGCGAGCTAGCCGCGCTTGGGAGCATGAATCGCCAAAGCGCCGACTTCCGGGAAAGGATGACACTGCTTTTCCCTTCTTTGCGCGACGAGGTGGGCTCTGTAAGTCGCTTTACATACCGCCGTGGCCGTTGAGTCTATAGAACAGACATGACATATATACTAGTATATCACAGGCCCCCGTCCAAAACGTCTCCGCTTGCGTTTGCTACTTGAAGGCATACGGCGCGTCGTACGTCTCCCAGTTGAACTCGGACCAGTCACGGATCTGCTTGATGACCGGGCAGACAAGCTTGTGATAATTCCAGTCGCGAGCCTGGTGCTCCTGTCACTAGGATCAGCTTGGTCAGTCCATAACTCAACATCGACTTGCCTTGCTGCAGTAGCTCAGCTTGCAGCGCTCGCACCGGAATGGCGCAGGCTTGCCACACCCCCAGCAGTCTGACAAACATCCAGCGGCCTGGCACGCTTGCAAGTTGTCATTGATCCTATAGATCTCTTCAATCGAGCACCGGAGTCCCTAAGACGACACTTGATCAACGCGCTACAGTATCACACGCGGGAATGGCTCACCCTGACAGACCCGGCATTTGGGATCGAAACCTCGGTCAGAGGCCGGTGCGCACTAGCCTGAGGGCTGTTGCCGAATCGAGTCTTGGCCGTGGGGTACATGACAGCGACCGCATGGTTGCCCTTGAAGCTAGATGTCCTGATCAGCTCATCGAGCTTGCGCGAGCCCGCGACGGTTGTGATGTCCAGGCCGTTGGTTATGAGGAATTCCAGGCCGACTGGCTGCGTGGTTGCATCAGTCTCGAACATTTGACGGGTACGCTGCAGCCCTCACCTTGTCAATCTGCCGGATGCCATACGTGCTATGTCCCGGTGCATGCGCGGTCGTCATGATACCAGATCCCATGCCGGCGATCATACACCAGTGCCGAAGTCGCGTCGGCGTCGGTGTGGAAGCTTTGGTGTCGTTGTCCAGCTTGAACATGTCGTTGAACTTGTCGTCTGGACGTGGGATGTCGGAGATACTGAGAAAGTAGCGCTAAGAGATGAGTGATCCGTGCTCCCGTCTAGTCCCGCAAGAGCTGCTCAGCACGGACCTGATCTCTGAGATCAATGAGCTTGAACGGCGGGGCTGATGCCTTCGAGTCCATGCTGGCAAGGAGAGCTGCTCACAGAACGGTCTGGTGAAATGCTACTGGCCCGGACGTCACTGCTGTACGGTAGCGGGCGTGTCGGGTCGCGCAACACGAGAAGCAATTTTGAGGTGCGCCTGTCTGTTGGATTACGCCACTCAGCCAGCCATCAGGGCGGACGACGCGGCGGGCGACGCCGCATCTGGCGAACACTACATCCGGCGCGGATGTAGCCAAGACAAGTCTGGCGCGCAGAGGATGTAGTCAAGGCGCCGAGGAACACTACATCCGGCGAGACAGTCAGGATGGCGTGCTAGACATCAGAGCCGTAGGCGAAGCCTACAAAGTAGAGCCATAGCGAGCGAGATGCATCACGGTTCTTCCCCATCATCTAACAGATTAAGAGTCTGTCGCTCTACCGAGCTAGCAAGTATCAAGAAGCACCGTCAACCAAGAGTCATCGTCAGCTACCATCATGTCCAACAACGCAGGCGCGGGCAAGGGCGTGGGAAGTACCTTCATAGCCAAGATACCCGTCCTCACCGGTATTGACAACTACTCTGCATGGCGCAGCGCCGTGCTAGCGTACCTTCGCTCAGAGCAAGCCGACGGGGTCGTGCTTGGGCTCGTGCAAAGGCCAGGCATCCCGCCAAGGCTGGTCGGGATCGAGCCAGAAGACGCGGCGGCGAACGAAAGCCTCAGGCTTGCCTTCGCGCGCGCGACGTCCATCGTCCCAGCAGGGCTGAGCGACGCAGAGTCGAAAGAATTCAGGGAATTCAACCGCCAAGAAGCCAAGGGCGCCGTCATCCTGCTCACCATCGCAGAATACCTCCGTACCGATGTTGAGGACCTCGCCAGCACTCGGGAGCAATGGGAATACTTGGAGAAGATCCACCCGATAGGCACCGACAACGTCCGAAACAAGATCAAACGTCAGCTGGCAACTTTGGTCTTGACCTCGACGGCACCCACCGATATGCGATC
>BCIJ01000020.1:112917-156500 GCA_001599935.1 Holtermannia corniformis | reverse complement strand
CCTAAGAGTCGTCACGCGTCGCCGATCTACCTAAACCTTCCGCGACTTCCGCCGAGCGCCGACGCCCGTCGTCTCTCAGCAACCGCATCCTCACAAAGTTGGCGTGGCCGCCGTGATCATCATCATCATGATCACCCTTGGCTACGCCGTCAAGACGAACGCCAAGATGAGCATCGTCGCTCGTGGGGGAGTGTTGGATTACGCCACTCAGCCAGCCATCAGGGCGGACGACGCGGCGGGCGACGCCGCATCTGGCGAACACTACATCCGGCGCGGATGTAGCCAAGACAAGTCTGGCGCGCAGAGGATGTAGTCAAGGCGCCGAGGAACACTACATCCGGCGAGACAGTCAGGATGGCGTGCTAGACATCAGAGCCGTAGGCGAAGCCTACAAAGTAGAGCCATAGCGAGCGAGATGCATCACGGTTCTTCCCCATCATCTAACACTGTCAACTGCGTGTTCAGGACCGTGACGCGTGTCGCTGACATCCTTTGGCTGACTCCACTCGAGCACGGACGATCCCCGCAGTTGTCAGCAGAGCGTCCCACAAGGAGTTGGAAAAGGCAGACGCCTCGCTTTGCCCATCTCGCCTGGGCCTAGTGTGTTGCACGGCGACCGTGTCCGCGCCCGACCAAGACTAGTGACAGAGATCTTATGATTCTGCACAAATTTCAACACTCGCATTGACACTATACACAAGTAGACACGAGTTCACAGTTCCACCCCTGCGGCAGGCTTTCTCACCCCAAGCGGTACGGCCCGTCATACCGATCCCAGTCGAGTCCCGACCACTCGTAAAAGGTCTCGATGATGCGGCACGCAGACCCGTGCCCTGGCGAGCGCATCCAGTCGGTAGTTTGACAGGCCTGCAGCTGATCAGGTTATCGGTTGCGAGGAGGAGGTAGGCAGCTTACCTTGTCGCAATACGCTACTTTGCAGCGCGCGCATTGAAGTCCCGACTTCTTGCCGCAGGACCAGCAACAGTCGAGCTGACCGCGCTTCTGACGTTGCTGAAGCAGATCGTTGACAGCAAAGAGATCTTCGACCCTGCACTTGAATGTCTGTCGAGGTAAGCATGAGTCCTTGACTGCCGAGCTGACCGGACCACCCACCTTCACCGAAGCCGGGTCGGGGATCGCCAGCATGTTCAATGTGCCCGCCAGTCCGTGAACATCGCGGCGGTTGCAGAGCGGGTACATGACAGCCACACAGCCCGGTTGCTCCGCACCGCCAACGACAGCCATCTCCTTCATCTTGGCTTCACCACCGTTCGCAAAGTTGCTATTGAGCCCATCCGACTCGAAGAAGTCCTGTGACGTCGGCTGGAACAATCAGTTGAGTGGCTATGCATGGAGCACGTCGACGGTCACCTTGCCAGGCTCTTCGAGCCCGTACCGCCAGAACCCGAGTGGCATGTCAGACATCCACATACGGGCAGTGACTCCAGCAATGATGCACCAGTGACGAAGTCGAGTCGGTGGCTTGTTCTTCTCGGCCGCGGGGATAAAGAGCCCCGAGTGCTTGTCGTCCCAGCGAGGAACGGTATCACAATCGTAGAAGTAGCGCTTGATCAGACGTCAGTGGGCGCCAATTGGCAGTATCGTGATCCTGATCAGGGCAGACGTACCGAATCCCTGATGTCGATGAGCTTGCGGCCCGCCAACTCGGTCATTGTCGGCTGTGGATGCTGGTGTCGTGAGTGATCAAAATCGGCGGCGGTGCTGTGTTGTTCGCTACTTCACCCCTCCAAGCTGCGCCCCGAGCCTTGTGTGCTGTGTTGTGATCCGCTTCAAAAGAAGATGTTTCACAGTGTACCCCTGTGTCCGTGACCGTACGCAGCGTGGATCCGAGCGTCGGTGGACATCCCTCCGCTGTTCGCTTGCCCATCAACGTTATCCCTCAGGGATCGCCTCGGCCGCTCCTGCAGTACCGTGAGCATCGATCAAGCTGACCTCGAGTCAAAATGCACGAGTCCGATATCATCGGGCGGCACCAGTGCACAGACCGGCCGATTCGCCCAACATCCTTTGATCGGCACACGATATCAATTTTTTACGACTCATCATCGTGGCCATCCATCTCGCTGCTCACGACGCCTCGGCATCTGCAGCTCGCCGTTGCCGCCCAACCGCGATCGCGCACGTTTCAGACCTTGATACTGGAATCCGCTTACGTAACCGTTTGAGCGTTGCCGTCATCTGCAGCCTTACAACTCTGCACGGACGAGCGGCTGCAGTAGAGGCAATCGAACCGGGAATGGGATCAGTACGATGAAGTTTGCAAAGTCAGTGGTAGTGCTGCTCCCGGTGCGACGGGCGGACTGACGACACTGGATCCCTACAGATACCTGGCGGAAAACCAGACACCCGAATGGTACGTCCGCACAAACACTTGCGTTGAGGTCCGGGCGGAGCTGATGCTTGTCGCAGGAAAAGAGCGTATATCGACTACTCGGGTCTCAAGAAGAAGCTCAAGGTCATTGGCATCAGACTGGGCCAAGCAAAAGCGCTTGCCGAGCTACGAGGCGGTGGGAGCAACGATGGTCACGAAAGCTCGGCCGGAGAAGACGACGATGAGCCAGTAGCGCCGCCGAAGGAACTATCGCGTGCCATCTCGATCAGCAAGATCACTGGCAAAAAAATTCCAGGTGTCGAGCATCATAGTCCCGTTCTGCCTTCATCCGCCAGCGCTGGCTTCTCTATCTCACCAAGCTCGCCGAAGTACCTGGTACGTTTCACGTCTCTAGTGAGTGTACGAACTGAATTGATCGTGCTTCAGGTCGCTTCGCCGTCTTCCGTTGAGCGCACCAAAGCCGCTGTCCGTCCCTCGCCCCGTACTCCCTCCTCGACCGTCTCGAAACCCAAAGATCCACCGCCACTCGACCTCGGCGAGCCCTCATCGCCTGTTGAGACAGAGCCCACTAACAACGCCGACAAGGTCTTCCGACCCACTTCCCCACAGCCTTCAATCGTCGAGGACGCGGGCGCGTCGTCAGGTCAACAGTCGAAGCCGGCATCAGGTGACGAGCCGGACGCACCTTTGCGACCGAACGGAATTGCCAGAGATATTGGGGAACGCAACAAGGGCAGCTTGGGTCGTTCGCCGAGGATCTTGGGGCTTAGCCCAAAGAACAGCCCGCGCCTGATCGGCCGTAGCGGGACCAAAAGTGAGTGTTGCCACGACCACCGGTGCGCTTGACTAACGCTATCTCAGGTCGCAATCCATCAAATCCTAAACTCACAGCTCGCTTCCCGACGAGCATCGATGAGCTCTATGCCGACCTCGAGCCCGACGAAGCCGCCTTCTTCGATCTTCTCGATCACGAGCTTGCCAAAGTCGAAGCTTTCTACCAACAGAGGATGCACGATGTCGAGCGCCGCGCAGCTGACTTGCGGGTACAGCTTCGGGAACTCGGAGAACATCGCCGGATCTTTCACGAAATGCATCCAGACGGTCCACCGCCAGAATGGGAATCGGCAGTACATCGCCTTGTGCCTGGCGGCAAGCAGCTTCTGAACAACGTCGCGCCGGGTAACGTCCATCTGCGGATTCCGTTCGTGCACTCGTCGGGCGGTGAGGAGAGCGAGGCCAGCAGTAAAAGCAGAGCGAATGGGAACGGCAACCTCCATGGACGCGCTCACAAGTCAGAGGACGACGATCAGCAGTCGCTCAGGCAAGCGATGGCCCATGACCGCGAGAGAAGGAGCTACGACCCAGACCGCTATCAGAAATACCGTCGGGACCTGAAGAACGCCGTTCTAGAGTTTTACCGCGAACTTGAGATCTTCAAGAATTACCGCGTTCGTGTAAAGACGCAGACTGGCAACAGCATTGACGACTTTGATGACAGATCCTCAACTTCACCGGGTTCCGCAAGGCATTGAAGAAATATGAGAAGACGACCAAGGTACGTCTGTTCCATCCGGTGTTACAGGCACTGACAGCGTCAGATGCATTGCCTTGAGTTGTACACCAACGAGAAAGTCATGACGCAAACCTTTGCAAACGAGAAGACGATCGACGGGCTGCTGAAGGAGATGGAGGACTTGTATACGCAAAGATTCGGTGCGCGCGGAAGCTTGAGCGCATGGAAGCTAGTGTTGACTCTTGGGCAGAGCACGGAGACAGCAAGCGAGCGAGAGACCGTCTGAGGCGGCAGCACCAGCAACAAGCCGTCGGTTCATCAGGTTCAGTCAGGGTGGAAAGCTGATGTCAGCCACTCAGCACCACTACAGCACCTTTAGATCAGGCATCTGCTTGGGCCTAGGTCTGCCCGCGTTCGTCTTTGCCATTGTGGAGAGTGAGTCAGCGAACTCGGTGCCAGTCCACAATGACGTCTTTCAGGCTTCACTGCAGAAGCACGCGCTGCTATTCCGGCGTACGAGGGGCTGTTACAGGTCTATGGCGCACTTTTCCTGCCGATCCTTTTTGCAATTCTCTTCGAGCTCAACCTTTACGCATGGGTCAGAGCTCGGATCAACTACGAGGTTTGCAGTTCCAGCGCATACAATCGCAAGCTAACAAATGCCCAGTTTGTGATGGAGATCACCCGGCCTGCGCTCGACTATCGTGTTTACCTTGAAATCCCCTCATTCCTCTTCTTGATTTTGAGCTATTGCTTCTTCTTCTCGTTTCACAGGATCGGCGAAGCTAATGTCGCGCCAACAACGTGAGGTACATTATACGCTGCAGACTGCTGGCTGACAGATCGTAGGTGGCCTGCCGCTTTCCTCGTCTTTGTCTGCGTCTTCTTTCTCAACCCTCTCCCCATATGTCACCGCGATTCGCGGTATTGGCTCTTGCGCGTCATTGGTCGAGTTTTGACCCCAGGGTACAGCCGCGTGGAGGTGAGTTCATAGTTGCTACATTTTCACAAGACTGAGAAAACTGTAGTTCATTGCTTTCTTCTTTGCCGATGAGCTCAACAGGTCAGTTCGCCCTCGCTCACCTGTGACACCAATCATCACTGACTTAGCGCAGCTTGATCTACACAATATCAAACATCTGGTTCACCGCCTGTGCTTGTGCGTTTGTCGACATGAGCTGAACATGACTGACACGGCACAGACTCAAAAAAGTGGCCAGACGACATATTTGATGCTTGCTCCACCAACAGTAGCTGGGTCTTCGGCTTGCTCCTCTGCCTGCCAGCTCTGTGCCGTCTCATTCAATGTCTGAAGCGTTACGCCGATTCTCGGCTGCGGATACATCTCATCAACGTCAGCTTGGTCCGCAAGGGACGGAATTGCGCTGAATGGTACAGGCTGGCAAATATGGTAGTGTCATTCTACAGTTGTCCCTTTTCGTCAATTGGAGATCAAGGGGTACGTCGCCCTTTATGCAGCTCAGCTAGCTGACATGGCTTGTCTGCCTACAGGCAGCATTCACAGGGACTGGAGTTTCATAATCTGGGTGATCAGCGCAGTCTTCAGCGCAACTTACACTTCTTCTTGGGTAAGCCAGTCCTTCGCATGTTCCTCAACAGCTAATGCCTGGCCAGGACTTGATCGTCGATTGGAGCCTGTTGCGCCCGCGATCCCAGTTCCTGCGTCCAGATCTGGGCTACCCCAACATCCGTCCGGTCGGTATTTACTGGCTGAAATCATGCTGCGATGCTGACATGTCTTGCTAGGTATATTACATCGCGATGATCACAAATGTCGTCATCCGATTTGTATTCGTTTGGTGGGTATCCTGTACCCACGGGGCAACGGTCTGACTTGCCACAGGTACATTCCGCAATCGCATGTCCGCATTCGCATCCGTAGCTTCTTCTTTGCACTGCTGGAGATGCTTCGAAGGTGGCAGTGGAACTTTTGTAAGTCACCCGATTCATTTCTGCCGTCTTATTCACGTGGAATCAGTCCGTGTGGAGACGGAACATCTTGGTAATGCTGGTCAGTCCAACGGGGGTATGAAATGGCTACGTGAACTGACGTCCGATTTACAGATGCTTATCGCGTACGTCTGGATCCGTGCTCGGTGGCTTGTCCGATGTTGATTATCACTTGACAGGTCACGCGAGAGGTACCTTTGCCGTATCGCCGGATGGATCAGGATTCGGACGACGACGACGCAGGCGCGCGGCGTCGCAATCAGACATTTGCATCGCGCTTCAACGCCTTGCGGGCCGCTATGCACCGTGGCCCTGGACGGGGTCCTGATGCGGCAAACGTCGGGCCGCGAGGTCATCGCGCCGAGCGAGAATACGATGCGCCGCGACCTGGGGATGAAGAGGAGGCGGCTTGAGATCACTTTTGACACTTTATAACACTTGCATATGCATGATACACCTACACAGCAACAATGATACACGTCGTCGAATCCATCACCAGTAATCCTCGTCGGCACCCCCTTTTTTCTTGGTACCGCCCGCGGTGGCCTGCGCTTGGTAGAACTCGGCAACCTGTCGTGATCAGTCAATGAATCATGTAAAGCGTAACGACGCACTTGCTCTGCCGTCGTCGCTTCATCTGCGTCCTTGTCATCGCGAACCTTGATGAAGCGCGGGAATCGCAGTGAGATACCCCGCTCGTCGACCTGTGATCAAGATCAGTCCACTAGGTGGCGCTGATCAGGGCACCTACAATCCCTTGCGCCGCCGCATACACCGGACTCAGACTCAAGTCGGCCGTCAAGACCTCCCACACAATCTTCGGCTCAAACCAAACATCCGGCTTGGCACTGCCCGTCTGAATATCGCCACGCACACCACCGGCTAGCTCGAGAGGCTGCAGCACCTTTGTAAATTCTTCGAGACGCTCTTCGCTGAGACCCGTGCCGACTTTGCAGATGGTCTGGTAGTTTTCCGAGTCTGGATCATAGCACGCAAGCAAGAATGCGCCGTAGACGTTTGTGCGCTTGCCTTTGCCGTGGTAGCCGCCGACCACGACAAGATCGAGGGAGTCGCCGACGCCAGACAAATAGTCTTTCTTCAGCTGTGATGATGCGTCAGCTCAAGCTTGTGAGTCGATTTTACCACTCACCTTGAGCCAATTTTGACTTCTACGACTAGGCTCGTACGTTGACGCCGGCGTAGTCAACATCTTGACCATCAAGCCCTCACAACCATCTTTCACGCTCTCCTCCAAGAATGTCTGGATCTCCTCGGTCGACGAGCCATCCGAGCTCGTCGCGAATGCAAATTCGCCCTCGACAGGCTGAAAGTGCTCATGCATCAGAGCACGACGCTCGTGCAGCTCCAGCCCTAGCAAGCTCTGCCGAACATCAGCCCATCTACTCGGGTTTGCTAACAAGACAGGACGCACCTTGCCGTTGAGGTATAGCAGATCGAACGCAAACAGGTGCACTCGAACTGTGATATCCTCGGTGCGCACATCCTTGCGCTTGCGCCGGCTGAGATCTTGGAATGGCAGCAGCTTCTTGGTCTCCAGGTCGTACGCAACGGCTTCGCTGTCTATGACAAAAGATTTGACGGTCGATTTAGTACACTGGACGACGGATCAGTGATTACCACGCTACGATACACTCGTAGACTGACTTTTGGAACCTGCTCGACCAGATCAGGGTACTTTGCGCTCATATTCTCCGAGTTGCGGCTGAAGACTGCAATCGTCCCGTCCTCAAGCTGATGTACCTGTCAAGAGTCAATTGGTGTCAACCCTCGCATCTGTCTGAGCCTACCTGTGCACGCTCGCCGTCGTATTTGTACTCGCACGTAAACTCGCGGCCCTCGAAGCGGTCAAGCACCATTGTGATCGACTTCATAGGCTTTGCGAGCATCGGCTTGAGCGGCACACCGGGCGTGAGCTTGCAGTTTTCCTTGAGGTTGGCGATGCCGTCTTTCATCAGTGCCGGGATGACGAGATCGTAATTTGGCAGCTCGCTGCGAGGGTGTCAGCGTTCTGGGATACTTGCTCATTGAGTTGGCGCACCTGAAAACGGCCTTTACGGTCTCGGCGCCCTCTTCAAGCCTCTGCGTCAGCTTGTCCGCCGGAAGCGCCTTGCCCGCCGCTATTGACCTTTCGTCAGCTCGTGACATTGTCAACACTGTCTCCACCTACCAATCTCCTTCAGCACAATCGCATGGGCCAGCGCAACGACCAAAGTCTTCTCGGCCAACCCGATGCGGAGCTTGCCCTCAAGACTGCGAATGATGAACTTTGCCTCGTTGCCCTGACAGGCCGCCAGCAGCTTCTTGATGATGCCAACTTTCTTCTGTTGCGACTATGCGGGGTGTTAGTGGCTTTAGAACGCGGGGACGGAAATGGCTCACAGCGTTGCCGGTACACTTGGCGATATCCGTCAGGTTCTGAAAGACGAACGGCACAGTGAGAGCTTTGGGCTTGAACATTGTTGGCTGTGTGTTACGCGACAGCTAGGGTGTGGCAGCATTAGAGTCATCCAGCCAGAGACGCATCTGTAGTCGACATACCATGGCGACTTTGCCCAGATCACCCTCCTTTTTCAGACTCTCTTTCATCTTTGCCGGTGTACGGCCCGTACTCTCCGCAATTGCCTTGACGAGCAACGATTCGCCGATACCAAGCTCAAGACCGGCATAGTCTGGGCACAACTGGGATTCGACATGAGCTTATGCAACTCATCCTCGAAACGCAACTCACCCGGTTGATGGACAGATAGACCGTCTGCAGCAGGTAGCCTGGCTTGCCTTCATCTTTGGCGTCACGCTGTGCGACTTTGAGCAGGAACTGGGTCAAGATGTGGAGGATCTCGAGACGTTTCGTGGTTGCCTCGATTTTTTCAAACGTCGAGACGAGCGCGGCGTAGGGCAGACTGTGGTGCGACCGTGATCAGACATGGGCGAGATCGATAGCGCGCGTAACGTACGGTTCTCCTTCCTTCCACTTGGTATCATCTGCAGACTGCTTTTGCTTGGTGAAGATCGCTGCGCTGTAACGGCTTAGCCGGTGGTCATTACCCTAGCAAGCTACGTACAGCTTTACAGCTGCTTCGCCTTCCTGCTCTTCTTCCTCCTCGTCATCGAGCTCCTCCTCGCCTTCCTCTGCATCCTTGTCATCCTTGTCTGATGAGTCTGCATTACTATCGCTTGCGCTTGCGTCGGCTGCGGCAGACTTTGCTTTACTGCTGCCGCTCGCAGACTTGACGGATGCCGATTTACCATTTGAGCTCAGGCTCGGCTTGGTCTTCTTCTTCTCAGTCGCACTTTTGGCCTTGCTTGTTGCAGGCTTTGCAAAGATTGACGCAAGCTTCTTGGGTTCCGCGTTGGTTTTGGGCTTCTTGGCTGGCGGCTTGGTGGCTGTCAAGTGATGAGCAGCTACTCGAAGCTGATATGACGCTAGCGGTTCTCACCAGACTTGCTCGACTCGGCCTTGGGCGCGTCGCCTTCTGCCTCGCTCTCATCAGACTCGACGACGCGCTTTGGCTTCGACGATCGCTTTGGTTTGAAGGGTGACTCGGGCTCTTCAGCTGTGTGCGGATGCAGTCAGCACAGCTCTGATGCACCCTGCTTCTGCTTGCACTCACAAGGCATCTTGCTAACGTCGTGTCAACCTCGAATGCCGTGCAACCATAGCAAGCTTGCGGACGTGAATCGATCCTGATCTCTCCGCGACAAAACGCGTGCTCGTTTAGCGACGCGTATAGGTATGCCTAGGCTAATAACGCAAATCCCGTCGCGCCTTGCTTAAGCGCCACTCCCGACGCCGGGCAGTGTTTGTTTTATAACGATCAATTTCGACCTACAGATTGGGTTTTCGCCCAGCGGTCAAGATGGGCGTGCTTGCAAACGCAGTGCAGGTTCGCCCAGGCCGGCGCGCTGCTGTACAGGATGCCAAGCTGATGCATGCTTGACGCCAGCCCGAGTTGATTTCATTGCTGTCATCTACGTCTGAACCAGCGCTCTCACCGTTGTGGTTCCGCCGCACAGACCCACTTTTGCCCAATGACAGTTACGTTGCCGAGCTCAGTGATGGGTCCGCGAGCTCCTCAGCAGCGATAGTGTTCCGTTCGCAGCCTGATGGCAGCACTTCGAGAGCGCAAGAGCACCTCGAGAGCCTCGTTCCGCGCGACGTTGCATCGGGAAGCCTGGCTGAAAAGGTTGTGCATGTGCAAAGCCCAACACTAAAGACGACGTATATTCAAGCCGGGAGCCGTAGAGGCAGAGAGCGGCTGGGTGCCGAGCTCGAATGGCTTGGAATGAACGTCCGACGGCTGGGTGGACGGGAGTGGGCTTTTGAGATCGGGATCGTGGATACGCGCGGTGTAGAGGGCATCATCCGGGTTTCGACGTTCAAGGTGATATCGGCTGAGCAGGACTTTGAAGAGTGATGCTCAAGGTCGATCACAGGACAAGGCGACAGTATATCCGTGCCACGACCCTCCAATGATCCATCTACCCCTCACACTCCCCTCGTCCGGCACGACCCTGACCCCCTGGCTACACCTCAACATCCACATCCCGCCTCTTCTACCGCTCTTCCACTCCCTCCCATCTTCCGACGAGTCACAGGCAAAGAACAAGCCATTACCGACATCGGCGTTCAAGTCATTGACATATGTCAGGATCTACGCCAACTGTCGCGTGCGCCGCGTATGGCTCTCCAAGCAAGGCGAGAGGACTACGAGAAGTCAGGTACGGGCCGACGAATGGGCGCTGTATGGGGCGGACGAGCCGATCGCACAGTCGTGATCTGTCTGGCCACGTCGGATGCGATAAAGACTTCCCCACAGCGAGATCTAAGATGATCAATTACCGTCACTGGAACAATTGTATGGATCCCATTCGCGACGCGGTACTCTATCATCGCCGCACCAACACGAGATCCGCCTGCTCGACTGGTATGCCGATCGGTCTCACAACGGCCTCGCCTCCAGCGGACTTCACTCGTGAACGCTGCCTGTCAATCTCGTCTCTCCAGCCAGCAGCATCCACAGCAATGGTGCGGGACACTGTGCGGGTGTGATACAACGCCGACTGCACCACTCGAAAGTCGTATCTTATTTACCCGGATCTCGGTCAGACTTTAACGACCGCCGTGGGCCAGTGGTAACATGTCTTCCCTGGCCCGGTCGAATGATCAGCCCTTAACCGGGGGATCGGGCGTCCTACGGAAGACCGGCACTCGTTGCTGCCGGTCAGGCCGTACGGGCGCCAGCGGTTCTTCGGGACACTTTGAACTCGAGGTGCACTCGAGTTTGAAGGTCCACGGGATCCCTATAAGTGTGTAAACTATCATAAAGGTACGCGATGGAGACCCCCTCCCCTCTTCGACATTCGATATACTGCAAGACCAGCCGGGAGGATTCCAAAGTGGACCAGTGGATCGACAAAAGTGGCGCATTCGCCCGGCGTTCAACCGCCAACCCCTTTTTGCACTTCGCCGTAATGGATGATCATCCCTGATGACAAGATGGATGATACATGCTATACAAATTCTACGTGACAATTGTTGCTCAAGAACCCTCGGTCAACCTCTGCTCAACGTTACTTGCGCTTGTTCCAGATATCTCTATCAATCGCTCATGCTTGCTTGTCGCGATCTCGATGACCGTTCGCCAGCATGTTGGTGGAATAAGGATAGATTGGGTTCATGCCGTTGCTGCGTATGACCTCTGCCGAACGTCTCGGATGGAGTTCGAGAGCCTCGGATCTCGTATGAGCTGGGTTGGAGATTGAAGCAGCGCGTCGAGGTGAAGCGTAGCTCGACTCGGTCGCTGCTCGTGCATGATGTCGAGCCGATGGTACGGGCGGTGCAAGTGGGAGCATTCCGTTGGGAGGGGGAGGTACCGTGAAGAGCGACGACAAGCGGGATGCAAGATTGGAAGATGATGATTCGGAAGCCTGTCTGCTATGGGTCGAGGTAGCAGTTGGCGGCCGTAGGCGGACAGTCTTGGAATTGGGTGAAGACGTCAGACTCGTTTTGGTCGACTGCAGTTGTGGAGGGAGGTGGTGGAAATCGTTTCGGATCGAGCCGGCTTTCGGACGGGTACTAGGTTGCACAGGGCGCCGATCGACGGGGGACGAGTCGGATGAGTGCGCTCGGGATTTGGGGAAGAATCGGAGCTGAGACGCTGGCAGCTTGACGATTTCTAGAATCCTCACGGTCGAGTCTGGCAGCGCATCGCGGATCGGGGCAGCGCCTGTGCCAATCGACGAAGACGAGGTGGATGCGGCTTCACTATGCGTGTGCGGCAATGACGGTCTTCTCGACCGCTCCGCCTCCAAGCCCTCGTCGTACGCCAGGTTCGTATCCGGCATGAACGCGCGTGCGGCTTCACCTTCCTCGCCCCACTCGGATCCGCTGAACACCGAGCCGCTCGTACTCCGTGGTAGCGGAGGCAGCTGTCCATCCAGCACATGGAGGCTGGCGAACGATCGTTCAACCTCTTTGCCTTTGCTCTTGGCACTCTTCGAGACCAAGGTGATCTGTGAGGGACCTGGGCCGCGTGAGATGGTCTCGGTCGCTTTGTGCCAGCGGCACGCGTCGAGAGGGATGGTGAGGTTCTTGCGCAGGTGGATGGTGTCTGACGCCCAGAGTTTGTTGGCTTTTCGAAGAGTCGGTAGCTGGTGCAGAGTCAGCGGTGCGCAGACCCTTTGCGACATCACCCACATCAATGCCGTATTGCAACGAGACACCAGCCAACGAGTCACCTGGTGCAATCTAAACACATCAGCTCAGACGCTCGTTGATGCACACCGACACCCACCTCGTGCACAAACACCTCAACATCCCCGTCTACACTACTCTCACCGGCGCTCATCCTCAGTAGATCCACACTGCCTCGATTACTCCCACTGTCCGAGCCATTTCGACTCGTCTCGGCCAGCTGCCGCTCCGTCTCGGTCGTCAGCCGACGCAAGCTCGGTCTACTCGCCTCAGCCGTCGAAGGCGGTGATCGACCGTGCCCAGCTGCAGCACCGGCCAGGGGATGCAGCTCATCGGGGTTGGTCCTTGTACGCGTTCGTCGTCTCAGTAGGGCCGAGCTTGGCTCGCCTGACGCCCAAGGATCGTCGTCGCCCGTTGGCGAGGTCAGCGACGACATTGCCTACTCCTTGGCCTGCGCATGAGATCGGCTGAGGCTGCCTGATGAGTTCTTGCCAAGAACCAGCCGATGCTTGAGTGATGGGCTGCAGGCTCGAGCTTCGCAGTCACGTCGTCGCCGTGCCTGAGTGGCGGGGACCAGTGGCAAGCGCTCGGTAGACGAGCGCGTTAGAGGTCTGTCTAACCGGTCGAGGTCATTGCGAAGTGTGTTAACAGTGATACGATAGATTTGGTCTACAAAGGAATGCCATACCGCGTCCTCACTGCAGACATGCCCACCGGCACGGCTGTCAAGTCGACCACGATCACTCCCGCATCCGGGGTTGTCACAACCATCTGTGACGGGAATGGACAGTCCAACGACGTGCAATATACTCTCGAGCGCTATTTGATGATGTACAGAATGTATTTGATAGCGTCTCGTACCACCCGCAGTACCACTGCTGCACCGAGGGACACGCCTCGTCTCTATACTTCTGCTACTACTCGCTCTTGCGCGATAACACGGATCCGCAACAGTGATGTCACCTACGCGCGAGACCACCTATTCTTCCTTGCATACAATAGTGCTCTCACACCGCCTCAGGATCTACCGTTGAGCCCCCCAACCGTCCTTTGAGCGTATCAAACCCGACCCGTCCATACAAAACCCGACGCGACGGGCCGCCTCGTCTCTCTCGACCCAAATGCCACGCACAGCATATCAGCCGATAGAGCCACAAGACTATGCGTTCACGCGCACACGTTCCCAAAAGTTGTTCGCGTCCGGGTCGCGCTTTCTGGAACGCTTGACGCCGTCGCCGTCGCCACCGACTAGCGCTCGCGCCGGCGCGGGGCACGAGGGGTCGGAACTGGGACACGGTGATATGGAGATTGAAGAGCATGTGCCGTTCTTGATGGATGGCTTGACGGTTGAGGATTTGGAGAAGATTGGGTGGGATGGGAATAACCGCGTTGGCCTGGGTGCTACGGCGACGCCGAGGAAGGTGCCGGTACCGGTACCGACCGTTGATGTGGAGAAGGTGCAGTGGTGACTGATGGTACCAGCCCAGCTGACAGTCTTTACGTAGGCGACAGTGATCGACTCGACGCCCGAACCGCCCATGACGAGTATCGGTCGCCGATTCACGCTGTGCGACAGCCTCCCGACGCCAACGCCCGCAGATTGGCTCGCGAGCTTACAAGCTGGCCAGCCTCGCTGCTCGATCTCGACATTGTCTGCATCGTCAATCTCGTCGGCCACGACGGAACAAGGCCTGCGTCAAAGTATATCGTCGATCGATAGCGACGCGACTCTTGTCGAGCGCGAGGGGGATCGTCGTCGATCGTCATTTCAACCGCTGTGCGAGCCTCAGAGCCTGTACAACCGAAGCCAAGTCGAGCCCCACAAGGCTGTCGCCGAAGTGGATAGCAAGTCAAAAGTGATTCGCAAGCGCAAGCCGTACAGTGAGATGCCGGGGAGGTCCAAGTGGCGCACAAAGTTTGGCGGCTTGCTTGGCTTGCGCGCGTAGACATGCTGTGCATGCGCATGAGATAGTGTACAACTTGGACTTGATGCGATACGAGTCGGTGCGACTTGACTGACGGTGCCAGAGATCAGGCGGTCCGGGACGGAACAGAGGCGTGCTTCAGGACGTCGCGCGTCTTGGTCGCGACGGCGTTGGCAGACTGTCGGCGTACATCAACGTCACGAGCGAGAGCCAGGAGCAAGACACCGACTTTATACAGGTCCTTGATATGGACCGAGACTGCCTCGTGCTTGTTCTTGATCTCGCGCTTGGCTTTGATGAGATCGTCGCGCTCTTTGGTAAGAGCCGCAAGCAGATCCTCTTTCCTGCAGGTGACATTAAGATTGTCGCGTCGTCTACCATCAACATACCGTTGAAGTTCTTCAATCTCGTATTCTAGCCGCAAGACTGCCAGAGCATCGCCGTAGGCTGGTTCAGTCTGCACAGCTGCATATCTTGTTATCCATGCCCTCGGCCGCGATGGTCGACTCACGGAGAGCGTCCAGTTTTTCCTTTGGCACCGACTGCAAAAAGTTCTCCAATGGCAGCATGTCGATCTCACCCCATGACGACCTGTCATGATCAGTGGTCAGCCACGGTACAGCTTTCCAGTGCGCCCGCTTACTCGTACTGCCGACACCGCTCCGTCTCCTCCCTGATCTTGGCCAACTCATACAACCTTGCCTGTACCTCCTCCTCGCTCCTATCCAGCTCCTCTCTCGCGTCACAGCACTGAACTCGGGCGGCGTTTTGCAGGATTTGCGCATTCCGCGTCAACGTGCGCAGCTGCGACGTGAGGTCGCCCAAAGGTAACGCTGCATCCGGCTTGAAGTTTGCGCCGAGTTGCGGGCGTAACACCCCGAGGAGTTCTTGCAGCGGTTCTGATGGGTTTTTAGGGAGTTGCGAGGGGATAGGGAGGATCAGTAGGGGCTCTGAGACGCCTGTATCGTCCTGGATGGGTGCGATCATGGTTGTTGGATGTTGCGGTTGCCGGGTGGTGATAGCTGTCTGCGCGGGTGGTGCTAGCCGACTGAACCCGCGGATCACGCGGTATGCAGGTCAGTGCTGTATGCTGCCTTGGACGGCGTCGAGTACTCTGTAGCTGTACCACAGCACAATGACAGACTCGGCTGCTCGACTCGAGCCGTTCCTCCTCATGGCACGCTCAACGCGCGGCGCAGCGTCCGCCAAGATCATCGAGGACGTCACGGCAGCGGTACGCAATCATGTTCCGCACAGACATGCCGAGCTGATGCAACACTTCAGCCTGGCGTGTACACTTTTGCAGAGCTGCTAGCACTCCCGTCGATCAACGAGGTGAGCGCACTGATAGCCTCGAATCAGGACTACGCTGACATTGGGGCGCAGCTGTCAAGTCATCCAGAGACGAGCGGCGCATACCGCAAGCTGGAATTGTTTGCATACGGGACGACTCGAGATTATCACCGTGCATAGGACAAGCCTGCGATTCGCTAGCGACTGATACGACAGCAGGCAACCACGACTCGTTTCCTCCGTTCACTCCCGCGCAACTCGCAAAGCTCAAGCATCTCACCCTCGTCACGGCCGCTGCGAACGCCCGAGTGAGCTCTCACGTCACACATACTTTGCTCATGGCTGATCAACTCAAGGGACTGTCGTATACCGAGCTTATGCACCTGCTTGACGTCTCGTCCGTGCGCGAGCTCGAAGACCTCGTGATTGATGTAGTGTATGCCGGTCTGCTTGGTGCGCAGATGGATCATCAGGCACAGACACTGCACGTCGAGTGGGTGGCCGGCCGGGACGTCGGTAAAGGCGAGGTCGAGGTTTTGAAGGCGCAGCTTCAGACATGGTGCGTTCGAGTGATCCCTCCCTCCCACCCCGCAGCTAAAGCGGCACAGGTACTCGACGGCGAACTCGATCCTACAATCGCTCGACGCCAAGATCCTCGATGCGCAATCCATCTCCACAGCATCCAAGCTCGAAACCCAAGAGTACGAGTCTGCACGCAACAGAGCGTTCGCAGACGCTCGCACCGCCGTCAGCAAACAGCAGCACTCTGCGCCGCCAAAGGGCGCACACAACCGCTTCAACGTGCCAGCAGACGATCGGTGAGTCGTGTCCCCGATTCGACTGGGCGTCACGGACGCTGATGGCGTTTCGGGTGAATAAAGACGGACAGAGCGCTGATACTGTGCGTTGCGTCGTGCCAGGCGTGAACTCGGTGGTGCAGACTTGAGGCGAGAGTCGAAGCGCCCTAGGAGCGGCTGAGTGCTGGTGCGGAGGAGCTTAGGAGGAGGGCTAGGGGCTGTACAGTTGTAGCATAGTACGGCGGCATCATGACATGTGAGATCTCGCACACAGGCAAAGGCGGGTCTCCATGCACGGTGACGGAAGCAAACTTCACCGCCTTGATGTAACACGAACGTACGAGCTCGTCTTGCCGACTCCCAAAGCAGCAGCAACAGCCCAACAATGCCCTCAACAGCTGCGTATCAGCGCGTACCGTCTTCTTCACCACCTCGCGAAAGTGTAGAAACACTTCACTCAGCTCGACCACCCCCTCCCGACCGGCCTCAAGCTGCATCAACGCGAGCGGCGTTCAATGAACAAGCTCCAGCATGGTGGAAGCGCGCCGCGTTGATCTTCGCCATCCTATTCATGGCGTGGCTAACCATCAAGCTCGGCGGTATGGGCACAGAGACCAAGCCGAATGTGATCTATGCGAGTCGGTGCGTTCGCTGCCCACCCTGTATCGTGTGACCGTAACGACCGACTCATAGATACTCTGACGAATACAAATACCGCCCAGCCGCTTCCCCCGTCATCACCGAATACCTCAAAGACGGTCGCGTTCGTCTTCGCGGCGCGACCCCCGGCGGCGTCGGGATCAGACCTGGTGACTTGCCGAAAACGCCTCAGGAAATTGCGTTTGAGCAGAAAAAGGCGGCCGAGGAGGCCAGGATTGCGGCGAGGAAGAAGCTCGGGTTGAAGGTCAAGGAAGAGTCAAAGGGCTATCAGCGGCGGCTGGCGCGGAAAAAGGCCAAGGCGGCGGCAGAGGCGAGGAAGCTGGCGGAGGAAGGGGAGAGAGCGGGTCAGGTTTGAGCTCGTTGATTCTGCACGCTATCTGCATTGCATGTCCTTTACTCTGATGCTTCTGGCTGCAGTGCGAGCCATGGAGCTGACCGAGATCCCAATGCATGCTGTTCTACTACCTCCCGACTCCTCACTCATTGCGTGGCAAACGCATACGCGTTCTGGAACAGGCGGAACCACGGGCCCCGTCCGTTCCACTCGCCGCCAGGCTCGGTCGAAGGGTACCAGCTGTTGCTCTCCTTTGCGACGACGCGCTCCGGGTGTGGCATGATGGCCAGCACTCGGCCGTTTGTGCTCTGGACACCCGTGATGCCCTCTGGACTGCCGTTCGGGTTGGCCGGGTACTTTGTCGCCGGTCGTCGTTGCGAGTCGACGTAGCGGACCGCGACTTGGCCTTGAGCTTTCAGACTGTCGAGCGAGCCAGTCTGTGCGAACGAGACTCGACCCTCGCCGTGGGCGACAGCGACGGGCAGGCATGAGCCCGCCATGTCCTTGAAAAAGATCGACTTTGCCGCTGCCTCTGTGATCTCGACAGTCGAGACGCGTCCTTCAAAGCGCTCCGACTGGTTCGTCTTGAACAGCGGCCACGCGTCCGAACCGGGGATGATGCTGCGTAGCTGCGAGAAGAACTGACAGCCGTTGCAGACACCGAGAGCGAATGTGTCGTCTCGGTTGAAGAAGGCCTCGAACTCTGTCCGGGCAGTCGAGTTGAGGAGGACCGACTGAGCCCAGCCGTTACCGGCGCCGAGGACGTCACCGTACGAGAAGCCACCGCACGCTGCAAGACCCTTGAAGCCGTTGAGCGAGACCCGGCCGGTGATAATGTCAGACATGTGGACGTCGACGGCGGTGAAGCCGGCTTCGGAAAAGGCCCAGGCCATCTCGATCTGACCGTTGACACCCTGCTCGCGGAGGATAGCAACCTTTGGTGGGGTGGCCAACTTGGTGACTGCGGGAAGGAAGGGAGCGCGGATGTCGTAGAAGAGGCCAGTATCGGCGTCATCGGCAATAGCGTCAAACTCTTCCTTGGCACCCTGGGGCTCATCGCGGATCGACTGCATCCGGTACGATGTCTCGGCCCAGAGTTGCTGCAGGTGAGCGCGCGACGCAGAGTAGATGGCCTCCGAGTCGTGGATAAAGGTCAGCGTCTGGTCTTCGCGACCGAGAACGCGGCCAACAACGTGCAAGTGCCGAGTGGGGAAGCCAGACTTGACGAACACATCGGTCAAGGCAGGAATGTCCTTTTGGCGGACTTGCAACACGGCACCGAGTTCCTCGTTGAACAGCGAGGCGATTGCGTCGCCCTTGGACCCAACAGCGTCAAGCGAGACTTCAACGCCCGTGCGACCGGCGAATGCCATCTCTACGATTGTTGTAAAGAGACCGCCGTCGGACCGATCATGGTAGGCAAGTACGATCTCCGGGTGGGCTGTCTTGAGCGTCTGCAAAGCGACAAAGAACGCCTTGAGCGCCTTTGCGTCCTCGACATCTGGTGCCTCGGACCCAATCTGGCCAAAGACTTGAGCGAGGGCCGAACCGCCCAAGCGCTGCTTGCCATTGGCGAGGTCGACAAAGACCAAGACGGTCTCGTCGCCCGAGTCGGTCTGGATCTGAGGCGTCCACGTTCGCTCGACGTTGTTGACCGGTGCAAACGCCGTCACGATGAGTGAGAGGGGGGCAGTGACCTGCTTCTTGCCCTTTGCGTCGTCCCATCGCATCGACATGGACATTGAGTCCTTGCCGACTGGGATCCCGACACCGAGAGCGGGGCAGAGATCCATGCCGATCGCTTGGACAGCCTCGTACAGCTTTGCGCCTTCGCCTTCGTGCGAGGCAGCCGACATCCAGTTGGCACTGAGCTTGACGAGGCCGAGATCCTCGACAGACGCCGCGGCTAGATTGGTCAAAGCTTCCGCAACAGCTATGCGGGCCGATGCACCGGCGTTGATCAATGCCAACGGGGTACGCTCGCCCATCGCCATGGCTTCACCCACGCGCACGTCGAACCCGTACGATGCCCGAGTGACAGCGACGTCGGCGACGGGGACTTGCCACGGGCCAACCATCTGGTCACGAGTGACCAAACCGGAAATGGTACGGTCACCAATGGTGATAAGGAACGCTTTCGAGCCGACGCTCGGCAGTCGGAGAACCCGGTTGACCGTCTCGGCGAGGAGGGAAGTTGTTGGCGCACCAGCGTACGTCGGGAGGTATGTTGAGAGGGACGAGTCGAAAGCCGGGCGAGGGGGGTTCGCCGTCTCGGCGGTCCGTTCCATGCGCGGCGGCTTGCCAAACAGGACAGACATGGCAATGTCGATCGGCTTGTCACCGAGCGTGCGGTCCGTCACGACGAGGCGCTGCTCGGCGGTCGAAGTGCCGACAACAGAGAAAGGGCACCGCTCGCGCTTGGCAATCGTCTCGAACAGCGCCAAGTCGTCGGGGTCGACGGCAAGCACGTAGCGCTCTTGCGACTCGTTGCACCAGATCTCCATAGGCGACATGGAAGGGTCATCGACGAGCACGTCGCGAATCTCAAACACGGCGCCGAGGCCGGCATCATGGACCAACTCTGGTAAAGCGTTGGACAAGCCGCCGGCTCCGACGTCGTGGATCATCTGGATCGGGTTGCCCTCTGCGCGGTTGATGCACGCGTCGATGACCTGCTGTGCGCGCCGTTCCATCTCGGGGTTCTCACGCTGAACCGATGCAAAGTCGAGATCGGCCGAGCTCGCGCCGGAAGCCATGGACGAAGCCGCACCGCCACCGAGACCGATCAGCATCCCGGGCCCACCGAGCACAATGAGCTTTGCGCCAGGCTTGAAGCCAGTCTTGCGTGCGTACTGAGGTTGGACGTTACCGAGCCCACCGGCAATCATAATGGGCTTGTGGTAGCCGCGCCATTCGGTCTCGCCTTGAGCGCGCTCGACTTCGAGCAGGAAAGTACGAAAGTAGCCTCCCAGGGCTGGGCGGCCGAATTCATTGTTGAACGCGGCGGCACCGAGGGGAGCCTCGATCATAATGTCGAAAGCCGAGGCGATGTGGGCAGGCCGACCGATGTCTGATTCCCAGGGTTGTTGAAAGCCGGGGATGAGGAGATCCGAAGTGGTGAAGCCTGCGAGGCCGGCTTTGGGCTTGGAGCCCTTGCCGACGGCGCCTTCGTCTCTGATCTCACCACCAGAGCCGGTCGCGGCACCGGGGTAAGGCGAGACGGCGGTCGGGTGGTTGTGGGTCTCGACCTTGATCAGGATTGGCATCGGCTCGAGCTTGGCGCTGTAGACGCCGTCGGTAGCAGCAGCCGCTGCGAACCGAGGAGCCTCGTAGCCTTGCAACACGGCCGCATTGTCCTCGTACGCGCTGAGCGTCCCGCGGCTGTCGACGTGTTTCTCCGTGTTACGAATCATGCCAAACAGGCTCTCTGACTGCTCCTTGCCGTCAATCGTCCACTTGGCATTGAAGATCTTGTGACGGCAGTGCTCAGAGTTGACCTGGGCGAACATGAACAGTTCCGTGTCGGTTGGGTTCCGGCCAGCTGAGAGGAAGGCCTCGACGAGGTACGGCAGCTCTTGGGTTGAGAGGGCGAGGCCGAGACGGACGTTGGCTTCCTCGAGCAGGGCGAGGGGGTCAGGGGAACCGATGATTGGGATCGTGACGAGCGGAGCGGGCTTTGGAGGGACCGGGGGGAAGATGAGGTGAGCGGCGGGAGCGGCCGTGTGTACGAGCTGGGTCATACGGTCATGGATCGCGTTCAACGCTGGCCGGATCGTGGGGAGTGAGATAGCCTGGCTCGACGAGACCAGGTAGAGCGTGCCGCGCTCGATCCGCTTGATGTGATCGCCGAGCAGGCAGATGCGTGCGATATCCGTCGCCTTGGATGACCAAGGTGAGATGGTGCCCGAGCGCGGGAGCACAAACAGCGCCGTGAGACCATCAGCAGGCTTGGCGAGCAGTCCAGCCTCGACAAAGGCCTTTGTCGAGTCCAAGCGCTCGTCATCGCCGTACGCGAGCAGAGCGTCGAGGATCCCACGTTCCTTGCTGGTCGTGTCGGAGAGCAAAGCCAGCGACGAGTCCGAGTCGGGCTGGACGAGGTGCAGGTTGATGGCATCGATCGAGGTGATGTGGGGCACATGGTCTTGGAACTGAGCCAGCAGAGTCACCCGCTTAGTGGCCGTGATGGCCGAGGAACCAGGAAGGATGAGCATTTTGAAGAGGTTTGTGCCGACTGGGAGTTGACGATGAGCACAGCTACGCTCATGATAGAGCGTGACTCACCTCTATGACGCTGGTTGAGCTACGCTCGACTTGATGCGGATCTTCCGAGTAGCGACAAAGTAGCTGGACGTGTGTCAGCTTCCAAGCTCTATTAGAGGTTTTGTGACAGGATGTAGCTCACGGATGACTAGCGCCGCCTGTACACAAGCCCTGTCTGCAGTATCGCTCGCTTTCTCGCTGCTGGCACTGCTTGGCACTGCTTGCAACTCGGTTTCCAACGCCGAGTCGACGAGCGCAGCGCGGAAAAAGCAGATGGTGGCAAACTATATTACGTAATACAATGCTTGTTAGTTGCTAGCTAAGTGCTAGAGATCTCACGGCGCACCCATCGTCACGGCCTCGCCTGCACCAAAGTCATCAACCCGCACATCACTTGGTGCTGGCCAGCTCAGTCTTGCGCACGTCGGGACACACAGCCAGCTGTTTTGGCTGCGGGGTACATCCGCCACGATGGACTTTCTCAAATCCATCACTACCACCGTCCTCAACTCGACCGGGGTCTCGTTCCCGTTTACCGTTGGCGAGCGCGTGCCAGATCTCGACGGCAAGACCATCTGGGAGGTACGCGAGGGTGTGAAAAAGGTTTGTGCTCTTGCTTGGAGCGACGAACGCGCGGGACTGACATTTTCGTGTGCAGGATGACCAGACACCTTTGACACTGTTCATCTTTGATGCGTCACTGCCGCCGCTGCAGCCGGGCAACAGGGACCGGAAACCGCTGTTCAACCTGGCAAAAAACGCATTGAAAAAGCTGAGGACGATCCGGCATCCAGACATGTACGTCGTGCTGCTGGACAGTAGAGTTTGCGCACAGACGTTGACATGCGCTCTACAGCATCAAGTATGTCGACTCGCTCGAGACAGAGACACATGTGTATATCGCCACGGAACGGATACGACCGCTCGAGAGTGTCTTGCGCGAGTGGGAGACAGGAGGCGCATTGATGAATGCTGGAAAGGGCGGCAAAGAGCAATGGGTCGGATGGGGTGTGCAGAGCATTGCAGTGAGTCGCAAGGCGCGCTTCAGCTTGAGCAAGCTAAACGTTTCCATGCGATAGACCGCCGTGGCGTTCTTGAATTCACCACCATTATCCCTGCATCACTCACTACTGCTTCCAACCTCAATCTTCATAACGCCCGCGCTTGAATGGCGATTGGGCGGATTTGAGCTCTTGACAGCTCGTGATGACGCCGCGGGCGTACTTTGGGGTATGGCCGGTCTGTTGCCGGGTAATGTCGGCCAGCGATGCGCGCCTGAAGTCGTCAAGGGCGGCTGGGGTGTTTTGCGAGAGTCGGTCGCGTCAACCTCGATCGTGACCTACAGCTAACGCGTCGGACAGCACTGATCCCGCCTTGTCCGACACTTATCTTCTCGCGCTCCTCTTGTACACACTGTACAACCCCCTGTCCCCCCTTCCGAGCCTCACGACTGCGCCCTCGCCCTCATCCATCGGTGCCCTCCCCAAGACCCTGTTCCCAATCTACAAGCGTATGCTGAATCCCAACGCACGCACGCGCCTGCCCACGACCCAATTCGTCCCCGAGGCCACCTCGGCCGGGTTCTGGGCCGCCAACCCGCTCGTTCAACTCGTGTCAGGCCTCGACGGGTTCGAGCTCCGCTCTGACGGCGAAAAACTAGCGTTGCTCAAGACGATCAAGGATGCAAGTGCGACACTGCCCGGTCCGTTTCTGTCGCACAAGGTCTTGCCATCGCTACTGCACTCGTTGAGTCTGCCGACGGCGCCAAGCGGGACATTGCTGCCGCTCGTGCTACAGTTGGGCAAGCTAGTTGACCCAAAGGACTATGTCAAGCAGGTGTTGGAACCGGTCGTCAGGCTGTATGCTAGTCCTGATCGTGGCACGCGTATGGCTCTACTCGATGGGTTGCCAGAGTACGCAGACAGGATGGACGCCAAAATGATACAGGACAAAGTCTGGCCTCATCTTGTGCGCACGCGCTGAAGACTCTAGCGCTTAGCTGATGCACCTGCAGATCACTGGGTTTGCCGATACCGTCGCCGTCATCCGCGAAGCAACCGTCAAGGCCATCTACCCACTCGCATCAAAGGTAGGTAATGCCCCTCGCCAATTTCACATTGTCGCTGATCCATCTCAGCTCTCGGACCGGATCCTCAACAACGACCTCCTGCGCCTACTCGCAAAGATGCAAACCGACCCCGAGCCCTCGATCCGCACAAACACCTGCATCCTCCTCGGCAGGCTCGCGCCAACCCTAGGACCCAACACGAAGAAAAAGGTCCTCGTGCCCGCGTTCGCGCGTAGCCTAAAAGACCCGTTTGTGCATGCGCGCGTGGCGGGCTTGATGGCGCTCATGGCGACGGTCGAGTGTTTTGATCGCGATGATCTGGCGGGCAAGGTGGTGCCGAATATGGCGTTTGCGCTCGTTGATCGTGAAAAGTGGGTGCTGGGTATGGGGTTGGACGAGACTGAAACTTGGGATTCGTAGGATGGTGCGCGATCAGGCGTTCAAAGCTATGGCCATGTTCATGAAGCGATTAGAGGGCATGGTGGCTTCCATGGTACGTACTGCTGGCGTTGAGATCATTATGCTGACACCCTTGCAGCCTGAAACAATGATCAAGGATCAATCAACGGACGCGAGCCAGTCGTACGGCCCGACAACGACCACTTCGCACGCGAACGGGCAAGCGGGCCAAGCGGGCCTCGTTAATAGTGCTACTGGTGCTGCTGGTGCCCTTGCAGGCTGGGCCATCGCCTCGCTCGGTAAACAGGTATGTGTGAAGCATGATCAGCCGATTGCGGCAGCTGATGGTGTGCGCGTCATACAGCTGCAGACATCAGAAGTGCACTCGTCCATGTCCGCCCAGCCATCGGGTCTCGGCGCACCCCCTGCCATATCACCTCGCCCGAGCACCGAATCCTTTTCATCATTCAGCACTGCTGGTCCCTCAACATCGACCTTGAAACCTAGCAATCCTGCACCGGCCCGTGCGCCACTCTCAGCACGATCAACACCCAAGCCGCATAGTTCCGGTATGCGCCTGGGGGCGACCAAGCCCTCGTCAAACCTTGCCGGTGGGTCCAGCAGCCTTGTGGACACACTCGCGGGCGAGTTTGAAGAGGACGGAGATGAAGTCGCGAAAGCTTGGGGTACAGATGATCTGATGGATGTGAATGCGGACGAGGATGACTGGAGTAGGTTCTTGTTCGTTAGTTGTGGCGCTGCTGATGGTTTCTCCAGGTGCGTTTGAGACGGCGCCGGTACCGGAGATTATAGTACCACCGCCACAGAGCTACTACGTGAACGCACCCAAGCCTGTGGCTAGCACTAGTAAAGCACCGGTGGTGAAGGCGACTCCTGCTGCGTCGCGGGCTTCGACATCATCAGGTATGTGGTTAATTGGGCTATTTACACGGACTGACGCTCTGTAGACCGAAATGGGTGGGACGAACCGGTCGCACCAAAGGCAATGCCAGCTCCGGCACCTCGCTCGGCCGTGACAGCGCCGTCTTCAAGGAACTCTTTGGATGCGTCACCATCACCAGCGCCGTCCGAGGAAAAGACTAGCTCGGCCGTCAACCTGGCGTCACTGAGTAAAGAGGAGAAAGACAAGGAGATGGCTCGGCGGCGTGAAGAACGCAAGGCGGTGCGTTGTCGGATTGTTTCAGAAGTGCTATCGACTAACATTTGTACAGCGGATCGCGGCGATGAAGGAGCAGAAGAAGAAGCCATGACGAATGTATCATCATGCAACCCTCACCGCACCGGCGAATTCTAATACCCATTTGATCCGAACCAAACAGGCGCACGTGGGCGGGTGGCGTCGATCCAGCATCCGTCATTACCGGGATCTGACTTTGTTGGCTTTCGGGCATCTACAAACGACTCGCAGGCAGTTAGCTCAACATGGTCAAGAGTCACTCGTGGCTCACAGCAGCCACGCTCGCTCTCATACAGCCCCCCTTGCCAGAAGCGCGATATTACTTTCCGCAGGACGGGCCGGTCGCTTGGGCTGTCCGCATATGCTTGCTGTGGTACACTGTAATATTCACGTATCCTCTGATCCTCCTCCTACTCTTCTTCACGAATGTCCTTCCAGTACATTCAGAATGGCGCAAGCATCGACCAAGCTTGTTCCTGCTGCGCTCGTTTGCAATCTACGCCGTCAGCGGCTTCGTCTGGGCGATCACGAGCTTTGGGGTCCCACCCGCATTCGAGCGCTTCAAGGTGCCATCAACATCGTATACGCTGTGCAGTCGCGATTGGACAACATCGTGGGCCAAAGGTCAACTTTGCGCCAACGTGCAGCTTATCCCGCCGTTATCGCTCGCCGCAAGGATCGGTGTCCTTGCACCTCGTGCGGTCAACCCACCTATTCCCTCGGTCCCGATCCCAGCTTTTTGGCTGTCTCACATCACCCCGTTCCCTCGACGCGATGCCAAGGTCTTCCTGTATCTCGTCGGCGGCGGCTACGTGATCGGAACTCCCCTCTTGGGATCCTTTGCCTATTCGCTCGTCCACCGGACGTCATTCCCAGTCTTCGCACCAGACTACGCCAAGGCATTGAGCAGAGAGGAGAGCTTCCCGGGTCCATTGGCTGAAGCATTGGCAGCTTATGAAAACTTGCGAGGGCAAGGCTGGGCTGCGCATCAGATCGTGGTGATTGGCGACTCGGCGGGTGGCGGGCTCGCCTGGAGTTTGGTGTGCTATCTCGCGATACTCGATCGAGTCATAGGGACCGACGGTGGCAATCTCGGGGTACCAACCAAGGTTGTGCTCGTGTCTGTGGGTTGGCAGTCATCATCTCCTGACATCGCTGACCGTGCCGTTCAGCCATGGCTCTCCCTTCCGCCCACAGAGGACGTCGAACAGCTCTATCCCGATATCTTGAACCAACCTCAACTCGTAGCAGCGACCCGAGAGTACCTTGCGCGCTTTCCCCCATATCCCGATCACCCGGACCCCTTCCGCTCCGAGTTCTCAACGGCCGCCACCGAATCCATGACAACGGTGTACAACAAGCTCCGCCGGATGCTGCTGCCGCGCCATTGGCCCGCAGGCAAACTTGCTCCGAGCGAGCTGCCACGTCTACGACCGGGTAGCATCGAATACCTCTTGTCGCCAGCATCGTTCGCTGCCCTGACTTCACACCATCCCCTGTACTCTCCTGCGACACCGTCATCACCCCACCTTGATGTCCTGCTGGACCTTCTCGCCCCGAGTAACATAGCCTTCCTGGTCCACACGGGCACCGCCGAGATCTTTCATCCTGCCACCAAGCGCTTCTTCGCCTCTCTAGTCGGTGCAGGATTAGACGCTACCCTGCTAAGCGAAGTCGGTGGGGTGCACTGCGAGCCGTTATTCTGGCCAGCGAGCCTCGGCGGTGCATCGAGCAGATTCATCGATGGTCTGATACCTTGGCTCCGAATGCGTTCCTAGACCCGCCTCCGTGTACAACAGAAACCCTTATAGATGGACCAGTGTAGCCGGGATGCTCAATGATTCGTACATGGACACACGTCAAATGCCTGCAAACTAAAGACCCGCCTACCCCCTTGACCTCGTTCATCAGCCTACGCCTAGTAGGTACGCTTGAACGGCGGCACGGCCTTGCACTCTGCCTCGTCGAGCGTCGTACCGATGACCTTGCGGTACTGAAGCTCGACCTCGGGCGAGTTGGGGTCCCGCTGGAACGAGAGCGTGTGCTTCATCCATTTCTCGCTGCGCGTAGTCAGCACCCAAAGCCAAAGTGAACCGTAGCGCCACTCACTCATCACGGTCCGGGAAGTCCTCACGGGCGTGCGCACCACGCGACTCCTTGCGCGCAGCGGCCGACACGACCGTCTGCATGGCGTTTTGCTGAATGTTACGGAGCTCGAGCGTCTCGATCAGGTCGCTGCCGATGGTCAGTAACCGGGTCATGTGCAGAGGTGAGAACGCACGAGTTCCAGATCAAGCTGCGGTCCTTGATCCCAACCTTTTCGTAAGACTTGTAAACCTCGGTCATTTTCGCCACACCCTCGTCGAGCGACTTTTGCGTCCTGCACGCAAACTTCAGCTTTGTTCGATTGCTGACAGCAAGGCTACACACCTGAAGACGGCAGCGTCCGTCTGCATAGTCTTTTGCATGTTCAAGCGAATGTGCGCTGTGCTGAGCTCGCCCGACGAGTTACGGATCCGGTCGAGCTCTTCAATGCTCTCCTTGCCGAGGTCGCCCTTGAACGGCTTGTGCGGCTTGCCTGGGGTGGTGGTATCACGGATGTGGTGGGCGCACGCACGACCAAAGACGACAATGTCAAGAAGCGAGTTGGCACCCAGACGGTTGGCGCCGTGTACGGAGACACAGGCGGCCTCGCCGGCGGCGTAGAGACCGGGGACGACAACGTCGTTGCCCTCCTTGTCGACAGTGAGGACCTCGCCGGTGTACTATACAAGTCAGTATACGCAAATGGCTCGATTGGCGAAGGCTGACCTTGGTGGGGATACCACCCATGCTGTGGACGATTGTAAGCTTCTAGACCCGGCGAGCCGCGCATGACTCACTTGTAGTGCACAGTCGGCAACACCGGGATGGGTTCCTTGGTGACGTCGACACCAGCAAAGATGGCGGCCGTCTCCGAGATACCGGGCAGGCGTTCGTGCAAGACCTCGGCGGGCAAGTGCGAGAGCTGCAGGTAGATGTGGTCCTTTTCGGGACCGACACCGCGACCCTCACGGATCTCGAGCGTCATTGAACGCGAGACGACGTCACGCGAAGCCAAGTCCTTGGCCGTGGGCGCGTAACGCTCCATGAAGCGCTCACCCTGCGAGTTGAGGAGGTAGCCACCCTCACCGCGCGAGCCTGGATAAGTCAGTCGGTGAATCAGTGTGCGAGGGCAGGACTTACCCTCGGTGATGAGGCAGCCGGCACCGTAGATACCAGTCGGGTGGAACTGAACAAACTCCAAGTCTTGGAGGGGAAGACCGGCACGGACGACCATGGCGTTGCCGTCACCCGAGCAAGTGTGTGCACTGGTGCAGCTAAAGTATGCCCGACCGTAACCGCCCGTTGCGAGCACAGTCTTGTGACTCCGGAATCGATGCAAAGTCCCGTCCTCCATGTTGAGCGCAATCACACCGACACATTCGCCGTCCTGCATGAGCAGGTCGAGGGCAAAGTACTCGATGAAGAAGTTGGTGTCGTGGCGAAGCGATTGGCCGTACAGGGTGTGGAGGATAGCGTGGCCTGTTCGGTCGGCTGCTGCTGCACACCGGTAGGCCTGACCGCCCTTGCCGTACTTGAGCGACTGGCCACCGAAAGCACGTTGGTAGATCTTGCCCTCTTTGGTCCGTGAGAAGGGGACACCAAAGTGCTCGAGCTGTGGGTGTCAGTGCTCATGATTCACGAAGCTGTATTCCTCACCTCGATGACCGAGTTTGGCGCCTCTCTACACATGTAATGGATCGCGTCCTGGTCACCGAGCCAATCGGAACCCTTGACCGTGTCGTACCTAGCAGCGGGATGAGCACGAGCGCAACAGACGGCTGATCACAACCCACATGTGCCATCGCCAGTCGTCCTCTGTCATGTTACCGAGCGCGGCATTGACGCCACCCTGAGCTGCGACGGTGTGGGACCGCGTCGGAAAGAGCTTTGTGATACACGCCGTCTTGAAGCCAGCCTCGGCGAGACCAAACGCAGCACGGAGACCGGCACCACCTGCACCTCTGTGATGGCGATAGCGTCAGCGCCGATCGCCTCGCGCACAGTTGCTCACACTACAACGGCATCGAATCTACGACCGACGTCAGCTTGAAGCTTCTTAGCTCGAGCCCGTACTCACTCGTGATCAATCACAGGGTAGCCCTTGTGCTGGCCAAAGTTCTAACCGGCTCGTCAGCATACGTCTGCTCCTACCTCGACTCGGTCGGCAAAAGAGCTCACCGGCGCCTCCTGAGCTCGGTGCGACGACGAGGGCACGACGAGCGAGCGAGCGTGCTTGTGGACCGACAGAGGCTTTGAGCGTGAGATGGCCCGAATCGAGCGGAGCATTGTTTGCGAGAGAGAATGAACGGTTGTGAACCGGTTTTGGTCAGTGCCGCTCGATTCGATGGTCGCCAGGGCCACGGTCGGAGCGCGCCGGGGCATCGACGGAGCGAGCCAATCACAGCCGTGGCAATAGGCAGCGGTTCGTATACATCACATAGCGAGACAACCAAGAGTACGAGAGGGACAGAGACGCGAGAGGATGCAATGCGATGGGTTGGCAACAGTCAAAGGCAGCAGAACGACGAGACGACTAGAAAACCCACTGGGCGTCGGCCTCTTCGATCGCCTAAAGGTGGCAGTCTCGTCAGCTCCGATTACTTCCGATCGCACCACGCACCCAGGGGAACTTTTCACGCAGAGTCTTTGAGAACAGCTTCTCGAGCGGGACGTCGTACCGTTTGGCCCAGGCGACGGTCAGGCGTGGGTCCTGTCGCGATCAGCGTCATCCACTCTATCGACTCTGCCGAAACTTGCAATGTAGTTGATCTTGGACGTGCCGAGCGCAACCTCTTTGTTCTCATCTCGGACCCGGTTGTTGACCTGCTGCGTCTTGATCCGCCCATCCAGCGCTTCAATCTTCTTCAAAATCTTTTCAGGCGTCACTGCGCACCGTCAGCTCGTGTCACGCCCAGTCCACGCAACGACTCACTCCCGTTGCCCGCCTCGATCGACCCCTTGACGCGTTCGCGCTTCATCGCCTTGTGCTCCTTTTCCAACTCTGCAATCTTGGCGTCAAGCCAATCCGCCGGTTTGGCCTCGGCTTTCCCCTCCTCCTCGGCCTTGACGTTGTCACGCTCAAACTTCTTCTTGGCAACGTCAATCGCCTTCTGCAGCAGCTCCTCCTCGTGCCGGTCCATAAACTCCTCATCGAGGTCCGACTCGTCCTCGACGAGGTCTGGGCGCCGCTTACGCTCCTTTGGGTCGAGGTCAAACAGCTGCAGACGCAACCGCATCCGCTGATACTTGAGCGCCGTCACTTTATCCCGGAGCTTGCCCAACGTCTCGGTGAAGCCCTTGCTGACCGTCTTTTGGTGGTTGCAGAGGATGGCGACTTCGCGGTTGGCCGTCTGGTACGCTGCAATCTTCTCGGCGACCGTGCCAGTCTCGGGCGTGTTCTTGAGCTGCTTCTGGAACGTCCACGATGCGTTGTAGGTACGGAACACCTTGGCCGTCAAGCCCTTCATGTAGCTCGTCAAGTGCTTGTTCAAGCTCGTCGTCTGTCACCGCATCGTCAGTGCGGTCTCTCGCGCCCACACGGCACCAACCGTCAGCCGATCAAACAGGTCATCACCCTCCTTCTTCGGCTCGGCCTTGAAGATCTTGATGTTCTTGAACACTTGCGGCGTCACCTTGACCTCCTGCTGGAACCTCATAGAGTCCTTGCCAAGGAAATCAAACTTGACGATATCGGGCGGAAGCAGCGTAACGTGCTCGTAGCGGAGCGAACAACAGCCAACGGTATCCGCCTCATCCTCGCCCTTCTCGTTACCCGCACGAAGCGCAAGCACGTCGATAAAGTAGAGCGCGGTCGCACGCTGCCGATCAGCCATGACTTTCGACTTGAGGTCGGCCGTGTAGTCTTTACGGATCGTGTCGACGTGTTTCTACCACGTCAGCGCAGAACGCCAGTACGGCAAACGACTTACAATCAACTCGCGAGCCTTTTCAAACTTTGCCCGATCGCTCTGACCCTTCCACGAGCTCCCGGCCGACAGGAACACATACTTGGCTTGACCATTGACGTTTTCCTTCCAGTGCGCGAGCCACGTCACAGTGTTGTCGTGCTGCACCTTCTTCCAGTCACCCGGGATGTTGGGCACCGGGACCGGCGCGTCTTGACCAATGTTCAAGACAATGTCGTCGGGTCGGAGTCGAAACTTGAGCGTGCCCTTACGCGGGTGGTCGCCACGGCCACGAAACAGCCCTGGTGGCTCGGCGCGAAAGTTGCCAACTTTTTCGACACGGCCATCGACTTTGCAGGTGATGTACTTTTTCTCCATGGCCTCGCGCTCCTCTTTGATCCTGCATGAGGCGTCAGTCATCGACATGTCCTAGCAGCGGCCCAATAGACGCACTGCTTCTTCTCGTCCTTGCTCAGCTGCTTCTTCTTGTCCTTCTCCGCCTCGAAATACTCGTACATCGGCCTGAAGTCACACAACTCGAGGTCTTCGACCTGCGTGCCGTCCGCCTGCACGTGCCGCGTCAGCATGCGACCTCTCATAGCTTGTAGCCCACTCACCGGCGGATACTCCTCAAGCGTCTTCTTGAAATCGCGGAAAAAGTTCTCACGGAACACCTTGTCCTTTGCGTGGTCCGTCTCGATCATGGCCGCGAAGAAGCCGGCGACCTCTTCGGACTCTGGTGGGAGCGTGAGGCTCTTTTTGTTGTAGCGCATCTTGACGTCTCTTGGGAGCGGGACGTAGGGAGGTGGGAAGAGAACACCGTTGTGCTCGAATGTCGTCCACTTGACTGAACCGTCACCCTCTGCGTCTTCTGCCCACCATTTGTACTGCGCAATGTTAGCTATCCCGCGCCGAGGGGCCACTCGGACATACGCGATCATCATCTTCCTCCTCTCTGCGTCATACGTCAGCCTTGTGCCACAACTGGAATGCGGACAACACCCACTTTGACGCCTTGCCCTTTTTGACCGCGGTGCTCGGCTTGGCTTCCGCCTTGACCTTTGGCGCCAGCTTTCTCTTTTCGGCCCCAGGCGCTTTGCCCTTCTTCACGACCGGCTTCTCTTCCTCGTCCCCGCTCGCATCCTCGCTCTTCTTCTTTCCCTTGCCTTTTGCGGGTACACGCTTCTTGGCTGTCTCTTTCTTGACCTTGAGCGGCTTGGCGTCCTCGCTCTCATCATCGGCACTCAGTTCCGACACGGTCTCGGGTGAGAGCGATGGCTGCTTGCGCTTTGAGGCCGTTGAAGAGCGCGGTTTTGACGAGGACGCGCCGTAGCCGTTCCCATTCGCCTTGGGCTTGGACTTTGCCAGAGGCGCATCATCGTCCGAATCACTCGGTGCCTTCGGAGAGATCGTCAGTGTGACGCGTTCGCAAGAAGCAAGGCATCGACTGACGGCGGCCGCGTTCGAGTTGATCGGCACGTCGTCGTCCGAGACGGCCGATTCCGAGTCTGACTCGATCACGTTCTTGCGCTTGCTTGACTTCTGTGGGCTCCCGTTCGTCTTGGTCTTGGCCTTTTTAGCCTGTACGCAGCAAGTGTCAGCACTAGGCCCGTCTGACGCGTCCCTTCGCTCAACATACCAGTGGCGCCTCGTCGTCGTCGTCACTCTCGACAACCGCCTTGCGCCGCTTGGCATCGCCTTTCGCTAACGGCATGTCCTCGTCATCCTCTGGGGCCGGCAACACGACTTGCGGTACGTGCGCAGCGTTCGCAATGATGTTGGTAGCCAGGGTCGGCGCCTCGACGGCCATCGGCTCCGGTGTGGCTGACATGGTGGGTGCTTGACGACGCGCGGGGCGATGCGGTGGAAAGGTAGCTAGCAGTCGTATAGGTGCTCGCAGGGGTACAGAGGATGCTAGATGAGTGTAAGTGGTGAGGCGACGCAGTAGGCGGAAGGGCATCCACCTGCAGAGCGCGAAGGGGCGCGTCTGGAAACGACTAAGTCCCACTGCGGCGGGGATGAAAGGAAACGGACAAGTTCGAATAACGGGGGGKGTATACAAGCGGCAATAAAGTAGGGCCGCATAACACTCGCCCTACTAGTACGGTTTGACTGCATCTAGGCGCACGAGCCGGAGGAATCAGCACGAGGTTCGGGACGTGAAGACTCGATGAGCTCTGGAATGGCGATCGACCAGTCGACCGGCTGGAAGCGTTGCGTGAACGCACGATGTATGGGCAACCCAACACGAACATTTGCGACCTTGGAGACGGATGACGAGTGATCAACTGCATGCATGCTATGAGCGACGACTACGCTGTGACGCTTGAGAGTGCCCATTCCTTGCGTTCACGGATCAAGGCGGTCATGAACCCAGGACTGACTCTCATGATGACGATCGGAGGGTTGAGACGAGTCAACAAAGTTTCGAGCAATCTCTGCTCGTCAACGGCCTCCTCCTCGATCTCGGCATCCGTATCGTCTTCTGAGGACTCTGTCAATTGGTCGTCGGGCTCAGTTGCGACTTCCAGTTTCTTCGCAGACCCGTTCGGTGCGCTTGCAGATGAGAGCACGACGGCGGCGGCGGCTTGACTGGCGTCTTGAGCTACGACTTTGCGTGCCCACGACGATATACGCTTAAGGACATCGCGAGGTAGACTATCGTTCACTAGAGTGATGTCAGTAGGGTATCTAGGGAGGCCGGTAGACGGTGGGGGAGGGCGGTCTGGGTCGACTGGCGAAACCAAGGCCTCGGATCCGTCGCTGTCGGAATCTGTATGCAGATGCTCTGGTTAGCGCTTGTTGAACGAGTTGGCCGATTGACTGACCGGGCGCCTCGTCGCCAGTGACCTCGTCTGCAGCCGCACCTTTACCGTTCTTCTTGGTGTCTCCTCCAGCGGCACCAGTCTCTCCACCACCTGCGCCCTCGTCTGCACCAGCGTCACCGCCAGCACCGCCGCCACCTGCACCACCGCCAGTACCAGCACCACCAGTACCACTGTCATCTCCAGCACCCGATCCGTCAGGATCACCATCCTGTCTATCCTTGGTGTCAACGGGCAGCTCGGGACCGTTCTCGGCGGTTTGAGCGGCTTGCTCTTTAAGCTCGTCGAGGTGGGGCCGCCGGTCTTTATGGCGCACCACAGCCATCAACAGCGCGCGATGCGCGGGCAAGGACGTGTCGTAGTACGAGTGCAGATCTCGCTTCTCGTCGTCTTCTTGCAGCGAGGACAGAGTCATCGGTCGCATACAGGTCTTGGTGATGGGTCGGTCGATGCGGATGGGAAGGAGGAGGTCGATTGCGGTGGCAAAAGTATCAATGAGCGTGGTCAAGGCCTCTTCTCTGATCACGAGCTTGCGCTCCGAGTCGAACGAGGAGCCAAGATCCCACGGTAGCTTGTCAAAGAGGTCCCTCTCTTGGATCAAGTTCACTACGGACTGAGGTTGAACTGCGTCGTTAATCGCCGTCGTTGAGTCGAGGGACTGTGAGGGCGACGGGAAGTCGTGTTGGTCGGGCAAGCTCGTCTCAAGGCAGACCACTCCGTCGAGGTAGTACAACCTCGCGAAGCGCGAGTTAACAATCGTCCCACCCAGCCAGGTGCCGCAGAGGTCGTTGCCAAGCAGTAGATACAGCATGTCCTGCGTCAAGCCTTCGAGAGTCTTTGCGTCGGCTGACGCCTTGAACTTTTTCTCAATCGCGTCCGCCTTTGCTTGGCCCGCAACATCATCCTCCGCAGGGTTGCGTTCCACCAGGGGCGCGTCCCACTTGACGAGCTTAATCTCAAATGCCCCCCCGACAACCGAAGTATTGCTGATCGCCTCGTCCCACCTCGAGACAGACGTGGATAGGTCGGGTAGCTTGACGCCGACTAGCTTGTCACTCCCAGAGCTTAGCGAACCTGATGGCGCCAAAGGTCAGCGCTGTCACCTGAAATGAATGGCACAACCTACCCGATCGGCTTTTCTGGCGCTTGGGCAGTGGGACCTCGTCACTCGTAGCCGCATTGGCGTCGTCGACCTGCTCGCCCTCTCGTTTCCTCTTTCTAGCCTGCATCTCCATTGCCCAACGAGGTTTAAGGGCGGTATACTCTGCCCAGATCCCAGTGCTGACGTAGGCAGGCCCATCCGACGTTTGGATGTTGGCAAAGTCGACATCTGGGCCTAGGGAGAGTGTGGCTCGGATCATGTCGACTCCCTCTTTGAGATGTCCCATCGCGCGAAGCAGACAGGTCATATCAATCTGCCATGACATCTCGGTGTTCTCTGAGCCCAACAGATTTCGTAGGGCAATTCTGAGCGAGTCGCGGTTCGCCTGGGGCATGGTGGCACTCGATCGAAAAGTGTACTCGAACAAGTCGCCAAACGTGACCGGCGCCATGCCCATTTGAGATGCGTCGTTCGAGGGTGGTATCGCGGCCATTGTGAGAACGAGGATGATGCAGACGACAGGAGACCAGGTGCGGGCTGAGGGTATATATAAGTGGATGGGCCATTACGTAATCAAAGAACGTGGGGTCTCCTCTTCCTGAGCCGCAGCGCGCAAGCCACCAGCAGGCCTCGACGCAGGATGGGAGGTCAGTAGTGACAGGCGCAGACCTGGTCAGCCTGGCAAGATCAGCCGCATGCTCATGCATGCACAGTAACATTCTCCACACTCTGGGGAAAACTGTTTGCGAAACAGGAGGTCAAAGTTCTCATCCTCGGCCTTGACAATGCGGGAAAGGCATGTCGACGTTGTGGCAATTCATCGCAAGTGATTGATCCCGATCCCCGTATATAGAGTACAATCCTGTACAGAATCACAATGGGCACGGTCGTCGCTAGTGCGCCCACGGTAGGAAGTAACAACGAGGTGCGTCGCGAGTGCGGTAACAGGGAGACGCTGACATCGTGGCAGATTTACGACTACAAGGGCGTGAGATTCGGCCTAGTGGACATGTGAGTGCTCTTCCAATATCCCGTCTGTAAAGGCTCTGCTGAGCACGGTTGACCCACAGCGGAGGCCAAACTTCTCTCCGGTCGTCATGGTCGCAATACTACGCCTCGACATCCGCCATCATCCTCGGTCAGTCGTCGTCCATGAGCTCCTCTGCCAACCCAGTACTGACACTTGAGGGCACAGTGATCGACTCGACTGATACTGCCCGGCTCCCACTAGCGCGCGACGAGCTGCACAAACTCTGCGCAGACGAGGTCCGTCTCTGCTTCAGCTTGGCCGTCCCAGTGTCTGATCGCCTCCTCTCGTTCACAGGAACTCCGTACATCCCTACTACTAGTGCTCGCCAACAAGCAAGACCTGCCAGTCGAGCAGGGTCGGCTCTCGCCCGCACAAGTCTCCGAAGCGCTTGGATTGACCACATTACGTGACCGTGAGTCCAGTCAGCTCGACGGCGTCTGCGCGCTTTTCAGCCTTGCTGGTCGTGAGATCTGCATTGCTACTGTCTGCTTCAACGTTGATTGCGGATTCTCAGAACGGCCATGCTGACATCGATGCAGGCGAATGGCAGATCATGGGCTGCTCGGCCGTTACGGGTTTGGGGCTTTTCGAAGGGGTGCGCGCTAAGCTCTCGAGGGTGACCACTGACGCACGTGCAGATGGATTGGCTCGTCGACAAACTCCAAGCGCGATGAGGGTGGTAACAGTCTGGCATGCACAATGCACGGTGCGAATGGGCGGGTCACGAGTGTTGTAACGATGGAGATCTCTTAACACTGTCATTTTGAACAGCGTGGGGACCGATCACAGGGAGCCTTGATACGTAAACCTAAATACACCGTACAGTCGAACGCAAAAACCTTCCATTACGCCTTGCCTCCATTCCACCGTCAAAGTTTATAAGTGAAGATGCGCGCCTATTCTTGCCATGTCGCCGTGGCAGGTCCAACACACAGGAGAATCACCGGGCGCGACCTTTGCAATCACTTGACAGCGAGAAGCGACCGTGGGCCGCGCGACAAGACTAGTGCTCAAGAGGACACGCGGATGATGGCAATCTGCATCGCGTGCGAGGGAGCCGAGACATCTCCTAGGATGCATATGCAGACCGCACCTAGTTGGGGCAACTAGCCATCAGACACCCATATTCCAATTACCGTGCGCCTCGTCATAAGATCTACACTCTTCTATGCATTGTTCCATCGCCCCCTGTTTGGTCTTGTGTGTGAACGCAATCACACTGACCGTTTCGTGGTTGCGCTCCTTTGCTTTGCAGTAGAGCCAATCAGTCGATCCGAGACTCTGCACGACCGTCATCTTGTCGTCGCCGCGGCTGTTCTGGTAATATCCCACAGGCAGAGCTTTGAACTCTTCCACTGACATGTTCGTGCTGGTCATGGTGTTCGCGATTGCTAGTGAAGTGAGTAGACACGGTTTCGCTGTTGATGTTGTTGGGTGAGGATGACTGCGGTAGAATTTGCGAACAAATGCCAGAGCTATATACCTTGCCCCTTCAGATTTCCTTTGGCCAAATGACCCTTTGTGAAGAGGAACCCCATCTTCTCGTAGAAGACTCAATCGAGCTGTCACTTTGGGTCCCTTGTCTCGAAATCGCTTACAACTAGTACCGAAGGCTTCTATGGGACGCCTCGACTGTGTTGGCGATGAGCTTCCCTTTCCTCACACACATGTCATCGCGTTCGCAGCATTGTGTTAATGACGTGGCGTTCTCGTGTCCGTGCCCGCCGTCCCACCCGCGCGCGAGAGCTGAATACATCGAGCACCCGCTCCCAGAGGCCATCCGGATGTACCGGTGTATACGGTGGACGGATAGTGCCAGGTAGGGTTTTTTATCTGGATTTTGATTCCGCATATGCCCGTGTCGCCTGATGACTTTGCAATTGTGATGTGATTGGCAAGTCTGATGGAGGTGTTGGTGCAGACGCATATCTTTTTATGCATCCTCTGCGAGTGTTGCATGCACCTTTGGCAGCATTGCGTCAAAGTACTCCCACGCAGAATCCAAGCACAAGTCCCCGAGCCCTTCAGCTGCACAATCTTGCCATGCAGCATTGCAGACGTCTGCCATGTCTCCCGTGATCCAATCCAGCTGTGCATTGGCTGCTGCATCAGCAAGGAGTTGCTCGACAGCAGCCTGGTCGTTGCCAAAGGTCTGCAGACATTCGGTCCCTCCAAATTCCTGTGGTCGGGCGTAGATAGTATTGCGAGGAGCTGTTAGGCCCGGGCACGGCAGAAGGCCAGACCGGGGTGGACAGAGTAGAGAGGAAAGGGAAATAGCCTGTTGCACAGGACAGGGTGCTCACTAGAGGTACAGATCAGACCTGGTGTGCTTGATGTCTTGAGGGCGAGTGGTAGTGAGGCTTGAGAGTGGATAACGTATGATATTGGATCCTTGGGAACTGGGTCCCAAGGATGGGTCTTATATACAATGAAAAGACAATAGGAAAAGACTCTAGGCGGAGGCGGTGCCGAAGTAGGCGGCACCGACATCGACACCGACATCGACACCGGAGTCGACACCGGAGTCGAAGTCGAGGAGGCGGAGTCGAAGCCGGAGGCGGAGTATTAGGTTGGTGGCAGCTGAGTGGCAGTTCTTGGAGGGCACTGATTGGTTCTTGTGTTACGAGTCGGTTACGGGTCGTAACATGGACGTGATGAAGCTCAAAATATTCATATATGTGTAAGCCAGTACAGGCGCACAAGCCAGCAAAATCACAAGCCGCATTATAATCAACAGCAACATTTGTTACGGGTAAAGCTGTTACGACCCAAACCCGGTTGGTCAGGCCGAGCCGAGTGGACGACGAAGGTTGCCACGAGACGAGTCTTGTGAAAGGGTTGGACGGCGGTTGGGTTGCCTGAGGATCGGACTGCGGTGGCAACGCAGCAGGCAATGACGAAGTCGACGACGAAGGCGGAGACGAGGCTTGACGTTGATCTTGAACTGTCGACTGTTGACCGGTGCTTAGGATTGCACAAGTAACATATGAGAATCGATCCTTGGGAAGAAGACCCAAGGGCGATTCTGGCAGGCTTTATATACAAAAACAGGCTTTCATTTTTCAGTCTCAATCCTCTCATGGACTTTCCGTGAGACTCTCATGAGATGTCCGTGAGACTCTCATGAGATGTCCGTGAGACTCTCATGAGACTTCCGTGAATGTCTCGTGAGACTTCCGTGAATGTCTCGTGAGACTTCCGTGAATGTCTCGTGAGACTTCCGTGAAAGTTCCATGAGACTTCCGTGAATCTCTCGTGAGACTTCCGTGAATCTCTCATGAGACATTCATGAGACTTCCGTGAGAAGCTCGTGAATGCTCAATGAATGCCTTGGGGAACCTTGTGACTGTGTCACGGGCCGAGGCTGGACCGGGTCGTGACAAAAGCCAAGGGTAATAATAATTCTCCAGTACAGACGCCAGTACAGGCGTGATCAAGCCACCAAGTCCTCGAGTAAAAGTTCACAAGTAATGTTAATGTTACGGGTATTGTCAGATCTTGAGGCTGAGGAGAACTCGGCAGCACCCAGAGATTACTGCATAAGCCGTAAGGTAATAAACAGTAAGAAGAAGATGAGACCAGTGAAGAACCACTGGCCCAAAAGTCTGCCCTTAAGTAGACTACAGAAAACTGGGGGGACTAGATTAGCTGCTGACCAATCCTGATGTCACAGGTGGAGCTCTATTGCCAATTCCCACGCGCCAGCCAATAAGAGAAAAGCCTCAAGCCCAAAATAGACAGCTCCACTGTCTCACCAATTCCAACCAATAGCAAAAACCTCTCGTAGAGCCTAGCTCCAAACCCAAAGCTTAGTGCTCCACCTGTGGAGCCTAGCACCAAACCAAACCCTAAGGCTCCACCCTTAGCCTTAGCTCCAAGCTAAAGCCTAAGGCTCCACTTAACCCCTTGACCTCCACCTGGGGCTCCACAGTGGCAATMCAGACCACGTGTCATTCATGACACTACCCCCCCTTTCAAGGCGCGCTCTGAGCGCCAAACTTGATGACGCTGAAGTCTGCGGCGATAGGCTTGGCGGAGGTTGTCTCTTGTATGCGGAGGGTCGTCGTAATGTTCAAAACGTGCCAAGGCAGGGGACTGAAGGGCCGGTGCCGGAACAGGGACAGGGACAGGATCGTCTGGGAGTTCTTCAATGAATGCTGTGAGTGCCGGGGGTGCCAAAGTTGCAGCTGCATGCGTCTTGAGCCGTTTGTAGCCAGGTTTTGCCGGGTACGCCGTGTGGAATGCCACCACCAAGTCGTCGTCATCGTCAAAGTCAGAGGCCTTGACCCATTCGCGGTCCTCTTTGCTGTAGCCAACCCAGTCAACGTAGTACTCGAGTTCCTTCTTTTTTCCACAGAGCCGTGAGTCCAGGATTGTCTCAACCTCCCATTCGGGTTCTCCATCACCGGTAATGACTGGAGGAGGTGGTGAGGCTTCTTGACGGGACGGAAAGGTGTCAGGGACGTAGGGCTTGAGCAGGGAGACATGGAACGTAGGGTGGACGCGAGAGCCTTCAGGGAGAATCAGGCGGAATGAGCTGCTGCCCACGGCCTTGTCCACAACGTAGGGGCCAACCCATTTGTCRTCCAACTTGCTGTTGGGCCGAAGAGTACGGATRTTGGTACGCCGGAGGAGGACCTTCTTGCCAGGAGCAAAGTCTGCAGGATCAAAGTCTTTGCGCTTCTTGTCTGCGTACTTTTTGTAGACAGCCTGGGCTTYCGTGAGTGCAGTRGCGGCGGTATCGTGAGTGTCCAGGATACGTTTGACGTGTTCYGTAGCGTGTGGGAGCTCTTGAGCATCGTCCAGCCCAAGTTGACGCGGTAGCCGGGGGTGTTGTCCGTAATTGACGTAGAAYGGAGTGGTGCCGGTAGARGAGTGGTGCCCGTTGTTGTATGCAAACTCTGCCAAAGCCAACTGAGACACCCAATCGTCCTGCTGATAGTTGCAGTACAGCCRAAGATAATGCTCCAGGATCTGRTTCACWCGTTCTGTCTGCCCATTGGTCTGAGGATGGAATGCCGTAGACAGCTTWGTCTCTGTACCAAGGATCTTTAGAACCTCTCGCCACCACTTGGCAGCAAAGGTGACACCTCTGTCAGACACAATCTCGTCAGGAAGACCATGAAGTTTGACGATATGATCCACAAAGTCCCTTGCCAGGACCTTTGCGTCATCAGTCTTCTTCGTAGGGACAAAGTGAGCCATCTTCGAGAAACGGTCCACAACCACCAAGACACATGTAAAACCGGAGGACRGGGGTAAATCAACAATATGATCGTAGGAAATAGATGCCCAAGGACGCTGAGGGACAGGGAGAGGGTTCAGTAAACCAGAGGGGTGGGTATTACCCGCCTTGGCCCTTTGACAGGCGTCACAACTGGCAACGTAGTCCTTGACTGTTTCRCGCATCCTAGGCCAGAAGAAATCACGTTCAACAAGTTCCAGAGTTTTAGCAATTCCAAAATGACCCGCCAGGGGTTCATCATGAGCAGAGGCAAGAACAGAGGTACGGAGGGGTTCAGAGTCAGGGATATAAAGACGGGAGTTGAAATAAACTAGGTCATCTTTCACAGACAAAGGAGCCAGGGCCGTTTCCTGAGCCGTAGTTCTGGGGAGTTCAGGATTATCCAGGAGCTTCAGAGTTTCCTGCATATCAGGATCCGAGACCAGGGACATCTTCACTTCTTCCAAGAATTCAGGATCACCAGGAGCTGTAGCAGAGACTATGACCGCAGCTGAGACATCCAAGGGACGAAGTAACTTGACAGGAGATGACTCAGAAGCCTTGCTCCCCTCATAATAGTCACTGCGACGGCTCAGAGCATCTGCTTTGCCATGCAGCTTTCCAGGACGGTGGACAATACGGTATCTGTGGTGGTTCACGTCACAAGACCAACGGCTTTGACGTCTCGTGAGAATACGCTCTGTCTGGAAGTATTCCAGGGCCTTGTGGTCTGTAACAATTGTGAATTCGGGCAGAGATTCCAGGTAGTGACGCCATCCGCGGATAGCCGCAACAATAGCCAAGAGTTCCTTGTCGTGAATGTCATAATTCAGTTCCGCGGGACCCATCTTACGAGACATGAAGGCAACAGGGTGCAATTCCTTGTTACTATCCTCTTGGGAGAGGACCGCAGCAATGGCAAAGTCTGAAGCATCACACTCAATGAGCGCAGGGAGGTCTGGATCAAAATGACGTAGTACAGGAGCAGAAACAAAAGATCTCTTCAGAGATTCAAAAGCAACAAGAGCATCAGGGGGAAGAACAAAAGGTTTGGACACAGCGTCCTTCTTCGTGAGGTCAGACAGGGGCTTGGCGATTCCGGAGTAATCAGCAATGAAACGGCGGTAGAAGTTAGCAAATCCCAAGAACGCTTGCACATCTTTGACAGATGCTGGTGGGGGCCAGGAAGCAATAGCGTCAGTCTTGTTCAAAGCCATTTTCACACCATGAGCTGTGATCACAAATCCAAGGAATTCCGTTTCTGAAGTGTCAAACTCACACTTTTCCGCTTTGGCGTAGAGTCCGTTATCTAACAATCTTTGCAGGACCTCGCAGACATCTGTGGTATGGTTTCCATCCTCTCTTGTAAAGATAAGGATATCATCCAGGTACACCAAAACAGTGACGTCAAGCAAGTCTCTAAAGATGTCATTTACGAAAGCCTGGAATGTTCCTGGTGCATTGGTCAACCCGAAGGGCATCACAGCGCATTCAAACAAACCGTAGCGGGTCCTAAAAGCAGTCTTCCAGACATCAGAGTCTTTGACGCGGATCAGGTTGTATGCACCGCGGATATCCAACTTTGTGAACACCCGGGCACCCTGAAGCCGGTCCAGAGATTCACCAATCAGAGGCAGGGGGTAGCGGTTCTTAATTGTCACCTTGTTCAAGCCGCGGTAGTCCATACACAGGCGGAGAGAGCCATCCTTCTTTTTCACAAAGAGAATGGGTGCACCAGCAGGGGATTTAGACGGACGGATGAACCCTTTAGCCAAGTTGTCATCCAACCACTCTCGTAATGCCTTCAACTCCACTGATGATAACGAGTAGATAGGACCAAACGGCGGTGAGGTTCCTTCTTCTGTTTCAATGGTATGATCATAAGGCCGGTGGGGAGGTAACTTATCCGCTTTAGACTTTGAAAAG
>BCIJ01000020.1:3939-93151 GCA_001599935.1 Holtermannia corniformis | reverse complement strand
GAGCCTAGCTCCAAACCCAAAGCTTAGTGCTCCACCTGTGGAGCCTAGCACCAAACCAAACCCTAAGGCTCCACCCTTAGCCTTAGCTCCAAGCTAAAGCCTAAGGCTCCACTTAACCCCTTGACCTCCACCTGGGGCTCCACAGTGGCAATACAGACCACGTGTCATTCATGACAGGTATAGTAAAGCCAAAGGTATTAATTCTCCGGTACAGACGCCAGGACAGGCGTAAACAAGCCATCAAGTCTCCGAATCAAGCCCACAAGTTCTTCAATCAAGCCCACATGTTCTCAAGTAAAAGCTCACAAGTATTAACATTACGTTCGTTACGGGTGTAATATAACCTCAGTCGGATCCTCGAGCAATAAGGCATCCAGTCGAGAAAACAGTTCACATGGTGCCAACCTACGTGAAATGTGCTAATCAACCCCAAAATTGCCGAACAGCACCTATCACAATCAAGTTCAGCTGCGAGTGTGGTGTGCCCACCAGCCATTTGGAGCCTTACTCGTAACTGAGCCCAATTAGTCAATCACCAATGGAAAGGACAAGGCAGTCGCCTAATGCTGTTGCCTAATGCTGTCCTTTCCTATACTATAGGAAAGGAGGGAAACAGACTGACTTTACTTTTGCGCATGTTTTCTGAGGCCACCTTTTGGGATTTGGGGGAACTTTTTTTTTAATCTGGCTGGGCGCTCAGCCATTTCAGTGTGCACTTCGGGCTCACTGACCACACAAATCAGGCCAAATCAGCCACCTTTTTGCCCTTCAACTTTGACGCTCCGTAGCACCTTAATGAGCGAGTTTCCACTAATAAGTGCTAATTGGAGACGTCCATTATCATTTGTGATCTAGCTGTTCGTGCGATAAAAAAGTTTGTAGTTGGATTACACTTTTTTTCTAATGGGTGCATATCTCGACAACTAAGCAAAAACCAGTAATGAATGCTAATTGGAGACGTCCATTATCATTTGTGATCTAGCCATTTATGCAATAAAAAGTTTGTAATGGCGACGATAAAGTCAAGACTTTGTTTCTAATCACTGAAAAAAAGTCAAGCCTCAAGTCTAATCACCGGCTGGAAAAGTCGAGACTTGGTCTCTAATCACTGAAAAAAAGTCAAGCATTCGTCTCTAATGAACAAAAAAAAAGTCAAGCCTCAAGTCTAATCGTCGGTCGAGCGGACTCTAATCGAAAACTCTACCTGGCACTATCCGTCCACCGTAGGTGTAGGCGACTCTGTGGGAGCACAAAACTAGGTACAACAAGAGGAGGAAGAGAGGGGACGGTGGCAGGTAAGACGAATCTGCACTCTGGAGAGCACAGAAACAGGGATGAGAACAGGACAGGGAAAAGAGAGAGAGGGAGAACCAGGATTGGCGACGTGGTTGCCGGTGGCGATCGGTGATATCTCGAAACGCCGGCATTAACCCCCTTCGTCTCCGAACGCCATGGACCATCGGGGTTGTGTGATCGTACCGGCGCCTTTCCGACTACTGGGTCCGGAACCCCGTCAAGGTAGTTTTGATGCGCTCAACTATGGCCGACGTGTCGGACTCAGTTACGATCTCTGACTGCTTTGCGGTGTGTTATCAAGTCTGCTTGTACTCTTAAGTAGGACAACCGTGCGCCATCCACCGGCGAAAAGGCCCAAGGGAAAGGAGCAACGACCGTGATCCCTTGAAAACTTCCCTTAACTCTTCTGCGAGCGTTTGCCTCTCGGATATCATGACCAAGACCATCGTGCGCGGTTCAATCAAAGCGAAGACCGTTAAACCTAGTGAGAACTTCCCTTGACTTTTCTGCGAGTGTTTGCCTTCGGATAGTGTATACGAAGGCGATGTACTCCTTTGAACACAAGTGTCTTTCGAGGCGTTGACCTTTTTGCATCTCGATAGCGAGGATTGTACTGTGCACCACCAGATATCGTCGGGCGCGCTTCTAGCTATGTAAACACAAAGCGTCACTTGCACCGTACACCGCATCTGGATGACGCAAATTTAGATAGCGTGGCTATAACGAGCCGCTCATCTATGTACTTGGCATACGGGTACCGAGCTATTCAATTGCTGTCAATCACCCCATTGGTGCCCTCGGTCTGCGCCGCAGCTAGCCCAGCTTTATACTGCCGAACATCGCTACTCGCTTGATCCAACGCGTCTAGGTAGTTGCGACCCCAGATCCCAGAGCGTCCACTGGGTGTGTCCTTGATGTACAGCCACCGACCCGTTTCGATGTCGTGCATGCAGTAAAACTTGTGATCGTTGTCTGTGAACGAATAGCCAGGTCCGACATACTGAGGAAAGCGCTCGAGCTCAGCGGCGGTCAGAGTGGGGAGTTCGTTTGACAAGGACAGTTGGTCCATAACCGATCGAGATTGTGTTCGGCCAACTTGAGGGTGATCCCGTTGGCGCGCCTTTATGTACAGTGTGCGATCGAAGGGAAGGCTGGTGGACTTCTTGCGTAACGAGAAACGAGCTGACTGGTGATGCTGGCTTGCTTGGCAAACACAGTCTCGGTATGCTACGCGAACCCTCGCGTCACGGCTGATACCCTCCCACGGCTTACCAAGCTTCGACTTGAGTATGATACGGGCTAAACGATCGCACCTGGCGCGACAGTCACAGCTTCGGACGTTGGTCAGTGCTGACGTCTTGTATAACGTAGTGAGATGATACTATCTGACGCACTCTGAAGTCTTCTCAAGGGTGGTATACCGCACAGAAGTCTGTTCCGTTGTGTGCGCACATCTCACAAACCTCAGTGCGATTATGGCTTTCCCTGACTTCCCATGAGCGTGGTCTATCGGGAGCTCTGCAATCACTCGGAACATATAACCAGACCCGCCCGCGCTTGCTGCGTTTCAAGGTGATCCACAGCGATCACTGGACACGAGTCCATTCTCGCCGAGTCGCCACCGGCCACTTTGCGCGTCATCGCCACCGGACCGAACCAAACAACCTCTTGGGGCCCTTTCCCGACGCGGCGTTCAGGTGCACGTCCCCACACTCTTGGGTCGGTGCATCCAGCCGTCATTGCTTGTAGCCTTTGCTCGACTGTTGATCGTCAGCTCGCCTCCTTATCAGGACCTCACCCAGTCCAGCGTGTATACATACCGCCGGGCGCGAGCGTGACGCGTCACAAACACGGTTTGCCACCCGCGGATCCGTGCGCACGTCGACTCGGTCACCTAAGAACTGCCTAGCGTCGCATCGCATCGCAACCATCCCCACCTTGGGGACTTTGCTACTATGCCCATCCCCTCCCGTCCTATCCCCTCCCGTCGGCCAGGCCATGCTGTCCCGCGCAAGTCGTTACCGAACCGGTTCTCCCCGGCCTCAGAGCGCGCCGAGCTCGCGTACTGTTTGCCGGTGCATCGTGCTGCCAGCCTCAGTGCGAGCAATGACCGGCTGCTGGCGATGGCGACAGTGGCGGGTACTTCGTGCAAGGGGCGGGAGGAGGGCGAGAGGCCCGCGGAGGAGGGGAAGGAGAACGGAGAGGGGCCAAAGAGGACCGTGCAGATGGAGTTGGGCGACTTGATTGACGCTACCAAAGGCAAGGCTCGTGCGCCGCGCGGTACGTCGGATTCTGCTCGTGCACGTCTGCAGACACTGCCGGGTGTCGTGGAACATAGCTGATCGACCAATGTTAGTTACGACCGCCACGTCGCTCGGGTTCCAGCTGGTTCCAGCCATGCCCTCTGTCCTCTCCCTTCCCAACGCTCCCTTCCCAACAGCGGCGAGCGGGGCCACGCCATCTGCCAACCCGACCGCCAGGCTCCAACTCAGTACACCTTCAACACCAGCGTTGATCGCAACCCATGCGTCAGACGACGAGGTAGAGCCTGACGGTGAGGATTGGGAGCACGTAGGATACGACGACGACGACGTCGAAGGCGAAGTCATAATCCTCGGCGAGCTCGAGCTCGAGGATGAACCAGTGCAGGATACCAAGCAGCGACCGTCTAAGAACAAGATGAGCTATGCGGCAGCTGCACACGTGCGCGCATAAGCGTAGATGGGTTGTATGAGGCGCCAACCGTATATTTCGTTGTACACCGACATGATGCAGTGATAGACTTGGTAATGTTTGGCTGTTGGTTATGTTGATGCATAGGTTTGGTCAAGGAAGGACAATGTAGCGCTGCAGCGGTTCTGGAATGTGTCGCTCGAGGTCCTTTGACTGGAGCCAGACGCGAGAGAAGAGACGAGCCTGGTATCTGCATTATGTCGTCAGTGTGCGCACGAATTCGATTGACAACAGACATACCGGTAAGCGCCATCACATAAAATCGTGACGATCGTCTTGCCGGGTCCAAGCTTGCGCGCAAGTTCGGTTGCAGACCAGACGTTGAGCGCCGACGAGGCACCGACGTACAAGCCCTCCTCGTCAAGCAGGCGGTACACCATGTTGATCGACTTGGCGTCAGGGACGTGGATCGCACCCGAGAGCAGCGAGAGGTCTGGCGCCAAGTTCTGCGTCACACGCCCTTGCCCGATACCTGCGAGTGTCAGCGCGCTGGTCGGACGCTCGAAGCGATACAGCACTCACCCTCGGTGATCGAGCCGGTTCCCTCCCGCTCAGCCTTGCCGTTCTTCACGAGCTTGTACAGCACACTCCCAGGTGGGTCCGCCAACCAACCCTCGACTCGACCCTCACTCTTCTCCTTCAAGAACCTCGTCACGCCCGCCAGAGTACCGCCCGTGCCAGTCGCGCAGATGAACGCATCGACCTGACCGTTCGTCTGCTCCCAGATCTCAGGACCGGTGGTGTGGATGTGGGCGGCCCGGTTCGCAGTATTGTCGAATTGGTTGGTCCATACACTGTTTTCGAGCGACTCGGCGTGCCGTTTGGCCTGGTGGTTGTAGTTTTGTGGGTTGTCGAATGCGACGGCTGATATTGTGAGTCGCGAGCCTTTACAGGACGGCATGGCGCTCACCTGGAACCGGCCGAACGTCGGCGCCGAGCATACGCAACAGGTCAATCTTCTCCTGGCTCTGAGCAGGGAGGTGAGCCACGATGAGCGTATTGCATGCGACATGCTCTTACCTGAGTGTCGGGCATGTAGATGACGCATTTGTAACCCTTGCTCCGGCACACCTGCGCATGGTTGGTCAGGTTGTCCCCGAGCGAAAAACCTCAAGACCACTCACATGCGCAAGTCCGATACCCGTATTGCCCGCAGTACCCTCCACCACCGTTCCACCCGGCTGCAGCAGACCCTTCTCCTCTGCATCCCGAACCAAGAACAGCGCAGCGCGGTCCTTAACAGAGCCTCCAGGGCTCATAAACTCGGCTTTAGCCAGAATGTTGCATCCCGTCTCCTCTGACAGCTTGTGCAGGCGGATCTGCGCACGGCGTCAGTCTCTGCCGGTCATACCCGAAAGGAAGCGCGCACCAAGGGAGTGTTACCGACGGCGCCGACAAAGCCGTTGACCTCGCGCGTGAACGGCTGCGGGTTAACAGCTGTCGCGAGGCCTCTGGCTAAAGGTCTCAGTGCATGCTTGAGCATGATGGCGGTGGTGATGCTGCTTGGTGAGCACTTTTGGTCGCCGCCGCCGATCCCAAGCACGTCTTTGGGATTTCCGAATCAGCCGATCACGTGATGGTCCGTGCGGCATGTCCTTTGGTGGGACAGAATGGACGATGTTTGTGATCCAGCCGGTTCAGTGTCCGACAAGCCGCTTCAAAGTCCGCAAGTGCATATATACAGCAATGTGTGATTCGACTCCTGGACCACCTCCCAGCTTCCGGCTTTACTGCTTCGTACAAGACAGATTTACCAAGCAAAACACAACAAAGTCGCCGCCATGTCCACCGTCACCGCCCAATCGCAGTCTCCAGATCTATCTAGTGGGGGCTCGCGTCCTACTCTGCTGCGCAACAGTACTTTACCTAGCGTAGCCCCCGAGGTTGACAACATCACGGGGACCTCCAGACTCGCGCCCACTGGCACGCAATACGATCCGTCTGCTGCGAGCTTGGAAGAGTTGCAGAGACGCTGGGCTTCAGAATACACAGAGGGAGATGACAAGGCATGATCACAATCACAATCCACCGGAGACTCGATGAGTGGTGCATATATGTCACACCTGCCCAAGCACTGGGTCTTGTAGTGACTTGTAATGCAAAATTGCTGTCCGCTACGCCTGTGCAAGCCTGGCAAGTAAAGTTGCTTTCTGTAAACTTACCGTCGACCGAGATGACTACCTGGAGTAATGTCACAGATGCCACTCCGGAGCTCATAGTCATCCAAGATGCGTTGATCGCAAAGTTTGGTTCGCGTTGCCTTCCCTCCTCCACACTTCCTTTCCACCAGCATCGCAAAGACGTAAATATCGGGTACGCTCGCATCTCGCTCCATGAGAGGCCAACTGAGTGTCTTATTGTTAGTACCCTCTTTCGCGAGAAGGGACTTGCGGTCCATTTGCGCCGCAATCCGCTCAGACTGCTCAACCGGATCGCGTGGTGAAGCAATGAGACGCGTGACAGTTGGAAGGCGACGAGTCTTCTCGGTGCTGTGGTGAGTACTTGGACCTCCTTCGCCGTGTACATAACGTTGAAAGTTGTGCAGGGCGAGATATCAGCATCATGTCTTCAACATCGAACACTACAGCAAAGACCTCTCCGGCAGCTAGACAGGAGAAGATAGACCGATCTGGGCCCTCGTCTCGCTCTACGAACTCTCAGACGGGGCACATTAACTGGGACCAAGAACAGCGCATCAACTGGCCCCAAGTGGTCAGACGGGACTCACTGACTATGACAGCCATCACTCAGGACTTTGGGAGACCTAGTACCGGGGTCGCCGGAAGCGACAGTGACTCCAATACCGCCACTTCTTCGCGCCGCCAGGACGGCTCGCAGTAGGCTCGCAGAATACTGACAGTGACGTAGCAATGCAGCATCTCGTCTGTAGCGATGCATCAGTATACCTTGGCATCTCGTAGCGCGCAGTGGTAGATCCGGTCCGGCGGCATAAAGGATCTCGACGATCAATTCGACGAAGGCCATGACTTCGAGTGGCATCGCTATTGCGAGCGATGTGTATATGAGCCATGGGATTTTCACCAAGCTCTCACTGAACGTCCTCCAATGCCGACCCCATCGAGTGCTACCACTGCCACCGCCACGTCTACGACCGCCGATAGCAACCAAGTGGCTTCATCGATTGACTGCCATGGCCCGAACAGCAGCACATGGAGTGCGTTCCAGAGCCGCATGACGGCGCTCGTGTCAGCCTCGCCGCGATCGGACACTTGCGCCTGCCGCGCCGCGATGGACACCGCACCACAAACAGAGAGCTTTTCGCCATCGACATGACCTGTATAAAGTGTGGCATACTGCAGATCGAGATGTGAATTCGTAATACATGTCACCGCCTCTGTACACCCTCGACTAGCCGCTTGATCCCATTCCGCGCCGCCTCGCTCGCCATGCCCCCCACCATCCCGACAGCGCCCTTGAAGCTGATCCAATTCTCGAGCCCATCCGCCGTCCGCGTCGCCCATCCGCCTCCAAGACCGGTCCCGAACTCGCGGTCCTTGTGTCGCCTAGCAGCTGCGCGAGATTTGACGTCGGCTCCGGCACGACCCATGAGGAAACGCTTGAGAGGTCCGAGCTCGTTGATGACGTCGAGACCAACGCCGCGAACCCAGTTGACGGGTTCCGAGCGGTTGGAAAAGATGTGATGCAGGGCGTCGGTGGTGTTGAGGAGTAATTGATTTGCAGAGTAGCGCGATGCGGGGTATGCTTTAAGCGCGGTGTAGGCACCTGCGAGACATCAGTCTTTTGATCTCTTAGAAGACTACTGACCATAGTCACCACCAGCCTCTCGAACCTCCTCCCACAGATCCGTCAGCTCCCTAACATCCGCCAAGCCCATGTTGAGGCCCTGCCCGGCCAAGGGATGGCAAGTATGCGCTGCATCGCCAACCAGCACTGTTCGGTCGCCAATATAGCTCTCAGCATGTGAGAGCTTGAGCGGGAACGACGCAACCGAGCGAGCGTCGATGCCCGTGACATACGGCGGCAAGATTGGCTGATCTTCAATCGGCGTAGTAGACTTGGGATACGCCGCAAGCAAGGCGCGAACATCGCTTGAAGACAGTGGCGTGCCGGCGGCTGCCGACGCCAAAAGTTGCGTGTTGAGGTGCGTCAATTCGGCCTCTCCAAGGCCGTATCCAGCATTCACTACCTCTGTCAGGGTCTCGGCGTCGAGTTGCTTGAGAGCCTTGGCGAGCTCGGGCGACGTCGACCAGACCATTGTGGATGCCGTTTCAGACAGTGGCAAGAAGGCAAGAGGCCCGGTGGGCAGAAACCGCTGGTATGCCGTGTTGTTAGGATAAGAGATGGGCGCATCGTGATGCAGCGTGGCTACGACCGCATGTGTAGGGTACGCGTGACCGTGCGACTCGATGTCTGAGAAGGCACGGACGGGCGAGTTGAAGCCGTCGGCGCCCACCTAGGTTGCGTCAGTCCAAGTTGCACAGTGAGATTTGATTACTTACCACCACTCCGCCTCGGACCCACTTGCCCTCATCACCAATGTTTAGCCCAACCCACCGGTGACCCTCGCCATATCGCATCTCCTTGACTTTTGCATTCTCCCGGATCTCGACCTTGCCCTTGCCAGCTTGAGCAAGACGTCTCAGCAGTGCTCGTTGCAGGTTGGTGTTCTCTGTCATGTACGCCATCGGGTGATCGAGTTGAGGGAAGTGCAGGGTTGGGTTGGACGTCGGCGAAGGGTTGGACCAGATCTAGCGTTGATTGTCAGTGGCATGAGGGCGCTGAGGATGAAGTCGTTACGAACGATCATCTCCTCCACCGGGCAGGGTCGAGAGGCCTCAATGTGGTCCCAAGCGCCAATTTCTAGAGTTTGGTCAGGAGAGAATCGACAAGGCAGCGATATGAGCTCACCTTTCAACCACTCGACATTCTCCGCCGTAATGCTGCTGACGCGGTTCTCCCAATCACCCTGGCCCGTCCAGTTCCGCACCCTGTCTAGGCTACCTCCTTCCACGAGCAGGATCCGTGTCGTCTCAGCAATAGACGGCTTAGAGACTGATTTCCAGTATCAGCAGCTTGCTGCCCAAGCACGACAAAGCCACTCACGCAGAGCACAGGCCAGTGCCAACCCGGCATTACCGCCGCCAATGATCACAATGTCGAACGAGTCTTCTGCAGCAATGCTCGGTACGGGTTCTGTGTTGAGGATATTGCGAGCTGGCTTGATTGGCTGTGTGGACTTCTTGGGAGCTGCATGCGCGTAGGTCCGTGATGAGGACGCAACGCATTGCCGCGAAAACGCATGGACCGGTCGAGTGAGTGCTACACGACTCTGACCAGCCAGAGCTCGCCGTGTGAATGCTGCTGCCGCCGTCTTGGTGCTCATCGCTGCGACTGATAGAGAACCCAGCAAGATGCTGATGGCGATCTGACTTTATGTGCTGACGTAAGCAGGTTGCCATCTTGTTGAGCTGGCGACGGTATGGATAGCCAACAAACTGCAATGGCATCCACACTGTTCAGCGACCTGGTCACGCTCCCAGAGCACCTGCAACAGCTGATCGGGGCACTGCTCGTTGACGGTGTGGCCAAGCGTCTGCCCGAGGATCTCCGCACCAACCTCGAGGCCGCCGTTGAGGGCGATGTGGCAGTTCAGAGACCAGCAGAGGTCGACGATGCCAAAGAAGCTCTAGCTGCTGCAGAGGATGAGCGAGAGCACGTCAATACCATCAGATACGAATTGCTGAGACAAATCTCCCGCTGGGCATCTCACAAAGACTCGCAAGCTGTGCTGAAGCGGTATTCCCATGGTCAGTCGCGTCGCGATCAACGCATACTCAAAGCTAACTTGTCTAGACCCGGCACAATATACGCTGGTGTCTCTCCTGGCTGGTACAGAAGTGTACTACCCACCAAAGCAACGCGAACGTCTCAAGGCTGCCACCGATCCGTCAGCTGTGCGTACCCACAGACCCCAGCAGGACATCACGCGCTAAACAACTACACGCAGCCGAACCCCTATCTACCCGCCTACCTCTCACCTCGTCCCCAAACACTAGTCCAGGAATACCGCTCGCTAGCCAAAGATCTGAGCACGACCGTCAACGTGCTGTTCTCTACCCTCGGTAGCGGCTTTGCCGTCTTCCTCGCGGCCAAGTCGGGAGCGGGTTATACCGTAGACATCGCGGCGGTCTTGGGTATCTTGAGCGCGTGCGTGGTCGCCGTGAGCGAGATGGTGCTATTGTGGATTGTTGGACGGAGAAGGGAGAAGGAGCGGACAGAATCAAGCAAGCGGGCCGTCAAGCTGCTGAGTGGGAGTGGGGCGGTGGAACCACTCGAGCCTGAATCAGGCGACAAAGGCCAGCCTGTCGACGTCCACAACGTATCGGTGGAGCACAAGGTACTCGACGAGGCGCAGGGCGACATTGCGGTATCAGCACGCGAGCCCACGACTTCAAGCGAGCGACGGTCTGTCAGACTACGCCGGCGTGGGCTCGGCAGTACTGCAGATAGCTAGCGTCATGTATATGCATTGTATCACTTCTGACCCGACCCAACATGCGAGTTCTTCAATGTTCGAATGAAACCGTTGATCCACTGCTGCTGATCGAGCTGCTCGACCGTCATATCCTTTGCTCCAGAGATCTTACCCAAACATTTCTGGTCGAACACGTCAGCGGACGCCCTCGACGCTTGAGTACAGGACGCACCTCTGAACCACAATTGCAGTCAAACGCCTGAGCCATCTCCCACTCTGTAGATGGGTAGAAGAACGAAATCGCTTCGCCCTTCTTGATGCCGCGCCCGAGAGCTCGTACAGCCCAACCGTTTGGACTGACAGATGATAGGTCGATGCAAGCTGTTGGATCACAGGAGTGGTTCACTGCAAGCAAATCAGCGACGAGCATGAGAAGCTACGAGCTCTCGCAACGCACTGAAGAGAAGGTCGGTATTCAGCTCGAGGTGTTGATGAGGTTGTGGACCATATTGTACCGAGGAGTAAGCCTTGACAGGTGCACTCGAGATGTTGTTCAACAACGTGATGACTTGATTCGGGGCGTAGTCCTGGTTCAGTTAGCCTTGAACCTTTGGCAGTCAGCCACGCATACTCGTAAAGCAACGAGTCGGCTGGCGAATGTATCTTCGGCGCCGTTGACCGGCAGCTCGAGACCTTCGACTTGAAAGAGCTCCGGGTGCGTCGGCGTGTAGGTCTTGCCGCCCTTGGTGGATTGAGGCGTTGGCTTGGTGTACTGCTTGGCAGGCTTCAAAGGGAGCGCGCTCGCACCGAGAGCAGGTATCGTCATAGTTGAACGTTGTGTTGAGAGAAGGCCGTCTAATGGTCTAACAGTACACAGTCTTGCAACGTCTATAGACAATGGGGGCTTACAACGACTCGGTTGCCATGACAACCGACAGAGACGGGCATCACGTGAGGAAGCGAGGATCATCCGCTCGGCCGCGGGGCCCACGGACCAGCGGACAGCTCACTCCCGCAGCGCCTCCCGCGCAACCTCGGCGGACAGCAGCAGCCCCAGATCCTCGAAGGGGTCGTGGCGGCTCTCATTGAGCTGTGACCTGAGGGGGATGCGGGGTCAGGAGCCGAAAGCAGGTGGGTGGTGACTCGTGACTCACTCGATGTTGGACAGGTACGCGCCCGTCATCTCCATGTTGAGCAACTTCGGGCCGATGTACAAATTGTTCCGCAGGCAGACCTGGAGGAAACCTTGCCAGTAGGGATCCGTCTTGTGGCTGGTCAGTTGATTGATCCACGTCGGGACTCGTATATACCTTGAGGAGGTTGGCATTGCCGATGACAATTAAGATCTCCTTGGCCCGCGTGATGGCGACATTGAAACGCTTGCGTTCGTTGATGAAGCCCATGTTGGCTTTGCGATCTGCGTCGACGAAGCGTGCCCGCGACCGGACGCAGCTAGGGGCGCTTCGTCAGCATCGATCCGCAGCTGCGTCTGTACACCCACCTAACAATGGTCACGCGATACTCTATGAGGTTGTCAGCTTCGATGTACGACGATGGGAATACTTACCAGCTCCTTGGTATGACTGGAACGCAATCAGCTCGAATGATCTACCGGGTTGACAAAGCTCACCTCCACGTCACCAACATTGACATCCCTGTAGCCCTGATGCCTGAGTACCGCTCGCAACCTCCACGTCTGTTCGCGCCAAGGCGTGATGACCGCGATTTGCGAGCCAATCAAGTCGCCTAGGGAGCCGTCGAGCAGAGACTTGACAGTGGCGACTACTTTGCTGATCTCGCCGTCGTTGTACCATGACTGTTCAACATCAGCATCTCGTCCATGTCGGCCATCGGCTTACAGCTCCCTGGATGTGTATCAGCGCCCTCTGCATGGGTCCCCAAACACGGCACTTACATCTTCTATGCTTTCTTCTGGTTCCTCGGAACCTATGAAAGCGATCGGTATCCGAGGGTTTGGGAGACCCTTCCATGGTAGCAGTTGAACATCTCGAGCCGACGCCAACAGGCGATCTTCATAGAACAGCGCAGACGGCACCATCAGGATCGGAGCAATGGAGCGGTAGTTCTATGGTCATCATCAGCGATGTCACCAATCGAAAACGAACCGCGTACTTGAAGCAAATTAGTGATGGGTGACCAATGTGACTTTTCCTCGGCATCCGGAGCCCGTCTTCGTGTGATACAGTTTCGGCGGGCGTACAGACTGCTCTCCAGAAGACGTTCAAACAGGGATACGTCTAACTCGGCCTCTCGCGCGCGCGTCGACGTGATCATTGGTCCCACTGAGGCTATCGTTAGCCCCCCGCAGTTTGGATAGCAGAACGGCCTTACGTTGGTGACTGTCACCTACCAGAACCACGCTCGGCGCTTGCACGGCCGCGCCTGGAACACTGTATGGCAGGACAACCGACATGGGTACCAGTACGGCCGGTTCGGTCCCTTGCGCCGCCTCGTCGACAAGTAAATGCGTCCAATGAGGTGCGGGCGAACGCGTACTTGAAACATGCAGCTTGGTGAGCAGATCGTGTTCAGCGCGCATAAGGTCGAGGTTTGAGACTCGTGCGCGGACGAGGAGGCCAGTATCGAGACAGTTCGAGACGACGACTTTGAGCTTGAACAAGTCGTCGACTGGCGGGAGGGCAAACTGGCTGTTCTCGACGTCTGCTTTGCGTTAGCGCACAGTGTGCAATCCTTGTCAGTGAGCGCACAGCAGTAAGGGAGCACCTGGACATGCGCCGTCAGCGGTCTAACTGCTGGATAGCCGCAGAACTCACATCATCTGGAACTTCCGCAAACGTCCGCAACGGCGCGCACAGCCGCAGCATCTCCCTTGGCCCTAGCCTCTTTGCGAGTCTTGACGCGAGTGTGTCAGCGGCTGGGTTGCTGGGTGCAACGACCAGAATTTTTGCGTCGGGATGCGTGCTCAGGATCTGCAGGACGCTTTCGACGAGTGTGCGGGTCTTGCCGGTCCCGGGCGGCCCACTGATGATGTATGGGACCCCGTGAGACATTGTTGCGATGGCAGACACTGCGCGCTGCAACTTGTGAGCACTGCGACCGAGTGTATGACGTACGTACCGTTTGCTCCTCGTTGAGAAACGGGTCGAGAAACCGGAGCGGCGGTGATGCGACGACGGTCGTGTGTAGCAAGTCTTGTAGCGTAGGGTAGAGCCATCGACGAGCAACGCTGCGGATCGGAGTGGTCTGTGAAGTTGACGCGCTCGGTTGCCGGTGCGTCTCCTCTTCAAGAGCAGCTCCAAACGTGCGCACCTGAGACGCTCAAATCAGCCACTCCCATCGTTCAGACCTGGCCAACTGACCGCATTCTGCAATGTGCAAGCCTCTGCCGTGGATGCTACAAACTCCACATTGTACAGACCGCCTGCGTCCTCGATAGTCTCTGGATCCTTTCCTCGTTCAACTTCGCTGTCGAAGCGAGCGAGCCACGGCGAGGTGACAAACACCCAGCCCTTGATCTTGACTATGCCGGTCACTACGGTCTCGATGACTTCTGGCGTCGCTGTCTGAGTCTGTTCGCAGAGGCCGCGTAGAACAACAACGTCGCCGACTTGTAAGCGCGGAAAGTCTTCGCGGATTCCCGGGATCGTCAAGCGATACGTATGATTATCGACATCGATGGCCGATGAAGTATCATGCAGCCGGAGGATCGCCTTGTACACTTTGGCGGTGTGAAGTCGCTCGGCGTCGGCTTCGAGCGCAAGTGACAGAAGTGAAGAGAAGTGGCTCGCATAGTAGCCTGGTACATCGATCCGCGAGCTGTCGAGTGCCTGAACTGTGACTTGGGACGACACAGGCGGATCGAACAGCAGCGACGTTTCAATCGGCAGAGGGTACACTTCCGTCCGGAGGCTCGCCGGAGCGAGAATGTCTGCAGCGTAATCTGGCGGCGGGTACGCAGGTGAAGGCGGTAGGGTGAAGACGACTTGTGGCGGAGGCAACGTCCTGAGCCACCGTGGAACGTATGTCGCAGCCTGCTACGTGTAAGCTCCTGCGAATGTTACCGTTTCCATTACGCACATATTTGTCGAGCACAATCTGACTGCCTTGCGCTTGCGGGGGTTTGAATGGAGGCCACCGTATGACGCTTTCCGACTTTTCGCCTTGATCAAGTGTGTCCGAGAGTACTTTTGATATTTCAGAGCCGGCCTGCGCTGGGCCCTGACTTGACGGCGGCAGGAGTTTGAGCGCGTTCGGTTGGGAGACGGTCGGCTTCGTGGGTGATGGCGACCGTGAAGCCGTCTGTACCTCTGGCAAGGTGGTGGGATGTCCCAAGCCCTCGCCTGGCGGGTGAACATGTCTCCACACCGGGTTGACAAAGTCGCCTTTGGGCTCAGCCCCCGGAGAGTTTAGTTGCGGAATGCGCATGATCCGATGAGGCGCGATTTGTTGCTTGGATCGACGCACGGATGGAGGTGGACGAGCATGTTGATGAGCAACGGGGTTGAATGGTGGAATCATCGGGTTGTAATAGCCTCCAGCAGGCCCGAAACCGACGAGCAGCGAGGGTCCAGCTTGCAGTATGTAGCCGTTGCTGTGCAATCGAGGATCGGGCATATACTGCGGATGCAGCCCAGGCGGCGGCGGTGGCGGTAGCATTGACGGTTCGATGAAGAAGGCCTGGGGTGGCTTCGGGTGGTAGGGCTTGACATGGTACATTGCCGTTGGTGCGGACGAGGCAGACAACAGAGGTGTAGGTCCGTGCGCTTGCTGAGGCCTGACCAGCGGAGGACCATACTGGCCCTCTGCCCCGGACCGCATAGCTGGGTGGTTCCTCGCAAGCCCAGGCTCTCAGTTGATCTTGATTGTTTCATCACCAGCGTACAATACGAGACTGTGAGCTTCGCGCGATCGGCGTGAAACGAAGCACATGAAGGACGGTCATCGGCGATGTGGCACTGCTACACTGCTGAGCAGTCTGCACTCATCGCGACGTCTTGATCCGAGGTTGATCCTGTGTGTGATAGCCGGCTGCTTGACATCATGTGTGCTTTTCAATCCATCAAAGCAGCCATAGAACAATGGAAAGTCAGCGCCACGAGCTGACCGGTAGTGCATGGCATCAAAAGAGCACCTGTCAATACCAACTAGATGAAGTCATGCACAGCACACAGGAGGATCCTCGCCATCGCGGCATATAAGCTCAGATGGCTGCGTTCCCAGATTGACTGCTTGAAATGAGCTATTTACCTACACATGTTGAAAGCGTCGAGTCTCAAGAGGGAACGCTGGTCTTCAAAGACCTGCCGGACACGATTGAGCTTGATAAACAAGTAGCGAATAACGGCACCGTATACCGGCTCACGAAAAACATGGGGTTAATCCCCAATTGGGAGTGGTCTACTTTCACCAAAGACGGACGGTGCACCGCTTTTGAGGGAGTGAAAGAATGGGACTTGGACATATTCACACAGAAGTCAGCGAAGCTGGCCAATGGGACTAGCTATTGACACCTCTGCCCTTTGACTGATACGGGGCTGATGACCCGTCTCATCACGTAGTGCAGACATGCATGTGACTCTTTGCGTGAGCAGCAGTTCAGTTCTGCGAAGTAGCACCGAGGGGCTGTGATTTGGCCAAGCACCCGCACATCCCGTAAGGACGGTGTTGGGGTCAGCCATGCTACAGTAACTGCTACTCAGGAGGAAGGGCTGGCATCACTTGCCTCAAGTCGGTTGGGCAACACTCGCGGATGAAGGTTTTGACTCGCTCCCTCATTGCGCCATCAAAGCTGGTCTCCAATGGCATTGCGCTAAAGTCTTATCGGGCACTGTCTACAATGCGTCTCACAACTATCACTGACTTCCACTGCGCTCCACAGTGACGGCGGAATGTTCACCGGATGACCGCTTCCATGGAAGTTGCTCAGATTCGCGCGATAGCGACCTCCATTGTAGCCGTCACTACAAAAAACTTGAAGCCTTAGCTTCGCCCGCATATGCCGTCGCTGAGAAATGTCTACACCGGCTACCAGCTGTGTTTTCTGGTCTCAGACGGCTCTTGACGGCACTGTGGTCGAGTGTCGGTACTTTCCGTCTCGACCCGACGAGAGTAACTGTGAATACATTACCAGACCTACCCATGGCGCCGCGCGTACCCAAACATTCGCTTACAGCCACAGGGCCAGGTGGATCACCAAAGGCCGCGACGCCATTTTCGTCGTCAACGTCGACAACCTGACAGACTATCTCGAAAGGTGGCCCCGCTTCTGATCAGTCGTTCTGATTGCTTACTGCATTTCCGCACCTCGTGAAGGACAGGCATGCATGGTAGTTTAGCTGCGTCTCGTGCGGCTACCGACTTTTCCAGCAAGCGCTTGAAACAGCTCACTCCCTCTTCGTGCACTCGCACCCTGCTCCGTCGAAGGTGACGTCGACCGGACGCTACTTCCTTGAACCTTTGAAGTCGATCCAGCAAGTTCCGATCGAAGGCGCGCGTGAGCGGCAGCAATTTGGTCCGAAGACGTCGACGTGGATCGCTGTAGATTGGGCTCACTTAGTTGCGGTGGTGCACGCCGACGTTCGGTGACAAGGATGGCGCTGCGTGGGCTTGCGGGTCGCTGAACCATGGATGACTGAGCCCGTGTGGGAAGCCCAGACGCGACGCTCAAGGACGAGGGTCGGACGCGCGTGATACCGCCCACACCAGGAATAGTGCGGTGCCGGCTGCACAAGGAATCAGCTATGTCAGCAACGCCACGAGAGACGCACCCAGCAGATCTCTGCACTATCCGATCTCGGAAACGCGCGCGCCATTTGCGCATTGTCTCCGCTTTGTGTGGCGTCAACGAGACAATCCCGGACGTTCCTAGGTCACTTACTGAGCAGGCGGGTTCTTTCCCTCGCGGCCGCTTCTTTAGCTTGACGTTGACGTGGCAGTGCCTCCTTCCACCGCTGCCAAGCCAGCTGCTTGATCCGTCTCGACTCGAACGCAATCGCAGGCAAGCGCTGCCATCATTAGCCTCTCCTCGCGAGGCGTGGTGGCAAAACGAACTTGGGATCGCGCCTTCCATCGGTCAAAAACAGCAAACAGTATCGCATCTTCGTGCCGTTGCACGACAATCTGCTCCTGAGTGATTGTCAGCACGTAATGAGTATAAAGCCGAACGTACTTGAGGCTCCAACTCCCGTTCACGCAGCAGCGACCGCCACTTGTCGAACGCCTGAGCCAAGAGGCGCTGTTTCTTGTCCTCCTCGCGCTTCGCCGCACGCAAACGACGGTCACGAGCCGCGATAGATGCATGATACCACTGCGCAAATATGCGATGCAACGCATCTGAGATTGAAGTGTCAATACACCGCATTGCATCACACGTCAGACAAACCGTCCTGCTTGACATCGATGAAGCTTTGCATGAGGCTGTGTGCTTCGCCCTGTCGCATGCAAGCCTGGGTCCAGCGAGCAAAGGCAAGTCTACCTCGGTTCAGTCGGTTCAAGTGACCAGATAACCACGACATACCGTTGCAATTTCGCTGCCCGAGAGTCTGCGACGTCCAGTTCGCGTGCCTTGACGGCCACGATCCGAGTCGTCCACCGAGCAAGAGCTGTAACTAATGCTTGCTGAATATGATCATCAACAGCGACTTTAGGGAAAACAGCGTTGCTGACCTTGTCCGCACGTTGACGGAAGCGCTCGATTCTCGCTCTGTCCTTCTGAGCTTGCACAGCCGCCATCCGCCACTCTGCGTGGATTCAGCTCTGCACCGCCGCTGGCCGAATTCACGCCTACCTTGGAACCACACACGAACGGCCTTCAGCCTCCGCTCGGCCAACCATGCCTCTTGCTTCCGCTCAGCTAGCCGCCCCTTCCAGACCGCAATGACCCGACGCTGCACGAAGAAGACACGCGCGACGTGAGCTCGCGACTTGTTCTGGATCGTCCGCGCATGCGAAATCCGCCATTTGTCCATTGCGCGTCGTGTAACCCGGGTTCGCAGGAGTTGATCGGCGGCGGCAGCGACTTGGTGCTGACGCTCAAGAGCTCTGCGCCATCTTGCCCATCCCGAATGTTGCTTGGCCACCGATGACGCGGTCAGGAACGCATCTGCTTTGGCTTTGACACGCATGAGCAGACATTCACGATGATGATCTGACGTACCCTCCAGAGCTCGAGCATCACCTAATCTTACCTTCCAGTGGGTGACCACCATCCGTGTCAAGCGCGTGTCCTTGACCCTGGCGAGTAGACGGCTTCGTTCAGCCGCCGCCCACGTCTTGAACGCGAGCCGTACGACATCGGCGTCGTGCTGTATCCGGTAGCGATGCGCTGCACCGCCAAGGACCTAACATTGGTAAGCTAGGTACAATCATCGGGAAAACGGCACCGACCTTGACACTTGACATTACTTGTTGCCATTTGCCAAGAACGCCTTTGAGGATGCGCTGGTTGTTGAAGCGGGTAGCCTGATGGTGCGAAGCCCTGCTAGAGTTTCAGCGTCGAGAACGTTGGTGGACACATGCGCGTACCCTAGCTGATGCCATCGAATCAGAATCGTGCGGAGAAGACGCTCGTCCCTGAGAGAGACGATTGCCTTTTCATTAGCCGTTAACCGAACGCTGCGCGCCCAGAGGGAGAATGCTGATTCGAGCTGATGCTGCTGTTTGGCGTTTGCGAAGACGACAAGAGCTTTACCCAAGCTCTGGGCCTGTTTCGTGGCATCACACCAAGAGGCGAAGACGCTGCCAATGAGGTTGTGCTGGTACAGAGCGTCGGCTTGGCGGGATCGAAATCTCGTTCGCCATCGCTGAGTAATTAGCAGGTCTAGCCGTACTCGATAAGTGTATACTCACTGCAAATGCATTGACGGTCAGCCGAGAGTCTCTGAGGCCGATAAGAGTCGCCTCGCGTATGCTCATGCCTTCCTCCCACCGCTGCTTCTGACGCGTGTCCGCTCGTTGACGCCACTGGGACCAGGTCGACCGCTGCAAACGAGCTTCTGCGGTTTGGCCGAAGGTATTAGCCCGTCGCTCGAGGCTGACTTGCTGTAGCTTTTCCCGCCACTTGCGTAAGGCTGAGCTCATGATGTGATGGGCGCGATGGTCGTCTGCTGTACCTGGCAGGTCGAGGTGGTACTGATGGCGGGCTTGCCAATGTCTGAGCGCTTGTCGGAGGAGTATGTTGTTCCGAGCGGTTTGCACTTGAGCCGAAGTCGTCTGCGGGCGAGTGAGTAACCTATGTGCACAATGCTGGGAGCACGAACCATGATCCACTCGGCTTGGCGCACCCAGCTCTCCCAGCAACGCCCTACCAGTCCCGTCTGGTGGAATGCGACAGCCCCGCCCTCCATTTCCAGTAGCGTCGCCTCGAGCTCTTCGGCTGCTCGCTGCTCTGCATCGCGAGCGAGCTTCTCATCGCGGGACAGAGGAATCGGCGCACGGACAGGCGCACGACGGACCCTACGCGTCTCTGGTGTCAGATGCGAGGTATCTGACGGAGTGTACGGAGGTAGCGGCGGCGTTTCGCTCCGTCGACCATGGCGAGAGCGCGACAGCACGGGCGTCGATGTTCTCTCTGGCGGATGGAAGCTGTTGATCGATTGGTTCGGCGTATACCCAATCAACGACCGAGAAGTGTCGGTGTCTGTCGGAAGCTGCGCGAGTGTGTCCAAGAAGTTGCGCGCTTCCTCTTCGTCTTCGGCTTCGAGCGACTCGTCGAGTTCAGACGCGGCGTCGGCAAGGAATGGGACCCTTTGGCGGCTGATGCGAGTGGTGTTGACGCTACCGCTCGAGAGACGCGAGAGGTTTCGAGACCTTTCGACGGCAGCAGCATGATCTGCACACCACTGATCCCACCGTTCGCCCCACGTCCGACCCTTGAGCACGCCGAGTTTGAGCAGAAAGTGATAGTAGACGGTATCGGTCGGGACGTCTATCTCACTGTAGTCGATTCGTGAGCTGGCAGAGCTACTGTATAGAGCACACACACGCACTACTCGCGCAGCACGTCGCTGTAGGCTTCATAGACGACGGGGAATGTGGTTGCATCGCGTGACGCCCGCTCAATGATCTCGTCTACAAGCTGCAGGTCGACATTGTCTGCAGAGGCCGAGCTCCTGACGAGCGAGGCTGGCGATGCAGTACTGCTGGCCATGCGCCCTTGTAGCCTGTGCAACTGTGTTGAGACCGAGTTGTCGCTACGAGGTGTTGATGGTACAGGAATGGAGTGTCGTGTCCGACGCGCCGACGGCTGCTTCCGGAGACGAGGTAGCATCGACAGTCACGCCGAGTTGCTATCGACGAGTGTAGTCCTATCACTGGCATCAAGAGGCCACAGGCTGGTACAGGCAGGATGGCAGAGGCAAACTTCTCCACCGCGTTGTCGACTTGGAAAGGTCTGTGCTCACCAGCGGCACGTCGGCCAGGCTGACCATTCAGAGATCAACCTGACCGACCTGCAAAAGTCTCTCGATACCACCGCTCTCGAGCTAGTAGAGAACCAAAAGGAGAATCAGGTTGGACGCAAGAAGCTGGCCGAACAGACGCGAGGTCAGCAAGTGCGGCGTGGATGAGCAGACGGTGCTGATGCTGCGGTTGATCAGAATTCAAAAAGTTGCCTGACGATGCGGAGAAGCTGGCCGCTATCAAGACGCTGCTCAAGGCGTACCAGGGCGAGATTGACTCGCTGACTCGGCGAGCCAAGATGTCCGAGACGTCTTTCCTCAACGTGTACAAGCTGCTCGCCGACGCACCGGACCCCTACCCGCTACTCGACGCCGCCGTCGACCAGACTGTCAAGGTCGCCGAGGCCAAGATGCTCGAGAGTGAACTGGGCAGACTCCGTGAGGAGAATGCCGAGTTGAAAAAGCAAGTGGGCGAGGTACCTGCCGTCGAGGACCGTCGGAAAAAGGCAGAGGCGAGGGCCGAGCAGCTCGAGGAGAAGATGGACGATTTGATCCAGGAGCGTGTCGTCCAGAAGGAGAATGAGCTCAATGCCGAATATGACGAGCGGATGCGGAATTACGAGGAGCGGTGGGTAGCTTAGTGCTACCGGTCAAGCTGAGATTCGGCAGGGAGCGTGATCTGCAGCGTCAAGTCAAGACGGCCAAGGACCAGCTTCGCGACTTGCACACGTCGAATGAGAGCACGCAAGCCAAGCTCATGGATGCATCGCAACGGCAGGGTATGTAACGCTGGGCGACGTACGTTGTGTAGCTAACTATGTGCGCAGACCAGGATGTGACTGCCAAACTGGCCGAGCTCGAGCTGGTTGTCGCCGATCTCAGCCGGGCGAATGAGCGAGTGGCGACTGTGGAGCGGAGGAATGTGCGTTGCTAGCTACGCTCACTGTTGCCAACTGACACGATGACAGGAGCTGCTCCGGTCCGAGATCGAGTCGGTCCGCAGTGGCTCGCAGCATATCGAGCGGTGCGTCCGGTTTCTCTGCGATCACTGAAACTAAAGAGCTACAGCGTTCGAGCGCTCGAGACGCAGATCAGCGAGCTCGAGGCCGAGGCCGCCCGTCTGCTGCGAGCGCTGGACGCCGCAAAGGAGGCCGAGGCCGAAGCCAAGCGGCGCGAGAAGAAGAAGACAGACGAGAGCGAGCGCGACCTCGCGGCCTTGGTGCGTTGCAGAAATATGTATGCTAGCTACTAACGAGTGTAGACGGCCGAGATTGACGGTCTCAAGACGCGCGTCAAGCAGTATGGTGACTATGATGAGATCAAGCGGGAGCTCGAGATCATGAAGGTGTGTTTGGTCGCGGGTCTACCATCGGCCCCGCTAAGCTCGATCACAGTACGTCGAGTTTGCCGCGTCCGACCTCGACCACGACGACGACGTCAAACTACCCGACCCAAACGCCGACAAAGCCAACAAGCACCTCGGGCGCTCGCTCGAGAACCTGCTCGTGAGCAAGAACCGGCGGTTGCTCGACGACTTGACGAAACTGCGAGTCGCGCACGAAGACTTGTCAGCCGTCGCAGACAAGGCTGAGAGCGAGCTTGGCGAGCTGCAGGTCGAGTTGGGGCGTCAACGGAGCTTGAACGAGCGGTTTGAGAACGATTTGCTGCAGGTGAATCATGGGAAGCCTGGCGAGGCTAAGGAGAGGGAGAGGGGAGAGAGGCAGGGGTCTTCGACGCCTGCGCAGGGGTTGGCCGGGTTGGATCTCGGTGGTGCGAAACCGGTCAGTGGATCCCACGTAGGGATTCCAGTCGGTTGACAGGAACAGGATACGGGACGGAACACGCCCACACCCGGGGCCGACACGTCGATCCTACCTATCGTGACTTCGCAGCGTGATCGCTTTCGCCAGCGCAACGCCGAGCTCGAAGAGGTCAGTCCAAGTTGACTGTGCATAGCCCGCTCACGCAGCGCAGGAGCTCCGTAAGCAATTCGAGACCATCTCGGACCTCCGGACCGAGATCAAAGGTCTTCAAGCCGACAACCTCAAGCTGTACGAAAAAGTCCGGTACATGCAATCGTACCGACCGGACGCGTCGTCTTCTTCGGCCCATGGCTCTGGTTCTGGCTTGAACGGGGTCGGGGTCGGGTTCCGGCCGCGCGAAGATGAGATTGGGAAGTATAAAGATAAATACGAGGAGAGCATGAACCCGTTCGAGGCGTTCAAGGGCCGGGTGGGTGTTGTCTGGCGGCTGGATGGACGACGCTGATCAAGTGCGGTTCGATAGGAGGCGCAACGGGCTTTGACGGCCATGAACCCGGTTGATCGAGCAGTGTTTGCGCTCACGCGCGCAGTGATTGGGAACCGTCGCGCGAGGAGTCTGTTCATCCTGTATGCGGGTTCACTGGTCTGTTCCCGCTCTTGCTGTTGCCGTGCTGACATTGCGCGATAGCACGCGCTCGTCCTGTTCGTACTGTACAACACCATGGGCGCGTCGGATTCCACCGGCCCTCCGATCCCCATCCACCCATGACGGTTGACAGTTTGAACGGATGCACTATACGAGTCTCATGACCATCTAGTGTACACTCTACGTCTCAGTATGCGCGCGTGCCGGCCGGAACGCCGTATTTCGAAATGCTGCGATGTAATGTCAGACTGCTAGTCTGCATAAACAGGAACACGTACATCCACCAAGCGTGGATCACGCCGGGGATCCAGCCTAGGACCCAGAGCAGGATGTTGATCAGCACGTCGGCGCCACATCCTGCTTCATCAGTCTACTATCATAAGCGCTCAGGCAGAATACCATACCGCGTTTCATGAACCTAGCTGTATATCAGCATCCATGAGCGCTGAGAAGGCATACACGCACACTGGGATGGGCGGCACGAACAGTGCGATCGCATAGAGCAGGATGTCGCCCGTCGCTGTTGCGCACTGTCAGCTACCGACTCTGCAGACCGAGGTTGGGTTGGACTGACATGAGGTGTAAGCCATGGTGTGAGAGAGGGTGTGTGGTGCTGCGTGTCTTATGGACTCGTTGGTGTCGAGTGAGGCTGTGCTGTTTGGCTCTGCTCTGGCGGTTTGCCACCCGGAGAAGGGTTGACGTCACCCAAAAAGGATCACATGAATCTTGTGCCGCTGGTTAGGCTTGCGGGGAGGGTGGGAGGGTCGCGGGTAGGCTTCCAAAAAGGCCCGCGTGCCAAGTCGGTATGCTGCCCGCCCTCCTCCTCGAGGCTCCTTTGCATGTCCTCGCACCGCACCGCACCTTCCCGCACCGTCACCATCTCGACAGCACAGCAGGACCTCAGACTCTCAGCGTATCACGCGAAACTTCTATCCTGCACACCGAGAGAGCACTGGATCACGAACAAATGCAACCCCCAGATTACCAACCGACCAACCCTCAGATCCTCGTCGCCTACCTGCCCGACACGACCAGCTTCTTCTGGGGACGCACACTCCAGGGCGAAGTCTATGTGAAAGGACTGGGTGAGGGTGGCGGACGCGGTGTCGAGCGGCTGTGAGTTGATTGTGCTTGGGCCGGGCTGTGGGCATTCGACGCTGGTTCGGGTTCGAGATGGTGGCATGCGTCAACAACTCGGGTCAACTAAAAAAGCAGAGGACCCAACGAGCGTGACTGCTCGTGCGATCCCGCTACGTTCACAGTTGTCATCACCACAATCCACGCTGGTCAACTGCAGCAGCACATGGTAGACTTTGATCAGCGCTTTGGCTGACATCCCACAGCTCGATTCACCTCCACCTCGTCAACACTCTCGACCCGTTTCCACCTCTCACACTGCTCCTGACACCGTCCCTAACGCTCTGGCCCCCACCACAGCCGCTCCCGCCTACTTCCTCCTCCTCAACCCATCCGTTCCCAACAGCGCACCGCTTCCTGGTCCCACTCCCGCCAGACACCCTCCCGGGCTCACTTCACCTCCCTGGAAAGCTCGGAGAGGTCCGATACGATCTCGAGGTACTACTCAGGCTCTCGTCCGGTGACGAGGTTCGCGAGCGCGTAGTGATTCAAGGTACTCCCGAGGAAGTTGGCAGCAAGCACGACGGCGAGCTCGAGGAGCAGGACGTCGGACTCGAGCGGGAGGGTGCCCATGTCCGCGTGCTCGTCGATCGCAAGCAGGCACGCGTCGGTTCAGGCCTCCGAGTCGGCGTCGAGGTCGCAGCGAGAGAAAAGGCGAGCGTAGGGAGCTCGGCCCAGACCGATGAGTCGCTCAGCCCGAACGAGGGTCTTCGAGGGCTCCGTCGTGTGCGCGTCGAATGCTGGCGACGGATCGTGTCACCGCCCGTGCCGACGCTATCACAGATCGAGCACATGGCATCCAGCTCGACCTCGCCGTCACCAGACGAAACGCAGCCAAAGGAGACCCTGACGCTACTGTACAAGTCGGGAAAGTCGTGTCGATACCCTGGCGCCGGGCACGCGCCGATCAGACTCCTGTTTAACCTACCAGCGCCAACGACGGCTCTGACGACAGGCCAGGGACCAAGCTGGGGCGAGCTCACGCAGAGTACGGCGTATCACGACATTTCCTTCTTCCTCCGCGTCAGCGTCGGTTTCGGCGAAGCGCGCCACGACGGCTCGACGAGCAGTCCCGCCAAGCCAGATTGGGTGCTGGAGGCGCCTCTCAAGCTCGTGCCGAGGAAATGGCGCGAGCCGAGCGCCGTCGTGCTTGAGCGTGGGCAGAGCGCAGGCCTAGGCTCTGGTTCGGATGCGGCTCTAGCAGCCGCCGCAGACGAAGAAGAAGAGAGGGAAATGTATCGCCGCAAAGGCCGCGACGTCGTCGGCGACGTTGGCACGGTTCGAGCTCCAGACGCAGATACCGATCCTGAGAGTGCGCCGCCGCCGTTTGATCCGGAACCGGGGCCATCGCAACCCGCAACGGCAGAACTGCCATCGTTTCTTGAATCGCAGTCTCAGTCGCTCCATCTCCCACCACCGGCTGCGCCACCGCCGACGCAGCGCTTGCAGCCGATTGACGATGCGTCGGCTCCGACGGGCGAGGAACCGGCACCCAGAGGGGAACTGGTCAAGTGGCGAGAGCATGATGGCTACGAGACGTTTTCGGTCGCGCCGCCCGGGGTGGAAGCCAGTATCAGTGCTGGGGGGAGCATGGACCCGCCGGGGGAAGACGACGAAGAGAGTCGAGTCGAGGGACTAGTCGAAGGCCAAAGCCACGGTGAGAGACTGGCTCTGATGGAGACGCTTGGGCTCGGCGAGGGCACCCGGGTCGTCGATATGCAGGTCAGTCCCTCTTCCTGACCCCTCTGCGACTCCGCTGACAAGTCTGAACACAGGGCGATCTCCCACCGGGGATAGATGAACCTTCCCTCCCTGCCCTCCCACAACATCTCAACGTGCTTTCTCGCGCGCACCCGACCCCTCCCGCTCTCCTCGTCCCGCACCCGCAAAGCGCGCAATCGGCCCCGCCGAGCTTTGATGCGTCGGAAGCGAGGGCAAGGCAGGAACAGGGGACCGAGGCGCCCCCGGGGTATTTTGGCGAACAGCAGCAGGTGCCAGGGTTGCCGCCTTATAGCTAGCTAGCTGCCGTCTGCTCGGAGCGTTGTATGATCTTTGCTGTGTTGAGCTGGTTGATCTCATGCACTTGTACAGTCACTTTCAACATGGTGCTCTTTGAGCGCATCGGCCGAGTCGACCGTCTCGACAGCTTGCAGTCATGCTCTGCCGAACGATACTACTGGATGATCCGACCAACCGACGCGAAGCAGCGCTTCATCAGGCTAACAACAGTACAGACGATCCGACCCCGACGCTCAGTAGCCTCCCCGGCCACGGCCCCCACCGAACCCACCGCGACCTCTTGGCGCACCGCGCGGGGCGAACCCGCCGCGAGCACCACCTCGTCCCCGGTCACCGCCAAAGCCGCCGCGCGAGCCGCCGCGTGGAGCGAACCCACCACGAGCGCCGCGACCCGCTGGTCCACCCCGACCGCGAGGAGCGCCGCGCGCACCGCCCCGTCCACCACGCTCTGCACTGCGTCAGCCTCGTCACGTCACAGCAGTCCCCACAACGCACTCTCAACCTTGCCGCCCGCAACCTTTGGTTTTGGCAAGAAGCGGTCGATCGGGAGCAACTTGTCCCCACCAATGTACACCTTGTCCTCCTTTTTAAAACTCGAAGCCTGCATGCCGTCCTGCATCTTGACGGTAAAGTAGACTTCGTTGATGGGCCCTAGGATCTCGTCGACCTTGCCGATTTGCGTCTTGTTGGCGAGGTAGATCGGAGCGTTGAAGTAGGGGACCTTGGACGGCATGAGGGACGAGCACAGCATCTCGGATTCAACAGCGTGTTGGAACGATCCGATCTCTGAGAGCTGTCAGTCAAGGGGATCATGAGCACTCGAGACCGCGACGCACCGAGCACCGTCTCGGGCGGTCCAAAGTCTCGTTGTTGGAACCCTCCACGACCACCACCGCCACCTCGGCCACCTGCATCGTCTCAGCTCGTATCCGGTCGCGTACCGACCCAGCAGTACTGACCACGGAAGCCACCACCACCCCGTCCTCGATCACCACCACCGCCTCGGGAAAATCCACGGCCGCTCATTGTTGCGAGCTTTTTGACTGTACAAGCTATGCAACACCTGTCAGCCACTCGCTATGCCTTGCTACAGCGCTGCTCACAGTCGGTGTAAGTGTCAATAATCACCTGTACTTGCCTGCCGAAATCCAACAAGCGACGAAATCCGAGGTAACCTCCGGACATTGCGGCGATACGCTAACCCCCTGGCAAGGCTCCGGTATGACTCGATTTGGGCACCCCACCCGCGTAAAACATAGTTGGTGAAACGGTATCATGGCCGCTTGCCATGCGGCCGGCGTGGGTTCGACTCCCTCACTGTGTATTTTCTTTTTGGCACTGTCAAGCTCCCATTTTTGTATGGCTTGCACGGTCCTCATACGTCATGAGCAAAGCAGATGACAGACCCACATACCACAGTACAACTACTGTGTTTTCGTACACTATATGCTTGTGCCACGGTACGCATAAGTACGCCCAGCCAGACCAAAGATACCAGGGCACAACAGTTCTACCAAGCGGCGGGGGCGGAGAACCAAAAGTAAAAGGAAAGGCTTGCCGGGTCAAACACAAAAACAAAGTACACAGTGAGGGAGTCGAACCCACGCCGGCCGCATGGCAAGCGGCCATGATACCGTTTCACCAACTATGTTTCACTCCTAATTTCTTCTACACATGTATAATGATCCCAAAGAAATCAGGTTGCAATTCTCCAATTACATGTCTGTTACACCATCTCGACCCTCCAGCTTCCTTCTGTCTTGTCCACACCCAGCCCTAGGACCACACTGTACTCTGTGGTCTCGTCCCATTGCCTCTGGTTGACGTCGGCTGCCACACCGTTGACCATAATGAACACGGTGCGCTTGTCCTGGGCGTTCGTACGACGGAGCAAGGTAAACCTACCGGCACAGCTGACGTCGACGGCAAGTCGGCCTGCAACCATAGTCAGCACGAGGATGTCTCGCTCCGGTTCGAACCGCGGCTCACCGTTTTCGACCACGACCTGCTCGATGGCCGCAAGTGGCGCGTACTTGTCCACCAAGCCTAGCACGGCAACACTGACGCCAGTCCCGAGATCATGATACGGGACCACCAGCAGACTCTCGCATTCGCCCTGGCCCAGATCGACGCGAAAGTCGGTCTCAGTCTCAGGTTTCAGCGAGCCGAGTTGTAAATCCGTAGAGCCTCGATGATGACCACTGAGGTCCAGCGACCAGATCGCCATCCTTCCACTCGAGGGCGTGACCAGCTCGCCGGCAGTGATCAGTGTGTGGACATTTTGCGACGTGATGGCGTCTTTCGCACGTCCGCCATGCTGTGCGTCCCGCGTGTTCCATAGCCCGATTTGCACGCTCGCCAACTTGTCGTATATTACGTACCCTTTTGATGCGAGCCCGTCTCCCCAGCCTCTGAGATCGCTTTCGAACCATCGGCCGGGGAGGGGGCGAACCGCTTGAGTGGCTTTGAGTACCTTGACGTTCCCAGTTCTGGTGGTACCCGTCAGACGCTGGATGGTGTCGGTAGAGTGCGTGGTACCAGCTCTGTCAGAGATGAAGACTGGCCCGGGGGACATTGCGCGCAAAAGAGCATGATATGTAGGTTGGAGATGATGCGGTGCCGTCGAGAACATGTCGGCATCGTGAATCAGCGACAGATGCGTCGTGAGAAGCGCAGAGTAGAGGTTGTGGTAGATATGGTCAGAGTGGGCGTTGGGGTAGTTGAGATTGAAGTCGTCGCTGCCGCTGTAACGGCGCGATATCAGCTCGCTGTGTAGCACGGGCGCAACTCATTCAGTGACGCACCGAGTGATGAGACGCCCCGGAACGCGGTCAACATCCAGGCCCCCTTGGCCGGACCACATGTTCTCCGTGTGCGCCATACAGTGAATGATATTGTCGACGCCGCCGAAAACGTCGGCAGCTGCTCGCTGCATCGCCGACCACATCTCGACTCGGTTCGCCAACGCACTCGGCGACGAATTCATGTCGTAATGAGCCTGGTTGTCTACCTACATGCTCTTTAGCGCAGCTCGAACGCAGTAAAAGGTGCACACACCTTGATGAAGTCGACACCGTACCCACGAATGATCGTAATGTAATCATGCCAGAATCGATCTGCGTGACGAGGCAACCATTGCGTTGTACGATATTTGCCTGCGCCGTCTTCGGGAGTCTTGGGTTGTAAGACTGGTACGATACCACCGCGCGGCTGACCCCATTTGGCTTCGGGGACCTCGTAGCAGTCATAATCCATGATCAAGGCCGAGTCGGGATGGATACCACGCCAGTAGCCTTGCATGCTGCGTACCATTGAAACATTAGCATAACCGAACGTCTTGCACACAAACACAGCACGCGACGTACGTCATCCAGACGCCGACGCGCTTGACGCCTCGAGCTTTCAAAGCAGCGACGACAGCCTTCATCTCGGCGCCGAGACCATCCCAAGCGTGGAACGAGAGTAGCCGCTGCTCTGATATGTCCTGCCAGCCGTCGTCGATCAGGTAGTTTTCGACCGGCAAGTCGGGTGGCAAGATCTTGAGGAGGTTGTCGAGCGTAGGGCGGACTTTGCTCTCGACTGTGGATGCGTCAGCGAGCTGACGCAATGCTTCGAATGAAGAGATACGAACAGCCCCCTAGAGCTTCCCAAGTACAGATGCCCAACCCCGAAAGGATGCCTTCCTCCGCCGGCGCAACAGCCTCAAGTACTCGTCCGCCTACTAGTGCTCGAGCATGCTCCATCACTCGCTTGATGAGCTGATGTGCTGTCGATGATCCAGCTTCGGCCCTTGCGACAATCACAGAGCTCTCAAGTGGCCCGGTATCGCGGGTCGCTCTTCTTACATTTGCTACGAGCTTCCCACCATGCTCAACGACGAGGTTGACATATGTGTCTTTGGTAGAAACTGGGTAGACGACCGTGACGAATTTCGAGTCTGGACGGGTCAAAAGGAGTAGATAAGACGCGAGTTCTGTAGGGTGGGCTAAGAGGGAGCTGATTTCGCGCGGCTCAATCCACGTTGGCCTGCTCGGACGTCAATGAGGTAGTCTAAATTGACGGGGACGTTGATGTACTTGGAGCGCACCCAGGTGATACCTCTGCATTCACCAAGATCTTGCAGCAGTATGCTCTGTATTGGGACCCTTGCGAAAGGCAGCCCGGTCTCAAGACGCACGGCCACGATCTCGAGTTCAGCGTCGTTGATGACCGGCATTGTCGGTAATCTCTTGGCGATCCCCGCAGCAAGTCGTCTTCTCAGCCAAAGGGCTATACCGGCTGCTACCAAGACTGTCCACCACGACCGTCGGCGCATGCCAATGACATGTCAGCCCATTCGAGACCATCAGCCAAGAAAGGAGTGCGGACGACGTGCGGTGGAGACTCCGCAGTGGCGAAACTGCAAAAGGGGGTTGAGCGGTTTGGTGGGTGACGTGGCAGACGAGACGGACGCACTGACGTTGGCGGCCAGGTTGGTATGAAGAGCGATTATCGCACTCGAGCCATCATGGATCTCGTCCCTTGTGAGTGGGCTGTATGGTGGATGAAACTGTAGAGCTGACTGCACGATCCAGTCATCTATCACGAAAAGCAGGAGCCCGGCTCGCAGCTGTGCGCCCAGCATTGCCTGTATGTGGCTCAATCCACGAACAGTGCACACTACTGATGACCTGCGCTCAGCAACAACCTGCTCCAGTCTCAGACATACAGCGAGCTAGACTTGGCGGACATCGCGGCTGGGTCAGTGCTCATTGCTGGTATCGGGAGCCGCACGGCTGACATGACACCAGGCTTGACAACGCCGAGAATGCAACGCTTGATGTGGACCACAAGCGCACAAAGAGCTACAATGTCAACGACACGGGCTTCTTCTCCCTGAGCACGTTAGAAGCGGCGAGTTTCAACGCAGCGCGCGCCTCGAGTAGCTGGGTGTACGCGGCTTGGTAGCATTCCAGAATGCTGTCATAACCGCGTCTCACAGCTTCCTCTTGCGCACGACCCGGCTTGAGACGCTAGCTGATTCGTGTGATTAGGCTCTACAAGTTTGGGATCTCACCCTCGTCCGCTGGCGTGGCGAAGTCATGCGCCCCTTTCAGGCACATCCAGAGTACGTCCATGTCATCTTTCACACCCACGACGGCTAACGTTTGATCATCAGGTCGCAAGCGGCTTTTGTCCTGCACCTCGAGAACCATTGGCTCCCGCTACGCAAGTTTGGCTCCACCAAACGGTGGTACAACCTCAACTCGTTTCTCGCACAACCAGAGTGGATCTCCAACACGTATCTCGCCATGGTGTGACAAACCTGTCAGGTACAATCTCCTATGCTGACGACCAACGCAGGTCCTGAAGCAAGCCGAAGAGGAAGGCTACTCGGTCTTTGCCGTCCGCTCCAACTCGAAAGCGTGGCAGGTTGCGGAATCGGCGGCGTACATGGGCAAAGGGCAGGAGGACGAGGGGCAGGCTGTCTTTCCAGAGTGCGAGGCGGATCGGGTGGCACTGGAATTGCCCGAGCCTGGACAAGGGACAGTGCAGACGGCAAACGGGGTTGGCAGCAGAGCAGCGCAAGCTGGACCATGTGAGTCGCTCACCCTAGGATCGTCAAGCGCATTCAGCAGCATTGACGTACCCAGCATCCCGCCTAGCGCCCCACGCTTCGACATCCTACTCGGCAGCAGCAGCGCGTTCATTGCCACAACCACCAGCCGGGTCTGGATCGGGCCCTGGATCGGGCCCCGCAACGCCTGAAGAGCATCTCGCGTCCTCACTCGCGAGATCCAAAGCCGAGCTCGAGTCCTTTACGCGGTCTCAAGCGTCTCTCCTGTCATCGCGCAGCGTTGGCAAGCGGCGCCGGCGCCAAGAAGACTTGTTTGGGACTGAAGATACCGAACCGGATGATGAAGACGAAGATGAAGACGATGCACAGCCCGCCCCAGTCTCCAACCATGCGGCGCGCGAACGCGCCCGTGAAGCCGAAGAGATGCGCCAGGCCATCGCGGCGAGTCTGGCAGAGAACCCCGAGGCCACAGCCGCAGCCGCAGCCGACGAAGACGAGGTCAACTCGGACATTGACGATGGCCCGTCGTACGACTTTGCCACCGCATCGAGAGACTATGACGACGAGGACGCTCAGCTGCAGGCGGCGCTGCAGGCCAGCCTGGGCCACGTCCCGGATGGATGGGCGATGCCGCCTCCGCCAGTCGTGAAGCGCGCTTCGGAGCGCGAAGCGGAACGCGAGCGCGCCGCCAACGCTCAGGCTGCACCCGTTGCTGTGCAGAAGAATCAGATGGAGGTGGATCAGATTGAGCATGAAGAGGAAGAAGAAGAGGTCGAGGCGCCTGTTGAAGAGCTCTCCCCGGGTGCGTGCTATTGTAATCGTCCTCGCGAATGTCGACTGACTTGGCTGCAGAGGAATTGCGCCGCCGTAGACTGGAGCGCTTCAAGTGAGCCGTAGATGGACACAACGCAACGAATGCCGTACGATAGATCAAGACGCCGCCAGATAGAGATGCAGCTGTGCATTACGAATTCGTGCACACTTGCGTTGGCTAGGGCGAGATCTTCACGTCATTGTGGCTCCCATAACATTTTTTATTTTCTTCAACTTCCCACTGTTTCATTCCTCTGACGCTGCCCTCCCTGCCTCTGCTAGCGGCCAAAAGTCGGCTATAAGCAGTCAGCTCTGACCCGGTCAGTCGCGATCAAGACTCACCTGCTTGGCGGGCGCGTTGTCGAACACGGCGTCGATGCGGGCCTTGAGCTCCTTGTCGTCCTGGAGCTTTTTGATCAACGGAATCGCCTTGAGGTTCTCGATGATCTGCTCGGGCTTGCTAGCGCCGAGCTGTGCACGTCAGTAGTCTATCCGTCAACTACCACAAAGACGTACAATCACAGTGGAGACATAAGGGTTGGCCGCGACCCAAGCAAGCGCGAGCGCCGCCGTCGAGGCTTGCAGCTCTTCGGCAATCTTGGACAACTCTTTGACTTTGCGGATCTGCTCCTTGCCCTCTGGCGTCTGCAGCTTCTTGATCGTGTCCTCGAAGAAGGCCTTGTTGTTCTCGTAGCGCGATCCAGACGGGATCTTGCCCGTCTCGGCCACCTCGTTGTACTTGCCCGTGAGCAGACCCGAGTCGAGCGGGGACCAGATGGTCGAGCCGTAGTTGTAGTTCTTGTGCAGGGGCTCGTATTCTGCTTCGAAGCGCTCGCGCACAAAGAGCGAGTAGTGGGGCTGCTCGGCGATGGGCGGGATCAGGTTGAGGCGGGCAGCGACGTCTGCACGATCGGTTGGTCACGTCGAGATGGTGCGCAGACGACTCACGGTACGCCTCCTCGATCCGGATAGCAGGCCACTCGGACGTGCCCCAGTAGTGCGTGATACCCTCTATAACACGCATCAGCCTCGCCAAGTGACTGCGTCCCACACGCACTGTCAATCAGATAGTTGAACGCGCGCACAATCTCCTCCATCGGGACAGTAGGGTCATACCGGTGGGCAAACACGACGTCAAAGTAGTCGAGCTGAGTGCGCTTCAAGCTGTGGTTGACGCCTTCGATAATGTGCTTGCGGCTAAGACCGCGGCCGTTGGGTTCTTTCGAGCCGACGCCGAAAAAGACCTTTGTAGAGATGATGAGGTCTGAACGGGGCCAGTTGGTCTCCTTGAGTACGCGACCGATCTCGATTTCGGACTGAAGAGCTCAGCAGCGGTCTGGAGGTTGACCCTAAACAAGCTCACATTGCCATTGGCGTACACTTCGGCGGTCTGTAGACTGTCAGCAAGTGTCGCTCGAGGTCAAGCGCGCGACGTCTCACGTCAATAAAGTTGATGCCGTTCTGGATGGTCAGCGAACGTTCAGATTTCGCCGCTTTACACACCTCGTACGCAGTCGTCAAGATGTCCTATACCATCGTCAATACCGCAGCCGCTTCATGACAACACGCATACCTTGACGGGGTCACCCTTGACGGTGCCACCGAGGGTCAGCCAGCCACCGATCGAGAAGACGGGAACTCGCTGAGGCCGCGTCAGCGATTCGACTGATTTGTTTCCCGCGAGCTACGCACAAGACCCGAAGGGCCGAGGTTCCTGAAGGGAACGTCCTGTAATCGTCAGTCCTATTCCAAGTAGATCGCTGCGTACCTTGGGGTCGAACGGAGTCCCACCGGATTCATGCCAAGCGTCAGCCATGTTGCTAGTTAGTGAATCGAGTTTGTCAAGCTGCGCGTCGTGAGCTTGGCTACGTCCATCATTGTACTTGCAAGCGAGTAGGACGGTGGATGTACAAGTGGAGAAAGTAACGCGCGATGTGACAGTTTGTCTAGTTATCTAGCGCCATCTCCAGTGCGCTTGCGTGCCCAGTGACCAGGTGGAGGTCCAAGCGTACCTCGTCCCCTCCACCTCGCAGTGCCGTAACGCTCGGCCGTGCTGACAATCCGGCTCATTAATCTCGGCGCAGCGCTCGGCGGGACTTTGGGATCATAGAGCGCGTGATGGCGACGGCAACAGATCGGCCATGAGACGATGGTAGCCACAGCGATAGCGCGCCTGTGTATTGCACTTGGCTTCACTGTGAAGGCCGGCTGTATCAGTGTAAGACGCCAGACAGACCAGCGACACAGGCTGCTGCTGTTGCTCTTATGCGGCACTGTCTCAATTGCAGAGCACGCAGACTGGCTGCGAGTTCAGGTCGGACTAGACTTGCGAGGGCGGCGGTCAATCTCAAGAAAGATGCCTGTGTTGCAGACAATATCGATTGAGCTGACGGGCGTTATGAATATGCGTTCGCGAGTCTCATCAGACCCTAACAAACCATGTGGAAGAAGGCGCCTGCTACGCTCCTTTCGTCTGCATACATAGTCCATTACTGCCGCCTGCGCCGTGCACCATAGCGTGCCGATGAGAATATACATATGCAAACAGACCGACAACCATGCACTCTAGCCCCTCGACCCACGCCCACGCCGGCACTCATTTCCGGATGAGCAGGTAGATGTTCTCGCCGACGATGAACTCTGCGAGGTGACGGTAAGAGCCACGGAGAGCCATCAGAAGGCCACCGAAGGAGAGGTATGCTGTTCTGCGGTCTAGGTCAGCGCCGTGATTGTCGACGGAAGGGAGCTCAACACACGTTTGGTTCTCGCCCTTGATCGAATCGTCAAATTTGTACACCTGTTTGAAAACGTCAGCCATCCCGCAGAACACGCAGCCAGCCGGTAAGAGTTGCGACCGAGCGACTGACCTTGCCATACAACACGTAGTCAAACTGCTCTGCCAACCCCTGATCGCCACCGCGCCACATCTCGCGCTTGATCTTGTGCACCTTTTCCCCGTCCTCATCCATCTCGACGTCTGCGTCGTCCTCTGCGTTCTCGACGAGCGAGCGGGCGAGCGTGAGGAAGATGGAGTCTTGTGGTTTGAGAGGGTACAGCTCGTTTGCAATGTCGAGCGTGAGGTGCATTCGCTCCGAGGACCCGGTTATCCGTGAGACTGGTGGGGGATGAGCCGATGGACTTGGTAGTATAGCTCCTCACCTCTATCAAACTTGCGGCCGTCCTTGTCAACGTCCTACAACGGCATCAGCGACTGCATCTCGCCGGTCCTCGGTGCACTCACATCAACCACGAACCGGTCCTCAAAGATGATGTTGTTCTCCGCCATTGTACCTATCAGTCCGTAGCCTGCCTCTGTGCCGGTTGCTGATCGTTTGCAGGGCGTCTCGGTCCAGTGCTCTCGCTAGCAAGCACAAACAGCCAACTTTCTAAACCCCCTACCAACCTCGTGGTCGGCGTTACTCGGCGTTACGATGATTTCCGCAAACCCCCTACGCTTCCACTCGTCTTGCCGCCCGATTTCGGCCATACACTATCCTCTCTGCGCTTCAAGCTCGCACAGCTCTAGTCTGCCCTGGGTCCTGGTCGAGTACAGGGAACACGAGGGTGTAAACCAGAAGGCTGTAACGAGAGCGATCAGGAGAATCTACCATGTCGCACGGTGATCACTCACGAGACCCTTGGTGCGTGCCGTTCAATCATCCGGATCATCCACTCGACTCGAGCTGACCCATCAGCCCATGGGTCATCATCAACGATGCAGGCGGTGCATTCTCAATGGGTGCAATCGGCGGTGGGATCTGGCACGGTATCAAAGGCGCGAGAAATAGCCCAAGGGTCAGTCCGACCGCAACCATCCCATGCTCCCACACAGGCTCATGATCACAGGGCGAACGCCTAGTCGGCTCTCTGGCCGCCATCAAAGCGCGAGCACCCGTCCTCGGCGGCAACTTTGGTGTCTGGGGTGGCATGTTCTCCACCTACGACTGTGCCGTCAAAGGCTATCGACAAAAGGAGGACCCGTGGAACGCCATCATTGCCGGTTTCTTGACCGGTGGCAGCTTGGCCATCCGGTCGGGCCCGAAATCAATGTTTGGTTCGGCTGTCGGGACGGGCATCTTGCTGGGCGTCTTTGAGGGTGCGTGCTCCAGCCTTGGATCTTGGGAGAGACTGATGAGCGTAGGCGTTGGCGTGTTGATGGGTCGGATGTTTGCTCAACCCGTACCACCTGTACCATGTCCGTACCCTTCCCCCGGCAACACACCACTCACACACCACAGTGCCAGAGCAAGCGCCGCCACCAACGCCCGTCGCCTAGCATCATCCCGCTGTATCGTACACACTCCTCCACGCATGTCATGTATTTTGGGTTCCCCACAGCGCCAGCGCGAGCGGTACATTGCATCTTTGGTTGCATCCCACACCCGAACACCCGAAAATATCCAAGACTTCGGTTTTCATCCACTCAGGCCGTGGCCTCTTCCTCCGCTGCAGCAGGAGCGTCTCCGTTCTCCTGGGCTGGGACTGGTTCGGCCATCTCGACATCGTCGGCCTTTTTGGACGCAGGCTTGGCGTCGCCGTTGGTTGCTGGGGATTCAAGGATCTTGCCCCACTGTAGGCCGTTAGCGTCTCCAATCACTAGACGCGACACTCACAGTCTCCATCAGCGCCGCAGCTCGTGTAGTGATCTTGTGCTCCGCTTCGTTGGGCAGGTCCTTGATCGCCGCAATCTTCTTCATGACTACAGACCTTCAGTCGTGCACACATCTGAACGTGGGCTCGACTCACCCTTGCCAATCTTCGAGTGCTGAAGGTACGGGACCGTCATCTTGGTATCGTACTCTTCAATCGTTGTGAACAGTTCCGCGTACTGGCCGATCTCCTGCGTCGGCGTCAGTCGTTTGCGATCTGATCAACACAGCACACACACGTTTTCGGATGGTACACCCTTTGTAGACAGGAACGCGCGCTGGAGCTTGTGTCGCCATTCCTTGACCTTTACGGCCTCTGGGTCATTGGCGAGCGCATCTGTTGGCGACTGTCAGCCATCGATGATGAAAACAACGCAAGCATCACGCACCGTCACCTTCTGGCTCGGCTGCCGACACTGGCTTCTTCGAGTCCTTGGCCGTCGGCTTGGCCTTGTCAGCCTTTGTCGCCTTCTTGCCCTCGGCCTAGCGGCTCGATCAGCCCCGGATGCAGTCAAGACACCATGGCAACCCACCGCCTTCTTGCTGGCCGGCTCCGTTTTGGCCTTCTTCTTCTTCGCGTCCTTTTTGGGTTCCGCACGCTTACGCTTGCTGCCCGTCTCGACCTCGTCCCCGTCCTCGAGTTGGTCCTCGCCCTCCTCCTCCTCAGCCGCGGCCTCGTCTGCCTCGGCTTGCTCGCGCTCCTTCTCAGCCTCCCACTCTGATGGGTCTTCAGCAATCTTGTAGGCCGTCATGAGGTCACCCTTCTTCTTGTGCGGTTCGTTGATGAAGGCAGAGATCTCGTGCGGCTTGAGGTGCGAGACATCGCGTGTGGACAACCAAGCACTGAAAGACTTAGTGGAGTGATGAGTGAGCAGCCCGAGATACGCACTAGTCGCCAGCGGGGAAGAAGCGGACGCAGACAATCCCCTTGTTGGTTCCAGACCGCTCCTTTTGCACCGCAGTCGGAATGTCCTCATCAGCCACAATCTGACAGGCAATCAGCACCACCCCCTATCCCACTTGTTCGAGCATCACACCTTGGCAGCTAGCATTTCGCACGTCAGCACGAATCATCCACGAATGCACCAGCAACACTCACGCCACTTGGGGTACCCCCTCAACTTTGCCAACACGACATCGTTCGCTGAGAACGAAGCGCCAGACGTCTCCTTGGCCGAGCCCGTCTTGCTCTTGGGCGCTTTGGAAGTCGATGGCCGTGCTGATTTTGGCTTGGCAGACTTTGATGACTCGGGCTTGGTGGGCTCGGCCTCGGTCTCCGCAGCCGCTGGTGTCTCGACCTTTTCCTCCTCGACAGCAGCGGCGGGAGCGGCCTCGGCCTCGAGCTCGGGCTCCTTATCCTTTGGGGGTGATGCGGGTGGTGCTGACATTTCAGTGGCTGTGACGCGACGCGGCAGGCGTTAGCGCGTGCCGGACGCAAAATAGACGGATTAGGCAAGAATCGGGGTGGGCGGGGGATGGTCATGGCGGCGACGCAAGTGGGGCTCGGCCATCAAGGGAATATAAGTGAGGGTGTGGGAGTTCACAGACACGGGATACGGAGAGGTAGGAGGGTGTGCCGGGCGATATGAGCGATAGGTCGGGTGCCGTCATGCGGCTGACGGGCTCTCCACGACCGATCCGACCGCGACCGATGGTATGAAGCGAGCATATGCCAAGGCCCGAAAGACAGGAGCAGTCAACGGTGATCGTGTACAAGCTCATGGTGTACCTGCAGGAGCTGGGTACCGTCATGAGTCCGGATGTCTACAGAGCATTGCTGCCGCCAGCTTTGGAACGCCGTAGTGTACGCCGACATCGACTGATGCGCCGAGTAGCTCGTGCCCAGCTGCTGATATGGCATCTGGCAATAGCTGCGAGACCACGGCCGCGCGACACGAGCTGACTCGGACACCCCACCATCCGCTTTCGAAACCTGATCCGTGCTGATCTCGGCACTCACCTGTGATGCGATACGCTCAGATGACCAGAGCCTTCTCTCTCGTCCTATCTCTGTCCTTGTTGACGCTCTGGATGCAAGTCGGTACCGATGGATGATCGATTTGTTGACGCGGTGGTGCGCGGTCTATTGTGTCATGTCAGCGCTCACTCAGCAAACTACCCCAACACAGCCCGCGTGGCTCGTGTGGCGATGCTGTGTGAGTGCGTCAACGTACGTTAGCAGCGGGTGATCAGTAGTGTTGAGTGCTGGTCGTCGTTGTCACTGCCGTCGCGTAAACCGACTTGTTTGCGTCTTGATCGCGAACGGGGTTACAGATTGTCGGCGTTGTCGGCGTTACGGTTCCCGGCAGGGGGTTAGATCGTCGTCTTCTTGCCATCCCTGGCTGTCAGCTGGTGAAGAGCACCATACCAGTCGGAGCAAAGGTCATGATAAGAGTTCTGGTGAAACGATCTTCGTGACATGCGACCTTGCAGCAGTGTGGCCATGCCGATTCTGAACGCCAGCGTCGCAGGCTGTGTAATAGCGCATGCTCGCCGTTGTTCGGGAATCGTACTCGGTAAACGCTCCATCGCCGGGTAGTTCTGTTGCTGGATTGGCAGCTCCCGATGTAACCGTCCTCGTCGCAAAGCAAAGCAACATGGACTTCGTTGTGGGCGGTATGATCGGACCCTGGTCTACCGTGGGAATCCCACGCCCGAAAGTCTGTTCGAACGCTCCCTACTCTGATCACGGCGAGGCAAGCAATCATGTCGTCTTCGAGCTCTAGTATCGGTATCGGCAACCTCTCACTGAACATGAGCTCCAATTATGCCGAGCACGGCGTCGACAAAGTCAATCACGCCCACTGCGACTGACCGTCACTAGCTGACACTCGGGCAGTACTACCAAAAGGTTGCCGCCTCGTACCGCAACCCACATTTCCCAGGGATCAAGAAAGTCGTGTTTGAACTGATGAATCGATGGTGGGCTGCCGAGGGGCGTGATTGCGAGCAGCTGGAGGTACTCGACATGGCTGCGGGCAGGTGAGTGAGCTTGGACGAGGCGAGGTGGCTGATGCACTATAGTGGGGAAGCAACAATCTGCTTGCAAGACTGGTACCGTACTGGTCGGGCGCTGCATGACGGCGCAGAGGTGCATGGAACACGGTCAGCTGCGGCGGTACCGGACCGCACTGCTGGTCATCCGCTAGCGGCGCTGGCGACGGTGTCGGCCCGACCGCCATTTCTCCCGCCAAACAGGGCGCCAGTGATACCTGTTCGGCGCTCTCTCCAGACTGCTGGTGGCGCTGGTCGCCCGACAACAGGTCAAGCCATCAGCCCAGCCGCCAACCTCCCGTCCTCGTTCAAAGGCTTTCGCATTACCGCTACCGATCCTGTACGTGTCCCCTACACCCCAACAGGTAGATTGACGCAGCTGCATACTAGTATACAGCGCCAGCGTACCAGACCCGCACGAACGGAATCTGCCTGCCGCTCTCGTTCCAAGAGATCGCCAACGGCTCACTGCCGTCCTCACCTGAGCAGTACGAAATCGTAATCTGCTCCTTTGCGCTACACCTCGTGCCATCGACGTCGGAGCTGTTTGCGCTCTTGTACGCTCTTAGCGAGCGCGCAAAATGGCTCGTGATCCTTGCGCCGCACAAGAAACCCGAGGTACGCGACATGACGACATTTGGTGCGCTACTGAACCTGTGTACAGATCAAAGAGACATGGGGTTGGACGCGATGGGACTACTCGACGTGGAGTGCTGTTGGAGAGGGAGGGCTGTACGCTAGCGCGGGCAGCGGTGGCCGCCACGGTACGGCAGACGACGAAAACGAGACGGAAAGTGAGATTGTTCTCGTGCGTGAAAAGGTAAAGTGCAGGCTATATCGAAGTCTCGCAACGATATGACATGACTCTCATCTATGCGTGCGTCAAGCCCGGCCAGCGCCCAACCATGTCCATGACCTCTGCGAACCGCTGTCGTTCGTCGTCGCTCATTCCGTCGTCATCGTCGTCGTTGTGACCCGGCGCCGGCTTCTTGAGTGCCAGACCGACTACGACGGGTCGCCGCTGCCCGCCGGTAGATTGCAGACTCCACCAGATGATGGTTGCAATCTGTGAGATGTAGAGATCATGTAGAGGGAGAGAAGACCCGAGCAGCGGTGTTAGCTGTGTCGACGGGTGTGCAGGAGGAAGGTAGCGCAGGTTCTGGACCGGTGAGGCGTCCGTCACGTCCTGGAGCGGCTGGAGCGGGGGTTCGAGCTGGGTGCTAGCGGAGATACTCGCTTGAGTCTGTACGACGGTCAGCGTTGGCGACGGTATCACATCAGCTTGCAACTGACCATACTGCCGACTTTGCCCAGCTGCGTGAGCACAACCAGTATCCGATCATCAAACGTCTGGACGAGGAGTTCGGTTGGGATTCCAGCGAGGATGCGAGCGTACTGGAATGAGGGGATCGGTGGTATTGACCCCTGCTGTACTGGTACGCCTGGGACGGCGTGCGCCTCCTCCAGCAACGATGACATTGTGGTGAACTATAGCGCCCAAGTCGCAGACAGCACCGAGTCCAGCAAACGGCTAGCAACCCGCAAACACGGCCATACCGCGGATCGTATTTATGACCATATCATCCGAATCTTGCGGTACATAACCCCATTTTTACCTGTCTGGTATCACTCTGGGCCTCTTGGCTAAGATCATGTGTAGTATCTGTTCTGTAACTGGATGACCCAGTTACGTGCCCCATTGGGGCACGCAAGTCATCAAGATTTTTCCTCGCCCGATTCGTCCTCTGGTGCTTGCATCACGGCGGGTCAAGATGTCGTTGCCCTTGCACTACCGGCTCCTGATGTCAGGGTACCTCTCCTTTTTGCTTTTTGCTCGAGTCACCGTTGGATGGGTGGCATGTTTCTACGGTAGTCTACGGGGCATCGCGTCCACGAGCAACGGAAGTCGCTGCTTGGATCAGTCGTGCTGAAAGCGTTGTCACTCGCGACGTCGAGCTAGCTGGTTGCTTTCGATGGGTTTGCGATCATGCGTTCACGGCTGCGAGTGCCTAGCGCCCTGCCTTCCAAACCCACTGCCAATATTACATTCAGCATGCTATGCATCGTTATAAACATCAATAGCCGTCATCGGCCATCGCCTTCTTCAGCAACTCCTGATACGTCTGTCCCAGCGCCACAAGCGTCCGACTTCGCACTGCACGGTGTCAGCTACAATGTCGCAAGTATGTGCAGTACTGACCGAGCACGCCCAGTACCTCGCGCAGCAAGTCGCGTTTCTGCAATCCCAGAACCGTTGGCGTCCACGAGCGATCCGGTCGTGATGGTTGACTGTACTTGTCAGCGTCAAAGCAGGGCGTCGATACAGCGATACGCACTAGTACACTGGACCCAGCAGCTCCTTGATCAACTCCTCGGCCTTGGCCCTAAAGCCCTCATCGGCCAGCTTCTTTGCATACGCCAGCAAGTACTGCTTGTACTCTGCTGGTGAGTCGAGCAAGACGGCGGCGGACATGCGCAGGTCAAGATGACCGAGCGACAAGGCCGTGTCCCACCATTCTGGCCGTGGCTTGCCGTCGTCCGCGCGCCCATCGCTGACGCCGTGTTCGATCGCGGCGACTGGTCCACGGGTACTTGCGACGGCCGATCGTCCGCGCGAGGTCAATGGGCTACCGTCGGCCCACCAGACATCGCAAAGTTGAACCCAGGAGCTCAGGCTGGCGTCGTATGCGTACGCCGAGGGCGTAGAGAGCTGCACGACGGGCACGCCGTTGGGCCGGACCTGAATCGATTCGACTGCGGTGGTGTGCGAGGACGAGGCTGATGCTACGTTGGACAGCAGAGGCGAGATGGAAACAGGTGCAAAGGCGGCCGTACGGCGTTGGACGTTCCTATCGTCATATCCTATCAGCAAACGCACAGAAGTCCGTGTTGAGCACTGACCATACGCTCAATTGACCAGCGGCCGTCAACGCGAGCAAGGACCATTTGCTAGCGTGCAGATACGACACTGGGGCATCGAGCTTGATCGTGGGCAACAGCCTGGATCGTCAGCTACCCGCAAACCGACACTGCGTAAACGCACCGTCGTCCAGTCGGTGAGTAAACATTCAAGCTCGCATCCTCGCCCGAGACAGCCACAAAGTTGTCAGTGACTGCAACGTCGAGGATCGCGCCGGGCAGGTAGTCGAGCCACTGCACGGTCCCGCCACTGCGATAGTTGATCTCAGCGTGACCTTGTCGCATCGTCAGTGATGCACTCCACCACGTGCCAGCAGCGAGCTCACCGCCATCATCCGAATTCTTCCCTTCGACCCAATCACTGTCATCCGTCTGCTCAAGCTTGACTCTGACATGCGACTGCACCACCGGGATCGGTAGAATCGCACCGCCAGAGCTCGATGGCCCCGCAATGGGCGGCTGCACCCTGGCCGCCCGGATCTCTTTGACAGGCCCCGTTTCCTTCGCCCTGTCGTTACCCATAGTCCGACCCCTTGGCACCGACTTTGGCGGTGCAGATGCCTCGAAGCTCGCTTTGCGTTTATTGCTCGCGCGCGGGCTTTCAATCTCTTGAAGAGGCGCGTCGATCGCCGCCGCGAATGCTGTTGCAGCAGGTCCACCACCCGACAACGACGTCAACGGCGCTCTCTTGACGTGTCGTTGCGTCGGCGTCGAAGTCGCCGCACCAAGCACGACGCGCTGTTGCCGCCTACGCTCGCCATTCGCCGTCTTGCGCGCCTGCAAGACATTGACGACTTCAGTTGAGGGTGCGGCCGCCAGCCTGTCGTTGCGTAATAGCGGGATGGACGATATGGACGCTGTAGGCGCCAACGAGGGTGCACGAGCAGCGGGTCGGTTCTTGGGCTGGTATTCAAAGCTGTTGAGCACAATGTCGAGGGCTTCGGGTCCGGCGAGATCGGGGAACTCGGCGAGGTCAAAGTCGATGGCGCAGATGGTGCCGTCCGACGAGCAGCCGTACAGCGAGTGGCCGTCGTTGGACCTAAGAACAGTGAGCAAGGGGCCCTGCTCCAAGGACATCTATCCGGCTCACCAGCAGAGATCGAGCACCTGCCGCTCGAAAATGTCCTTGAACACGACTAGCGGTGTCTCCTTTGTATTCTTCCAGATTGAGATACTCTGATCGTCCACACCTAGAGCCAGCATGCAGGCTGATCCCACTCGGGTGACTGGCTCGCCAGGAGTGGAGAACAGTCGCGGGTTGAAAGCCTACACCCCTCAGTACGGAATCAGCGTCGAGTCCGTGTACTCACTGCCACTTCAATCGTGTTCTCGTGGCCGACAAAGTTGACGTCGCAACTCCAAGTATCACGATCAATCACGGCTGCGACGAACACGGGGCCGTTCATGGCATTTGAGGCAGCAATGAAGGCGCCATCAGGCGACCAGCTGTTGACCGTTAGTGCAGGGGAGTGGAGTGCAACAGGCAGACTGACCTCAGCCGTCGAAAGAAGGTCGATCCCGGACTTCTTTCAAACGGTTTCCCGAGACTCTTGACCAAGCTCCAGTCTTCGGTACTCCAGATCTTGACCGTTTTGTCGTCCGACTGCGGGCTCAGCTGGCTGCAGTCAGATGCAGTCACCGCTCACCTGCGTCGCGAGGAATTGGCCGACCGGGTCCCACGTCACGCCCTTGACAAACCCTTGATGTCCATCGATCCTGATGATGCGCTCTGGGGTGTGTCAGCACAATATCCGGTAGAGCTTGGCAGCAAAACCGACCGAACGAATACCCATCCCAGATCCAAACCCGACTGTCCAAACCGACTGAAGCGAGCTTGGAATCATCTCGCGACCAAGCAAGGTCGACAACATCTGCGTGGCGAGTACATCAGCGACAGTGTGGTGTATACGACTTTGGGCACACACCCGACTCGTGTCCGACTAGCCGCCGCATCGCTTTCCAGTTTTCGACATTGACTTCGTCTGTTCCCCAGACTTTGCCTGCGCCAGAGCTACCAGGTGTCAGCACTTGTCGAACCGCTTGGAGCAGAGAGTTGACTGACGGATCCAGATCCCAGATGAAGACCATGTGGTCGTCGCTCCCGCTCGCAAGGTAGCGACCATGATGAGCCCATTGCACTGTCAACACGGAGCCTGAAAGCATCGTCAGCCTTCTTCAACTGGATATCAGCGCAATGGTCGGTTACCGTTATGCGTCGTCATGGTGCACAGCAGTTTGTAGTTTGCATCATCCTCGTCAGCTTCGGCAGATAGGATCGGCAACGTGGACCAGATCTTGATCTTTGAATCTGTGGGATAGTCAGCGCATGCAGCTAGTCGTATCTGCAGTGACGGTCGAGACGTACCGAGTCCACCGGTTGCCAGTCGAGAATTGTCAGGGTGGACATGCACACTGAAGATTGGGAGCTTTTTGCCTTTGTCGTCTGTTCACGGTCAGCGCTGTCCGACACCGAGGTTATCTGAAGTCTCGACCACGATGCGTTACGGCGGCAGCAGTAAAGAGAGATGACAGCTGCTTTGCGACCAGTGCGACTTACCGGCGTGCTCGACCCATTTCGGCTTGGTCAACCTCATCGTGCGCTTTGCGATTGCCTGAACAGCTCCCTCGGTTGCTTCACCGGCGCTATAAGATACTTTTGGCTGTAGTATGGCCGAGTTGAGTTCACAGCAGCTGGACAAGACGCGCGCAGCTGAAACGACGCATGTGACACGTCATTATTCCAAATCTTGTTTCATGTGATGCATACAATATCAAAACCAGGTTGTTGTTGTGCCAGTGGCAAGTTGACCGTCTTGGGTTTCTCGATCGACCATGCCTCCCCTCCGCCGCTCCCTCCCTCAGCGCAGGCAGTCGACAAGGCAAGCACAGCCTCTGATCCAAGATCCTTCATCCTCCAAATCAGTCCACGTCCAACACCTCCCACCGCTCGCCGACTTCGCGCCGAGCTTGACACCCGGCTACGTGCGCAGAGTGAGCGATGGCAAGCGGCGCGAGTTGAACGAAGAGCAGCGGACGAGGCTCGTGCAAGAGGTCTGTATGGGCTTTGTGTAGGTCACAATCAGACTGACGCCACTCCGCACAGATGATTGGCTTTCACCCGCGCAACGCGCTCGACGACATCACAGAGTGCGCGCGTGTCGAGATCTACAACACCGTCGAGGCCATCTCGGGCTGGGCCACTCGAATAGCAGACGGCAAAGGGGAGGACGCCGAGCGCGAAGTCGATATCGTGAGTCGCCGGATCCAACGCATCGTTCATGTGGTGTCGGTGCTCACACACTTAGGGCCTGCACGCACTCGAAACCCTTCTCGAGTCACACATTGACCTCGCATTCGACAAGTTTACAGGCTGGGCGCTACGGAACGCGTTCGAGATCCCAACAGGGCTTGATATAGTCTTGGTCCGTTCACCTGCTGCACCTTATCGCCCCACTGACAGCCATGACCAGCCATGGCATAAAGGCCTCGACTTTGATCGAGGCGAATACGTCGCGTCCCTCCCCGACGGCGAGACCGAGCTCGCGAAAACGGTAGAACAACTGCGGGTCAAAGTCGAGCAAGCGCGCAAACTTCGCCATCAACTGATCCTTGCCGACCGCGCTCTGGATCGACGGCTGGTCGTTGCGAGACGGCGCAGAGCCGAGGTCGCGTTCGTCAAAGACGTTGTGGAGACTGCTGGCCGTACGTATCTGAACACTTGCGTTTCACCTCGTGACGGTCGGATGAGAGCAGTGCTGATAGTCAACCCAGTCTCGCCGCTCCCACAAACAACCACCAACATCACGCAAACGCTCAGTACCTTGCACACCAAGCTGAACGCAATCGACGTCATCCACCCCGCCGCTCCTAAATCCATCCCAGAAGGCGGCCACACGAAATCCTGGGAACTAGGCAGACAAGCTTACCTCAACTGGGCCACGGCCAAAGTCATCAGTGCGACCCACGGCGGTGCCGGCGATGACGAGAGTCTGGCCCTGCCGGATCACGAACTTGGCACGAGCGAGGCGATCGAAAAGGTCGCTATGCATACAGGCTAGCACTCGTGCACTGGATGCGATGCAGGCAGCATTTATAATCATGCGGGGCGGGGGATCACGTCGTGGCCATCCCATACGTCGTATCGGCTAGACCGCGCGCGATCAGCGCAAAGTCGTTCAGGGCCTCGCGCATCTTTTTCGCCGTACGGGATCTGCACCTGTCAGCCGTGTCCATAACTGGTGGCACAAAGCACTCACTTGAGCACAACGTTGCGCAGCTTTTCCTTGGACGCTGGTGTTGCACGCGCGTCGGGGAAGCCGGGCTATCGTTCATAAGCACTGACGCGGCTTCTGAGCCGATTCAGCACTCACCTCGGACAAGACATTGTTGAGCCATGCAGGTGCCTGCTGAGGCAAACGCGTGACAAGGGCAGCAAGCAGTTCCGCCAGATTCGGTATCATGGATCGTGGACCTTCAGCGCCAGCACTGAGGATAAGGGCTCGCAGCAGCGCTTGTCCATGTGGGATCAACAACTCGTGCGCGGGCACGAGGAGAGAGTCGGGGTAGCGCGTTGCTGCCAGCAGGGAGATCTGAGCCATGTGAGAAGTAGTCTCAGTGGCAGATGATAGCGACTGACAAAGAACTCGGCCGCAGTCTTGAGCGAAAAGCGCTCTTGTGCGCCGAGACCGGCGATCCCAATCTGAACAAAGCCGTGACCGATCTCGGCGTCGAGGCTGAGGAACGCAGCGGGGAACTTGGAGACGAGAGCACCGGCGAAGCGGAACCACGACTCGACCACATCGGGGTGCTGTGACGCTGTCAGCTCGGTGATCTTGGTCCGACAATCAGCGCACGTCGTGCATTCCACTTGCGGCGCCCAGGATCGGTGCTGTTGCGTTGAACAAGCGCCCGGCTGCATCTCGTACAGCCTGCTCAGCCTGCACTGTGGACTGCTGCAGCAAGATTTCATCTTGCTCTGACAGTTTCTTGGATAGAAACGCGGACTGCGGGGCTACGCGCAAGATTAGGGTGGAAGCGAGCGATAGCCAGATGGCGGTGAGTTGCCGCTCGGCAGCAGTCGATACGAGGTGCAGCAGAGGAACCGGAGACAGTGCGACGAGCGTTGGGGAGTCGGCAGACGTTGTCATCGACTTGAAGAGATCGCTGAATGCCTGCGGCGCGTCAGCTTGGCACTGCCATTTGCACAGTGCACCTACATCTGCGATTTGGACGTCTGTCGACCAAATTTCAATCACTCGACCGATCCCGAGCGTTATCCGTTCCCGGAGGCTGACGAGTCGTGAGTCGTTTCGTGCATGATTTGTGAGGGTCGTGAACGGCGTCCCTTCCTCGTCCGAGTCCGCGTCAAAGATGTCGTCGTCTGACGGTGTGAGGCCTTTAGCGCATGCGGTCAAAGCGCGCAACTGGACGACACAGAGAACCTTGGCTTCTTCGATATTCTGCGAGATGTCAGTCACTTTGGTAGACAGAAGACACGACTCACAACCGTAGCCATTTGAATGGCGGTCGCAAGCTGGTCGATGATAGGGTTGACAATGCTCTACTTCGAGTGAGTTGCGATTTCACAGATGGACCAAAGACCTGCCTCGACTGGCGCGATAGCTTCGGATGGAGGCAACGCTTGCAGGACACTAGTTATAGCCTCGATGACCTTCGTCTGGTCATCTGGCTAAGTAGCATGTCAGCTTCCGTCGCACGGTGAAGCAGCCGGCGTACCTCGAGATTCCCAATCTTGCCATGCAAGGCTGAAAATGCACCGATGTGCCCGACCAGTTTAGTGCGGCACATGTCGCAAAGCGCCTTTAATGCCGTCGCAGCGGTGCTAGCAGTGGCGGGTACGTCGAGGGCTGGGACTAGATACGAAAGCACTGGGACGAGGTGGTCTGGGTGGTGCTTGAACCACTCCTCGTACGCCTCTGCGGTCGTCTGAGTTGCGTTTTCGGGCTCATTCACCGTGTCAAAACATACGTATAGTGCAGATGGCCGTCAAGCGTAGCCTGTCCTCGCCGACGCCGATGTTTGGCCGTTGCGCCAGTCGACCCAACACCTCTTCACCGAGCAATCGAGGCAAACTGACACTCTCGCCGAGCGGCACAGCCTCGTGCGAATGGCGAATACAATGCAGGGTTGCTTCGACGTCCTGTATACCAGTCAGATGGTAGTGAGTTGCACGGAGCCAACGCACCTGCCACGGTGCTTGTCGATTCAGCTGCTCGATCAAATCCTGTACAAGCGACGCCATCGTGGCCTCCCGCAGAATGTAGTAGCTATCAATACAGTCAGTACATCCACATCCACGACCTCGTGCTGACTCACGCGCCGACAACGACTTCACCCGCATCTCTTCGATAACTCTCAAAGGCCTCGCGATCCTCCGTGTCCAACCCGCCAAGGGGTTCTCCAGGTATGTCGCCATTTCCCGGATACCGCACTTTGGCCTGCACGACTTGTAGCAAGCTGGTGAAGAACCCTCGCGGGATCTGCCATTCTGGGCTTTCCTGCGGCAGCGAGAACATGTCCGAGTCGAAGATGGCTTCTTGGATAAGCGGATATGCTGCTAGTGTCATCTAGACCAGTTAGTAATGCGCGGGAGGAGATAGGCCGCGACTGACACCACTTGCGAGGTTCTCGACGCCTGGTAAGCCTTCGAGCCCAGTGATCTGCAGGAAGGTCCCCAGGAACGCTTGGACGTCTTCCCTGCTGATATTGCTTGCGATCCATTCGCTCGAGTGCTCCACCAGGTTTGTCATGAGCAGCGTCAACGGCAGCAATGTGTCTAAAGTGCATTAGTCTGAGATCCAACAACGCTGTCAACGCACCATCCTCGCCTCCCGAGATGGTTCGCTGACCGGCCCCGCCCGAAATCCACGCAATGATAGGCTCTGTCAGGATCTTGCTGCCCTTGCCATCCTTGTACACGCTGCTGGACAGGATCTCGTTCAGCGCCGCGGCTGCAGGCGGGAGCATAGGTGTATCGAGCATGCGGTACAGCAATGGTAGTATTGCCGAGATCTCACTTGGCAACGTCAGGTCTTGCTGTCAAATCCGGTTGAGAGTACAAACCTCGGCCCGAGACCCCACAGTACCCAAGCCTTGAACGTTTCCAGAGCACCTGTTGCCTCTTTGACGATTTCCGACTCTGATAGTCGCTGTTGTGCCAAGTCGTCGACGTTGAGCGAAGACGAGATGGTCTGCATGACGAAAGGAAGGTCGGATTGTAGCGATGCATCGACTTCCATGCTGTAACGATGAGGCGTTGTCGCTTGTGCTACCTTGCACTCACCGTCGATTAGCGAGCAGTCCGCTTCGCGTAACCTCTTCGACGCAGACTGTCAGCCACTCGAGTGACCACAGCTTCGCTCTCAGTCGAGCTTGGTCTCCGCCTGCTGACGACGGCGCGGCCGCGCCGGTGATAGACGTCAAGACTGCAAGTAGAGGGTTCGGAAAGTCGCTTGAGGGCAGTCGCAGAATGAGGGATGATAGCTAAAGTGGATGAGCATACGGTGATTCCCAAGAAGGACATACACATTGGAAGAGCTTGCGAGCTATGAGCTGGTTGCTAGTCGCATGGGGGTTCGTTGGGGAAACGGAGTGCGAAAGGACATCAAGCATGAGTTTGAGCAATGCAGGACGAAGTTCGGACGGTAGCGTGTCCCTGCGACGAGCCTGTCAGTAAGCTTTCGATGATGAGCATCGACCTTACCAGTCTCTGCTGATCTTGACTTGCGCCGTGTGCGCCGAGAAGAACCGTGCATTCACGTCCTGCATGCATATCAGCATGGTATTATTGGTATTACTGCTTGATCGTTCCGCCTGCCTGTAGCGCCAAGACGACAAGTAGAAAACGTAGACTCACGTCTGCCGCAATGAGTCCACTGATCAAGCCCCAAGCCTCTGGCGCCTTCTGTACCTCTTGCAGTTCATGCTGAAGCTGGTAGACGGCTTGAGGGTTGCCGGCCGTGCTGGGGTGATACAAGCGAGCGATCAGCTGAGACAGGTTCGTTAGTCAGCCCACGTTCCCTCATTCACACGAAACTATCCAGCGGGTGCCCCGTGCCATATTGAGCGGACGACTCACATTGACGACATGCTGAATCTGGTCAGGCGGAAGGACCGGAAAAGACAGCTGCGGTGTTGGCGCAACCTCATCCTCCAGCCTCATCCTCGATTAGGGATCTCCTTCTCAGCTTCCTGGCTGCTCCTGGATCGTACAGACAGACTGTCAGTGTCGGCTTGTGCATCCACCTCTAGACATTCGCATTTTCGGATCTCCGACTGTGATCCGGAACTCCGAAGTGTTGTCTGTGCGTTCCTGAGCGACCACTCCAGCCGTTTCGACTTTTTGGCAGCCTTGCAACGGTGCTCGCCGCGCAATGTGGACAATAGCGAGGCAAGCTACTCGCATGCGGAGTCTCAGAGCTCAGCGTCTCGCTCATACTCTGGCGCGAAATGTGATCGACGAGCTGGAGTCGAGAGGCTTTGTAGCCGCTCTCACCAGGTCAGCTTGCATGTCAGCAGTAGTACAAGATGACTTATCCATTTCAGCTCCCAATTTCGCAAATCAGTCGACGCACCTACCTGCGTGTACTCTGGCGTCGACCCATCAGCTTCATCCTTACACGTCGGCAACCTCCTACCGCTCCTCAGCCTCTTGCACTTCCAAGCAGCCGGCCACCAGGCTTTGGCGGTAGTGAGTCTGAAGGTGTTTAGGAAACTGCAGCAGCTCATTCTGCGTCAGATTGGCGGCGCAACCGGTTCTATCGGTGACCCCTCCGGCCGATCAACCGAACGCAACGCATTGAACCCGGAGCAGCTGCAGCACAACGTCAACTGCATCACGGCACAGGTTCATCGCTTCTTTGAGCGTGGCTTGGACTACTCTGCCAAGAGACGAAATCAAGCCGAGAGCTCGGCCAGCGGTCGTAACAGTGGCGTCAAGGTCGTCAACAACCTCGAATGGTTCAAGGAGATCTCGTTGTTGGACTTTTTGCGCACCGTCGGAAAGGAGTCCAAGGTCAACGTGATGCTGTCAAGAGATAGGCACGCTACCTTGATTGCTGACAGGGGATCTCTTGCTTACCTTGCGCAGTGTCAAGTCCCGTCTGACCGCCGAGTCTGGCATCTCTTTCACTGAATTCTCCTATCAACTCCTCCAAGCCCACGATTTCCAGGTCTTGCACAGCACGCACGGTTGCAGAGCCCAGATTGGCGGCTCAGACCAGTGGGGAAACATTGTCGCCGGGATCGACCTGATCAAGCGCTCCGCACAGACACCATTAACAAACACCGAAGAGCCGTTCGGGCTCACGATCCCACTGTTGACGACGAGCTCGGGCGAAAAGTTTGGCAAGAGCGCGGGCAACGCAGTATGGCTTGATGACAAGATGACGGGCGTGCATGATTTCTATCAGGTACGTGTTGTGGTCAGATGCCATGATGGGCTGATGGCGTCGCAGTTCTTCTTGCGAACGACGGATGCCGATGTTGGACGGTATCTCAAGTTATTCACGTTTCTGCCTCTTGACCGGATAGAGCAGTGTATGGCCGCGCACGAGGTGAGAGATGGTGTCGCAACGGCCGCATCGCCCAGCTCATGCATTCTACCCCAGGCGGCACCCGTGAAGCGCTCCGCTCAGCGCCTACTAGCCGACGAGATCACCGAGCTCGTACACGGTCGTCAGTCGTCATCGTCACCGTGGAACATTGCAAACGCTGATACACCTCGAGCCGACAGCGTCAAGAAAGCGCAAACAGCTGCCGCCGTGCTCTTTTCCACCTCGCTCGAGACGTTGAAAGCTGTCGATGTGCTGGCCGCCTTCGAGGGCGATGATCGGCTTGTCCGGATCACTCGAGATCAAGCGCTCGGTCTGCCTTTGACCAAGTTGGCAGCCATGCACGGTAGGATCAAGTCTCGGGGTCAGTCTGCTGGCGTGCACATCGGTAGAGATCACTGACACGCCTAGGCGAGGCGAACCGGATTGTCTCTTCGGGCGGCTTCTACTTGAACGACACGCGGATGGTAGACTCCAACCAAGCTCTGTCAGAAACAGACTTGGTCGATAACCATGTCGTCATCTTGCGGATTGGCAAGAGCTCCCACTTGATCATGTACCTCGACTAGGTACTGCAGCATTGTGGCAATGCATCATACATCCTCATCTCCCCCAAACAGAGAGCCATCACCATCGCCGGCGTCATCCAACGTCTCATTCGCTATCGTCTTGACCCCGTTCTTTGTCGACGAGGGCTTCTTCATACTCGCTGCGAGCTTACCACACAGTTCAGCACTGACCACAGCAGGCAAAGCACTCATGACTAACCATGGCCGCAAAGTCATCATCCCCCTCATCGTCCGTCGTCCCGAAATCCGACTGCGTCTCTTGAGAGCCTAGAGCGAGTGCCGCTGCTTTCTCGTAGTCCTCTTCCGTCATCTTGCTCTTGCCCTTGCCCTTCAGGCTTGTACCCGCATTGTCCGCCAAGTCACTCAAAGCTGTTGCCGTCGCCGTCTTCTGCTTCTTGGTCTGTGATTGCTCCGAGTCCGACGGCGTGGAGTCGGCGATAGAGTCGGCCCGAGCCCGTTTCGTCGACGGCGATGCTGAGCCTCTATGCAGCGTGTCAGACCAGCGCACGGATCACCTAGCAGTGACTCACTCGGCCTCTTGCTCTGGTGAAACACTTTTTGCGCTCTTGTACGATGCCAGCGGCTCTTCGCCATCTTGCTCATCTACGAACCGTGCGCGTTTCTTGCTTGGCGTAGGTGGAGCACTCGCAGACGTCAGTTACCAGCCTCGCCAAAGGCACCGACCAACCTCTTGTCAGCCTCATCCCCGCTATCACTTCCATCACTACCCAGAAACTCCATCAGCTCGGCGTCGGCCGCCTCCCAGTCGACATCCTTCATCGACTGCAGTGCACGCCGATCACCCTCCTCCATCAACATCCGGTCCTCGTCGTCGACACCCTCCCAGATCGTCTCATCCTCTTCGCCCTTTTCCGATGGTGGGCGGGATCCTGCACCAAGACCGGGACCAGAAGTAGCAGGGATCAGGTAGTTTGTTTCTGGTATGCGAGTCCATTGGGCCAAGCACAAAAGTAGCCACTCGAGCCAGACGATGCGGATTTCGGGTCGGCGCCGGGCTTGCAGCACCTTTGCCGTGCCAGGCTGATTGCAGTCCGTCAGCAAAGTCAATAGTCGAGATGTAGAAACCCACATTCACAGCGACGAGGTGGGTGATCTCGGCGTCGAGTGTGTCGACGCAGTGAGCGCCAAACTGCCGAGCACGGATCCAGACATCCATCCTGGGCCTGATCAGCGCTCATCCTGCCATCTCGCCGCTGGATCAAAACTGACGATTCCGGCTTGACCCCGACGGGGAACACTCCCGAGAACGCAAACGTACACCCGGCCAGGATCTTGGTCTTCATTCGCGGGATGATAGCCTGTACAGATCAGCATCCAACCAACAAGGGAGGTATCGATAGCCACTCACTCGGACATCGCAATCGTCACTCGGGTTCCGGTATCTCTGCCTCTGCTTGTCTTTATATCTCCCATAAAAGTCACCGTGGACGCTTCGTAAGATCTATAACTCGCGTCAGCCGCCTTCGTGCACTCAAAAAACACGCACATCCTCGACCCGGATCAACTCTGCGTCGTCCGTCTTCAACAAAGGTTTGCGATGTGCCGTCGGCTCCGTCTCCTTTGCGTCCGTGACCGCCGCATCAGGCTCACTCTCGCTTGCCGACGCATCCCCGTTCTCACTGCCTGCCTCGCTCTTCTCGAGTTCCTCCTGCGCTTTGGCCAGCGGTCGGGCCTCACTCTGCTCGTTTAGCAGTGTGGCGCGTTCAGCTAGGATAACTTCTGTTGGGGCGGAGGACACGGTGCCGACTGGTTTGCCGGGGGTAGAGGGTGACGGAGACGCTGGCGCGACGGGGAGGAACGAGGCGTTGATGTCGCCGATGCCGATGAAGAAGTCATCTGTCAATATACTCAGCGCCGACGTTGCTACACTGTGGGACACAAAGACGTACAGGGCACGACTTGGATCAGGTTTGGGCTATATTCCCAAACGTCTGCCCGATCATCAATCACCACGACCATGGTCTGGTCTGTCGGGAACAAGCGCTTCAAGCTCTTGACGCTCATGCCTGTGCCGTCAGTGTCAGCGTCTTTGTCCATGCATGCAGTCGGACGACGCACTGCCGCTCTCGTCTCTAGACAGGATCCGACTGCCAAAGTATTTCCCGTCGGGATCAATCACTTTACAGATTGCGTCGGCGTACGAGCGCGTGCCCATCGTGTAGACGTGCATCTCGTACAGCGCGCTCATGTCGGTCAGGAAGCGCGTCAAGCCGGGTCTGGTCGTGTCGTCAGCATGGCGACGGTGGCGCAACCTGGCCTGCCTGACCTCGGTTTCACATAGTACCACCTGCCCTCTTTCCACCCCTCGCCGTTGACCTGGACCAGGCTACCGCCGCGCTTGCGCTTGCGTTTTCTTAACCCGCCCGCGATGAAGCCGGCGGGCAGGCCAGGCATATCGTCGCTGAGTTGGAAACGACCTACATCGCGTAGCGCGTCGGCATTCGGGTTCGGTTCCTTGTTCTCGCCGGCGTTTGGCGGGAGGTCCGCGACTGTCGGTAACGGCGTCGGTTTCGCATGCGGAGATGTTGGTGGCGTGGTAGTTGGGTCTGACTGGACAGCTGTTGGTTCCTCTGCTGCTTGTGTAAGCGCGGGCGCGGGTGCGGACGCGTCGGGCTCGGGGTCATCTTCGAGCTCGGCCTCGTCCTCTTCAATCTCGGTCATCCATTCGCCGACGGTCGGGTCGACGGTGGTGTGGATGATGGTCTGGTCGAGATCGACAATGAGGATCAGGCGCTGTTCCGCTAGTAGTTTATCGCGCGTTTGGTTGGAGAGTCGCTTGGCTTCCTGTTGGCGCAGAGTGAGCGCTCGTGTTCAGGGATTATGTACGCACTGTAGCAGAGACAGTCACGCCGAGCGAGTCATGTGCAATCTCGAACCGACCATGCACATTCGAGCTTGGGCCTGCGCTGGATTGAAGCGGCTGCGGCGCGGACAAGTAATCGTTGCTGTGAGCTCGTCAGCGCTGTGCGGGCAATCGGCAATCGGGATGCAGGATGTACGTGGTCAGGTCCATGCCGCAGATCCCGCACATGCCGTGTAGCTGGACAGGATGAGAGCAAGGCTCAAGGACATGGATGATTGGTGAGCTATCCGCATCGTCAGCTCTTACGCGCGCGAATGGTACCGCTATACAAGGGTACAGATGCACCCACCTGCTCGGTTTATCCATCATCACCCCCACTGCCACCCCAGACTCCCACTTGACGACCTCGCCGTGGACCGTACACTCCCAACTGCCCATCATGTCATCCTTGGCGCTCGTCAGAGATTTCCCGGTCCCACGGAGTTCTCTTGCGAGCGTGCTTGATTTGAAGCTGTATTCCAGCAGCTTGGTACCTCTTGTGACGCTGTCTCCTTGTTTGACGGCGAGCGAGGTGACGGTGAGTGGGTAGGGCAGTGTTGGAGGGAGCGCAAGTGCTGTTGGCTCGTCCATGGTGAGGATGGTGCTTGGACCTCCTTTGATGCTTGCCGGAGAGCGATGCGAGTGGGTGGTGATGTCTGGATGCTAGTATGCGCGAGTGAAGCGCATGGTGAAGCTGCTGTTCGCTGCCAGTGTATACACTGTCTTGACGTTGTAGCATCGACTGCTGGCGCGTTTTAGGCGTCCAAACCCAACATTAGGCGCACGGATGGCAAGCCTAACTGGTATTAGTGTCGCGCCAGTCACGTGACCAGCTCAGCTCGTCTTCAACTTGAACCTATCCTTCTTTAACATTGCTCACTCGCAGTGACCGCTACTGCAATGTTCACCATCAACGTCCCACCGCCACCGGTATTGCACTACATCGACGACCCAGCAACAGCCTACACCGCACCAAAGGCCCATCCCGAGCTCGCACTCGATGACGACGCAATGGACGTCGATGACCTCGGCGAGGGCTCGAGTTCAGGCCTCAAGAGCATGTTTGTCAGTCCAGGCGAGGTCATCACGAGCACAAGAGACTACATGAGGTCCGTTGCTTCGCCAAGTCCACGCGAAGACGCCTGACGCTCGATCAGAGGACACGGGACGTATGTGGAAGACGAGCAAGTGATCGCGACAGTCACGGGCACGATTGAGCGCGTCAACAAGCTTGTATCCGTCAAGGCGTTGAAGTCGAGGTCTGTTCCGATCTCGGCTACTCACGACCGTGCTGACGTTTTGTGCTAGGTATATCCCCGAAGTCGGCGACCTTGTGATCGGGCGCATCGTCGAGGTCGGACAGCTGCGGTGGAAGGTGGAAGCGAACGCAAGACAAGACGCAGTTCTGCTGCTATCGAGTGTCAACTTGCCCGGCGGTGTCCAAGTGCGTCAAGTCGCATCGGACAAGCTCGCGACTAATATCCCACCAGCGACGCAAGATGGAGAGCGATGCCCTCAAGATGCGCGAGTTCTTGGCGGAAGGCGATGTACGTCCCGTCCCGCTCTCCCCATCATCCGTCTCACACTGCTCCCACAGCTCCTGGTCGCCGAAGTGCAAGCCATGTACGCAGACGGCGCAATGTCCCTCCACACCCGATCGCTCAAATACGGTAAACTCCGTAACGGGCTCCTGCTCGAACTCGCACCACGCTTGATCCGCCGGTTGAAATCTCACTTTTATACGCTGCCGCCGCCGTGCGGCCCGACGGGCGTCGATGTCATCTTGGGACTGAACGGCTTTGTCTGGGTCGCGGCCGGGATGAGCCAGAGTCAGAGGGAAGGAGAGGAGGGCTTTGACGCCGAGGGCGTGTATAGTGATAAGAACGATGTGAGTGGGGTCTGTAGTGTGGTCTGGTGAAACGGGGCGTGGTTGTGAGGCGCTGCGATGGGTGCTCATCTTTCCGTCCTCAAGCCTAGGGTGCTGTCTGAGCTTTTCTGCTTTGGCGTCTGCTTCTGCTTGATCAAGATTGATCAAGCGTGATTCGTAATCACGCTCCACTCGTTCCCTGCTCATCTTCCATATCGCATCGCATACCAGTCCTAACACCCGCTAGGAAATCCCTCCCGAGTCTCGCCACGCAATCTCTCTGATCGCAAACGTGATCCGCGTCCTAGCCCAAAACTCGATCCCCATCACCGACACCCTCTTGCTCGAAAGCTACGGCTGGTGCTCTACGCACGACATCTCGCACGGCGAGTTACTCAAGCCTGAAGTCGGAGAACGCATGGTGCGCGACGTCGTCGGTCTCTAGCTAGTCTACTAGGGCTCGGCCATGCACGGGATCATGGACAATGACGGCTTACAGGATGATGGAATGAAGATGATCTCGCGGCGGCTATGGCGCTTGCGCTCGAGGACGTTTGTGGCGCGGTGCGATACACGGTTCTTCTTGCGCAAGCGCTGGACACGACGGGATCAGCGCGATCAGAGCATCAGGCATCGAAACGTACGCGACCGATCCGCTTTTTCTCATCGAGCCAGTCTTTGAATTGGAGATTACGAGCAACCTCTTCGTCCCCTTGGGTAACGCCGGTCAGACGCGGAGGCACCTACAGGGATCAGACAGACGGCACGGGGGAAGACACGGACCAATTCCTGATGCGTGTAAACGGCCCAGAGTCGGTCCAGATAGTGTCGATTCTCTTTGGAACCGACGATAGCACGGCGAGCGTACAGGTCTTGGCGCTGGGCGGCGAGCTACGAGCGTCAGCACAGCCAGCACGGCACAGGGACACGACGTACGTGTGCGGCCGCGCACTGTCGTTTCGTGCTCGTGGATTCCTCGTCAATCTCGACGTTGATTTCAATTCCGTCGTCGTCGTCGTCGTCGGACCACATGAGCATATCCGACACCATGTCCTGCCAACCCGCTTCTTCTTCCTACGCGACGTCTATCAGTACCGTCGCGGCGCACCGGTTCGAGACTGACCTCTTGCCATGCCGTCAGCCTGTCTTCTGGTTCGCGCACTAGTGGGACCGTGTTCAGACCCTCAAGGCTGTGATCGACCTTGTCGAGATTTCCGAGGTGGAGACCGAGACCGAGCACTGCCGTCTTCGGTGACCAGCGCGGGATCGGGAGCCCGTTGTGCCCGGCTGAAGCTTGACTGTGCGGTTTCGCGTCGTCTGTCGGCTCATCCGCCTCGACTGGTATTGTGTCGGCTTGGTCGCTCAGACCGGTTGCCACCCAGTACTCTGGCGTGCCAAACTGCCACTTGGCGCTAGGTGCAGGCGATAAATGGGGCGTTTGCAATTTGGGAGACAATGGTGAGGGAGGTAGCGGCGGACTCGGTTGGTACGCGTGTGTTTGGTTGGAATGTGATGGCGGGTCGGTATGAGTTGCAGCATTGGCAGTGCGTGGCAGGCGGTGCGGTGGCAGGCTCATGGTGTCCTGTTGCGCGCTAGGTTCTGTCAAGCACACGGTGACGGTGGATGAGTTTAGCAGCAACATCTCGAGTCGGCATCCATCGTTGCCGCCCTGGACATGCGGGTCGTTCAGATTGCAGTCTGGTCGGTGGCAGTGGACCGCCAAAGTGGAGGTCTGCCACGTGTCGTATCACATGAAACTGCGCCCAAACCCCCCGTGACGCTCGGTAACGCCGCCAAACGCCGAGGACGGGATAATCCACTCCTCTGCAACCACACGTTCACTTCCATTCTCCTCATCCTTCTTCCGTCCCCCTGCCCTCCCCCATCGCCTTCTCGTTGACCGCCAGCCACTCTTTGTACCCTGCTCCATCCACCCGTCACTGCAACATACGATCACCCTCACCCTGTGATCCGTCAAGATGGACTATACCCCGTTTGTAGGGTCAGTCACCGTACAACCCCGCGCTAGCGTGACGAATGGAACAGGGGCTGACGTGCCGCAGCAAGCCATTCCAGGTCATCTCAAAGCTCCAGGCGCGCTACACGGGCATCTTTGACCACATTGACCAAGCGGCCCAGACAATCTGTCTCTCAGAGGGTGCGTTGCGAGCAGATCAGTCATGCCATCTGGCTGGTAGCTTACCCATCTCGCAGTGTACAACCATGGGACTGAAGACCGGAAATCAACCCACTACCTGCCAGGGACCGATCAATGCCTCGGTTGGGTAAAGTTCCAGTATGTTGCGCACCTTGTCCAAAGCACCCAATCTGACCATGCCCACAGCACCGACTCGATCCACGCAATCTCCATCCCGGAAAACTACGTGCCACCCAAGCAAGCGCCACCGCAGGACCCGATCCTTGCCTCTGTCGTGAGTCTTGTCCCGCCCTTTGGATCAAGCCAGCACGCACACGGGCTCGATATGATGAAGTATTTTTCGGATGTTAATGGCGTCGACCTTTCGGGGCGCGCCGCGTGTCCGAGAGCGCAAAACCATGTGGACACTTCCGTTGCCTTCCTTCTGATCTTGCCCGCGTGCTGGCGGCGCTTTTGTACGGTCGATTGCTCACAAACCGTCATAGAGTCAAAGTCGGCCTCGGGATGCGCGCGCCCCGCCACCACCCGTTGCTGCGCCTGTACCATCCCCCGCACCGGTCCCAGCGCCAGCTCCAGCCGCAGTCGTCAAATCCCCACCACCCCGTCACGCTCCCCAACCGGCCACGATCGCCCCTCCCCCAGCCTCCCTCCCACCCAAGCCGCAACCAAGCTATCCCGTCCGCCGTCAGTCCAACACCCAAGACATTGATCGCGTCCAGCAGTCCATCTCGGATCTCACACTGCGCGCGCGCACCAGTGCCAGCACGAGCGCGGCACCGCCTCCTGTGCCAGACGCTGAATTCGACTTTGAATCGGCCAATGCGAAATTCACAAAGGCGTCGGGCCCCCCACCGATCCCTGGCTCCGTGCCCCCGCCCGTACCCGTGATCGAGGACGACTCGGATTCCGAACTCGAGCTCGCGCCAAAGCCAAAGGTGGCAGAGAAGCCGGCGTATAACAAGTCGAGTTTCTTTGACAACATCTCGACCGACAGCTCGCGTGTCAGCCGGGCGGATGAGCGGCATCGGAACCTTGATACGTTTGGAGAGGCCGCACCGCCTATGGCTGCGAATGGGATTCCGGGACGTGGAGGGTACGGAGGGCGCGGCAGGGGACGAGGAGGGTACCGTGGTGGCAGAGGCTACTACCAGAACCAGGGCCAGACTCAGGGCGCGCACTGAGCGAGCGTTTGTGTGCAAGTCAACCATTGTGTATTGTATATCCAAAGTGAATCATGTCATAACGTTGTCTGATGCATGTCTAGATCATTGCCGCTTTCAACCTGACTAAAGTCTGCTCCAGGCTCTCGCCTCGTGCCCGTCGGACGTCGACTACGAGCTCTTTGCGGCTCCGTCTGGGGGACACAGGGCGGTGCAGGTGGATGGACGCCGTGAGCGTGGTGAGGGATACATGAAGGATGGGAAATGGCAGTGGCAGTGGGATCCCTGTACGCGTCGTCCCGCGTCGTACGGGATCCAGTTCGGAACTCGTAGCGATCACACAGGGTGGTAGATGTGCACGCAGTAGATCTTCGAGTCGTGCTTGAGGCTACCAGGCTGTCAACCCACCTCGTCCGTATACCAACGCCACAGACCTGGAGCCTGGCAAACAGATCCTCCTCGCCATCACCGACTTGTTCACAGAGCTCGCTCTCGAGATGTCGAAGTGACGTGCCGAGCCGAAGCGCAATAAAGCGATCTAGTACCGCCGTCTCACGATGTCCATGTGCGAACACCGATACCGACACCGGATCCGACGTACCGGTCAGTGGGAATGCATCGGTCGTATTCGGTGGTCTAACGAGGGCGATGTATGCCGGATGGTATTGATGTCGGAGGATCGAGGTCGCGACTGCGTGAGCGTCAGTCATCCGGTATGGTCGTGGCTTTCAGCGGTAGACACACCCTGATACATGCGCCTGTCGACTAATCGAGCACTGCGATGCATCTCCCATAGACGTCGCGTGGACTCTTCTTCACCTAATGATGCATCGCAAAAGGCCGATAGGATACGGTGAATGAGGTTGAGCGGGAGAGAAGGCAGGCTTGCTCTCTCCCGTGGGACTGAGCTTGGCTCGTACGGTGGTGGCGGGGCCTGCATGCTGTTGAGAAGCCAGTACGATGCTGAGTGAGACGGTCGGTGGCGAATGGAGGTGCAGCTTGGCACCGGCACAGGCGCCGACTGGGTGGCGATGCTGCGTGAGGTTGGTACAAGTCGAGAGCTCGAATGTTGGGTGAAGCCGACGACATCAACCCTTCGGCCGGCCGAGTCGATGCCCTCGCGGTGTCATACAATGAGAATCAACTGTAATCAGGGTGCACTTCAACGCAGGTCGTTGTTACGCGCTGCAGGCCAGATTGTTGCAACTTTTCCGCGACTAGAAGCTCCGTTCACTCTCACGGTCGACGTTGCTGTCAAGCAGCCCAGTACCGATGCGACAAGCATGCTGATGGCTCATTCTTTGAGTAATGCAGTGTCCCATTGTCCCAGGATGTGCAATTTTTCGCACCCCTTGATATCCGTTTCTTAGCTGGCCGGGGTCCGCTGTGTCTCGAGAGTCCGAAACAACCTGATGAGGATACATGGCATCGGGCCAAGTGTGTCGTACTACCACAGCTATTTCGTCTGCTTAAATAGGGGTGTTCAATTATGGTACGCGTACCCGGTACGCAGAGCGTCGGGCCGGGTGTAAACTCTACAACTAGCTAGGCAGCGCTTAGTTTCGGTAGTGCTAGCAGAAAGGAGGAAGTAGATAGTCTAGGTCTGTGCTAGTCCTGGGGTTTAAGTGCAGGATTGCTGAGGAGCTTTGTGGGGATGTTGAAGCACACAAACACGCCCCTGACCCGAAGCCAGACTCCGAAGAGCCCCGCAGCGAGTGGTCTGTCTATCAACCAACTTCTGCCCGGTTGAGCAGCGTACCGTACCGCGTACCACAATAATTGAACACCCCTATTGGCTTCGGCATCGCTGCATGGTTTCGAGTTACGCAAGGGGAATCATCTGCAAACTCTACGGACCGTCCAAGCGGACGCCTTGTTGCATCCTATATCCGTGAGCAGTCCAATAGCCCGAGTAGGCTGCTCCGAGGGCCGAGTCTTCCTCTTCGGTCAGATCTGTAGGCCCAATCCTACGAATGATGTACAACGTTTCAGGACCGATCGCCCGTGACGACTCCGTATAGAGTGTCCACGTCCGACCATTCAGCTCAACTGTAAGTGGGCTACCCGATTGCCTCGCTCGTGTGTCGTTTGTGACTCGCGCTTGCATGTTGAGTGGAGATAAGAATGCCTAGCTCTTGTTCTCGACGACCCTGACTTTGTACGCTCTCCCATCCTCGATGTTCGAAGGCTTTCGAGGGCTGTACAAGGGTTGGTTGCTATCACGAAAGAACTTCGGTCTAGATGGTGCAGCACAATGTCAATGGAAAAGTTTTGCGAAGGCTCCCCCATCTCCGATCCACTCGCAAATCGCCATCGCCATCGCCAGAAGACACTAGTACACACAGTGAATGGAACAGGTAGCGACATTAGCAGGCCTGTCTTTGCGTCGAAGGTCTGTGCTGTCGCTAGAGGCACTCATTACGCTTCCATTGTTGCTGTGCGGTATCGTGGCTTGGAACGACGATTGTTGGATGACAAGTCTTGACCGCTGGTGCCTCATAGACTGATGTCCATCGCAGCTACTTGTGCATGTATGCCATCGTCAAAGCAACTATCCCTTGCGCAAGGGAAGGCGACCAAAGCCACTGCGAGTCGTTCTGAAGGGCTAACAGTGAGGTATCACGGCAGCCAACCTTCATAGGTTGATGCCACTACTGTAGCATGATCATGTCATATACATCCATGATGGGCTGCAGCTCGCCCCAGTCGTGGTGTTCGTGTTAGATCACAATGCATAAGCGTGACGTCTGATGTTGCTGGGCACACCAGGGTTGCGTGCCTTTCTCAGAACGGAAAGCTCCACCCCTCTCCCTCATCCGACCATGCGTCATCGTCGTCGTCCCCCTCGTCCTCATTCTCATCCTCAAAATCGATCGGCAGCGGTGTATCGACTTGGTCGTCTGAATCGCCACCAACGATCGCGCGTGCAAGGTAATCCGCCAAGGAGCTACGTAGCTCATCTGGAGCGCCCAGGACGGCTCTGGCGGCCGCGATGAGCATGTGTTGACTTTCGACTGGGAGGGGGGCGGCGTCTGGTCCGAGCACGTTGCGCATGACGGCTTCGTCTCGGTCGGGTTGGTCAACGGCTGCAGTCGTATCACGTCTGACGAAGGAACTCGGGATCAGTGGTTGATCGGGCGGCGCGTGCGGAATCTACTCACGCCGTCCTGGTGGAATAGCGGTCTGTAAAGTGTCGCATGAGATTGGCCATGGCGATGTTTGCAAAGCCGTCAAGTTCGGCGTCGTGTTCGCGTCGCTTGAGTCTGCAGCGATCGACACGTGAGTACGGCCACGCGCCGCTCCACATTGCTGTACACACCTTGGCATGCTCTGCGCCGCGGTCGCATGAAACACGACACGCTTGCCATCCTGCATGTGAGACTGCGTCGTGTCAACATCGCGCCTCGACTCGACCACACCAACGCACATAGTGGCAGTCGTCGCCAAACGGGCAAAACACCCTTCCGCCGCGTTGCTGGCTCTGTGTCAGGTAACGGCAAGGAAGCTTGCTGAGCTGCGTCTTGTAGTTGCTGATGACCTCGTCTTTGCGCGCTGAATTCGGGTGGAAGAGGGACGAGGGGGTGATGAACTCGCTGTGCTGACGGCAGACTGGGCCTGTGGGATGTCAGCTTCTGTCAAGCTCTCGTGGGGGGAAGTGTCTCGATCCACAATCACCGAGACATTGTACAATTGTCGATGAGGTGACAACACGCGCGGATCTGGCCTCAAACCCGCAATGCCCAACTCACAAGTCTTCATAGCCTTTTCACGCTCGCTTAGATCCGCCTGGCTCTTGCCGGTTCGAGTTCGCCAATTATGGATACAATTCAAGCAGAACGCATGTGAGCATGTTTCTGAGGGCGTCAGCCGTGTATCGGGTGTAAGAGGATGAACACACTAAGAAGACCATAGGTCTTGACGTGGTCGTCGTAGCAGATGCAGCATGGCGGTCGGTATGGATCCGTGTCAGGATCGTGGTTCGTATCGGATGGCAGAGGTGGCGTTGGGTGTGAGAACCAGCACGCATCGGGAAGGCCAGGCGAGGGTCTGCACAGACCTCTGTGACAATAGCCTGTGCGCGTCAGCACGACCAATCATTACAGCAGGCAACTCACCAGCCGTCCAGAATCGACACACAGCCGCGTCCTTCTTGCCCTTCTGCTCACTCGGTCCAGCTTCGACCATATCTCGGCCAGCCCCCGCCTTGACGTCGTTGATCTTGTCGACCAACGCCTCCGCACGGCCCTCTGCTTTCTCCCTCTGTTTCCGCCTCACACTCCCCATCTCTTTCGCTCGTTGTTTCTCCCACGTCCCGCTTGGAGGTCGCTCATCTTTCGGCATGTGCAGAAACCGACATTCCTGACCGTATCGGCATCCTCGGAGCGTGCTGAAATATGGGCATTGGGCGGGTTTCGTAGGTTGCGAAGAGGGCTCTGCATGGAAGAATGGCGGTGCGACCGCGCGAAGGGAAGTGTTGCTGCCGGTCTGTGGACTGAACGCGGGCACAGATGGATCCATGCTGGTTGGGTTGCAGTTGATGGCAGTTGAGACGCACGCGATGAGTGGCCAATTGCACTGCCACGCGGGGATGTCCAGGTTTGAATCAAGTTTGACCGCAGTATATACAAACCAATCACCGTCTAATGGTGTGTCGCTGGCCGCAGTGGTAACGCCAGGTGGTGTCTTGAACGCCGACCCGCGGACTGTCAATTAATACTATGACAGTTTTGTTATCTGGCGCGTCTGACAAGATGATAGTCAACATTGGCATGGCAGACGGCAGGCAGGCTGTGGCATTTGATTACTCCTGAAGTACTCAGCCATCTCACCATACTCCTGTCGGCCCTACTCGAGAGTCAAGTCCCCGGGGCTTTGTATTAGCTCGGCTGGCGTCGTGTAGAAGGGTGTTCCCGCCCACCCACGCCGGCGGACACGTGATGCATGACGCAGGACGTGGCTCCAACAGGCCATAAAGTACAACTCGTAGGCGACTGAAACGGAGCGCAGACAAAAGGAAAAGAGGAGGAAGAAGGGGAGGATGGCGGGTGAGCCTTGAGCTTGCAGCCGCCCTCGATGATGGCGAAAGACAGTTGAGCCAATCTCGAAACCGTCCCTTTGGCGATTCTGGCGAAACTGCCAGAAATGCCAAAAGGCGGAGGCGGCTAGCAAGCTCCTAGCGCCTCGCTAACACATGCTCTCACCGTCCATCACTACCGCGTCCGTAGTACTTGAGCCAAAACCAGTCACAGTAGGCTTTCTTCATCGCGGTAATCTCGTCCAGAGACGCGAACCAGGTTCGGGAGGGATCCGTCAAGCACCTCCAACTGGTGATGGTGTCCGGCTGAGGGGGGTTCTCCAAGATCGAGAGTGTCCCGATCGAGTCGTTGTGTAAGCGCCACTTGTGTCCGTTGACGTTGATTGTCAGCGGATGGTCCCCGACTTCATGGCCACTGAAGTCTACGACAGTTGCTTCCATGATAGATGAAGAGGTTTGTCTGATTGCTCGTCTTAACGACCAGGTTCCTACAGCTATTTGTATCATCGTCGCTCGAAGGCGTCTGAGGCGGTGGACCCGCATCCGGAAAGGCTTCTTGGACCTCGGACCGCGTCACGGATCGTGAACAGGCAAACAGTGAAAGGAGCTCTTCTACGAAGAGTCACGGAGCTGCGATCCGCGAGCGTATCGTCAGCGTGATTAAGACTACACAGGTGCAGATTGGGAAAGAAGGCAGTGGAATTGCGAGATCTGTCTCTACCAACGAGGGCCTGCTCGTCACTAGACCAGACTAGGTGACATGCTATAACTGCGTCCCGTCTACGTCTTTGATGCGCTACGGCTCTAAGCTGATCATGCGCATAGTCTATGTCGCAAACGGATGGTGAACGGGCATCACTGCCTCAATATTGCATGGCTTGCACTGCTGTTCGTAGTTACCTGTGCATGTATGCCATCATCAAAGAATCCATCCTCTGCGCGAGGGCAGGCGACGAATCGCAATGCAACTTGCATACCTCAAGGTACCAGTGAAAGGTTTGCGTGCCTCTCAGAGAAGATAGCCCCATTCGTCGTCTTCGTCTGTCTATAATGCGTCTGCGTCGTCTTCTTCCTGAAGATCCGCATCGTCTCCATCCTCGACTATCTTCTTCTCCTTTTCCGCCAGCACTACCGAAACTGGGCGCCGCCCAGCTCGGTGCACGCTCAGCAATTGAACACCCCTACGGTACCCCCGTCTTCTCAGCTAGCCACACGCAAGCCTCAACCTACGGATTAATCCTCCTCTTGAGCCTGCAATCGTTGCCCTCGAGTTACCTTTGTGTTGTTTGTTACGTAATGATGCGCGGTGAACGATGACGGCGGTGTCGTCATGAGTTCGTCTGCGCTCGCGACCAGGCAGCTTCCGCCAGAGCGAGCGTGTTCCAGCACCAACCTACTCTCTCATAACTCTCCATAATGTCTGAACACCCACACGCCGGACTCGGCGACGCAGGCGGTGTCCCCCTGGGTACACCCGTACGCTCACGGCAGTGTTCGCCACAGAAAGCTGACGAGAAACAGGCATCCGAATGGACCAAAGATACCCTTGCAGCACTCAAGGCGCCAGGAGAGGCTACCACGAGTGATCTGCGCAGGCCTGGAGGTCCGAGCGGGCAGCCCACTGCACCAGACGCAGCGGACATTACCGCCCCGACGGCGCAGACGTCTGGCTTCACGCCGGTGGTCGTCACCGGTGGTGGATTGGGCTCATCCCCTAACGTTCCGCAACCTGGCACGTCGGGCCACAGTCAAGGTTTGACGCTCGAGCAGTTGCATGCACAACAGCAACAGCAAGCACCAGCACCAGGCTTCGGCGGTCTCGGATCATCGCCAAACGTACCCAAGCCAGGCACTTCAGGCCACTCTGAAGGCCTGACGCTTGCTGAATTCCACGCAAAGAAAGCGAACGAAGCGTCCCGACAGGAAAACCTAGACAAAGCTCAAAACGACATTCAGTCCTTTCTAGGGCCTAACGCTGGTTCCGGCTCTGGTCCTGTCGGCGAGCGCTCGGCGGATACCGTCGTGAACCAGATCGGCGCATTGTCACTTGAAGACCGGGTGCCGAAGCCAACTCCGGCAGAGCCTCAAACGGAGGGTTTGCTGGCTCACAGTGGACTCGACAATGACTCGCTCAGAGGCCTGAGCGGCCGTGAGCAGGCTGCGAGGCAGCTTGCCGGAGGTCTCGGGATCGGTCAAGGCGCGGGCGGCGCTGGACCAGCCGGGCTGCGCGATGCCCCAGGCGGCACTCACGGTGTGGCCGGTACCAGTGGGCCTGTTGCGCCCGAACACACGGGTCTTGCAGCGCCGCACGCGTTTGCAAGCGCTCCAGAGGACGTCATCACACCCGGCAGGGAGCTTCCAGGAGGCTGGGGCCGTACGTACACATGAATCGCATCTTGCATGTGACTTATTTCTCTGACTTAGCTATTGCACCCGTCCCGCCACCCGGCACCGCCGCCAACGCCCCGACATCGATCTACGAGGTTAGTCTATACCACACGATTCTGTATAACCTCGCTGACTCGACTAGGACGTCTCGAGCGCACTCAACGAAGTCGGCAAAGCCGCTTTCACCGCCATCCCACCAAGCCTGATCGAAAACATTAGCGGTCACAAGACTGACGGTACCCCGCTCAACCAAGGACCGAGGGCTGGCGAGACGTCGCCGACGGCCGGTCGGCGCGGCAGTGCCATCGGTTCGTCCTCGAATGCAGCGAATACAAGCGGGACTAATGATAAATTCAAAGCGTTTTTCGAGAACGCTAGGACCCAAGTCACGAATTTGGTGCATAGCGCGGGAGAAGCTATCAACCCTCCTCGTGCGTGCGACTGCTAATGCAACAGTCAATGGCATGGAGCGCCAGACTGATGATGAACTTGTAGTCGGGAACGCCAGGGCCCAAGTCACGAATCTGGTGCACAGCGCGGGAGAAGCTATTAACCCTCCACGTACGTGGCTCTGCAAACATACCAGTCAACGTTACTGATGGCACAAAGGCCGCGAATCGCAGCCGCACGTTCTGGAAAAGTTCTCAGCGCCTGTTCCTGACCGCCCACGTCGTGCCAGTACCATGAGCAACACCAGCGTAACGTCGAACACTGCCACTGGCGAGCCAGGTCTCCTGGAAAAGGCCAAAGACCTGATCGGTGGCGTTCTTGGTTCAGGCGCTGCTGCTCTAGGCCCTCACCCCACTCGCCCAAGCGCCGCGACACGCCAAAGTACCGGAAACGAAATTTACCCGCGTAAAGGCTCCGTCTCGACGACTGGTACAGGCTTGTACCCCCCTACTGGTGCTGGCGCTGGCGGTCTTGCGACGCAAAAGGAGCACCACCACGCCGAGTCGCATGCTGTCACGTCCGCTTCGCCTCCGCCTGTCACTTCAACCGTCCCGGAACCGACGAGCCCTAGGTCGGCTTCGCACGCGCTGGCTCCTGCTTCGCCACCTCCTGCGACCTCGACCGTACCCGAGCCTGCTACCTCGCGCGCTGCTGAACCCGCGCATCCCGTTGTTGCTGCCGAGCCTGCGCCTACCGCTTCAAACATTCCCGAGCCTGCGCCCGAGGTCAACATTGGCAACACGACCTCTCTGCCAGCTACTGCCGCGCAACCGCCACCCGTTGGATCAAAGATCCCTGAACCAACCATCGCCGCGCTACCAGCTGCCCAAGCCGACACTCCTCTCGACGCACCATCAACAGAGGAGACTGTAGCCCGTGCGACCTCGTCCAAATCAACCCATGATGACACGCTTGCCCGATACGGTCTCGGAGCTGCGATCGGGGGCGCGACGGCCGCTGGCCTCGCTTCCGCCACCGGCTCGCGTGAAATCAACGACCAAGCGCCAACATCGGCTAGCTCGGTCTTCACTGAAGACACACCTCGTGCGAGTGCCGCTTCCTCGCTGTTGACTTCGCCTTCCCCGCCCACGAACGCGCGCGCCGAGTCGTCTGCGAGCGTGACGGCGATTCGCGGTGGCACAGAGGGTCACAGGGGTCATGACCTACCCGCTGCCGCTTATGGGGCCGAGTCGAGCTTGCCTGCTGTAACTGAGGGTCAGTAGAGCGCATGATCGTGTGCGCAGTAGCTGACACAGGCTCCAGGTGGTAATGGCATCTCGGACGCCAAGAGCCTCACTCCCGGCCACGAGCACGAGGGGATCGGTCACCCTTCGACGCGCGACCAGCCTGGCAGCACGCGCGAACCAGGAGCAGCCTACGGCGAAGCCAAGACGCCTACGTCTAGCGAGCCCGCTGCCGGTATCACGTCGCTCGCTCCTGGCAGCGAAAACGCTCCCCGCGCCCACCCGGCTGTCAGGGATTTCCCGCCTGAGACGCACAACCTGACGGCTGATCGCACTGGCGCGCCGCCAGCCACCCCACCAAAGGATAAGCCGGTCGTCGCGACGCCGTCATCACCTTCGACTCGGGGTTCGGGCTCAGCCCTGTCGCCCACGCCCAGCTCGACTAACGGCAAGACTGCGTCGGGCCACCGTCGCACCAGCTCCAACTCCTCAGGCAAGAAGATCGGCTTCATGGACAAGGTGAGTCGCACGCGATTGCAAGTCCAAGACTGACACCCACAGCTCAAGGGCGAGATCAAGGTTATTTCCGGCAAGATGAGCAAAGACGAGGCCAAGATCCACGAGGGCGAGCGCCTCAAGCACGAGGGCCACTAGTGTAGAAAGCAGATTGTACTGTACCCGACAGAATGAGATGGAGTCGTAATACATGGCTGTATGGATTGCATGGGGACCGTGAGGATACAAGAGATGCGGTGCGGTATGTTGGGATGATCACCGAGACGGCCGGGGCGCGTGCGCCTTGTCACCCCGGATGGAAGCAGACGACGATTGAGGCGGCTGCAGTTTGAGTACTTGAACGTTGCCTTCTTCAGACACGAAGATGATCTGTTGGCGCATGTGCGGAGGCCGCACGGGAGGAGGCATAGGCATGCCGTAGCCCGTTGGTTGTCGGGGAGGCAGCATGGGCTGACCGTTGCCGTATGGCGGATACATTTGCGCTTGGCCATATGGCGAGCGGTTCGGTGGCGGGTATTGCTGCATCGGACCCATGTTGCGCGCCGGAGCTTGGATGGCCGACGGCGGCGTATCGGCAAAGAGACATCGCACGTTGTTGCCCGGGATGATCTGCACCAAGTGACCCGACTCGACGTTTCGGACCTCGACAAAAGTCGGCTCGAACGCGAGCACGTACGGGTAGTGCAGCGCTGGGAGCGTGAGCGCAATCTGTGGGGTCATGCATGCACTTACCAAACGCCGTCGGCGAACCTTCCCAGACGATTGCCCACTTTGGCCGTGCTCGCCACCCATTCTTGTTGACGTAGAATGCAAACTCTGGAGCTCGTCAGCCGAGCGCCAACGGCCACGTTCAACGCACCGTCGTAGCACAATAAAAAGTCACCCTCGATGCGATAGATTGAGATCGGCCGCACGTTTTCTCGTCGCGAGACAAAGTCGAGCGAGTTGTCCGAGGGGTCAAGAAGACCTTGAGTGTCAAGCGACTCGAGATCGACAATCTCGAAACCCTTTGTGCATCCCACACAGAGCTTTGTCTTGAGAAAGTGGATCGAGCTCGACTCGGTAGGGATGTAGAATTCCTGTAAACGTTAGCTCGGTGTGGACGGACCCAGGGTCGTACTTTGAACACCCTGAGCGATTCGTTGGCGCCGTTCAGTCGTTTCATGAACGACGTCTGTGGTTTCTTGCCGCGTGCCGACTGATCGACCGGTTCTAGCACCTTGATGGTGCTAGACAGACTACTCGACTTGACCACACAGACAAGAGTCTTGCCGAGACACATGCCCGACTTGAAGAAGGACGTATGGGACGAGATGCGCTTGCCGCGTTTGAGCGCCGCACTGGGGTCATTCGGGTCGAGGCAATCAAGTGGGAACGTTTGCACCGAGCGCTCTGTACTATGTCAGCCGTGAGTGATCGATCACCTGATCAGACGGACCTGACAACACGATGAGGAGCTGAAACTCCTCGATCACGTCGACTTGCGTGACATCTGGCAGAACGATGACTTTGACGGGCTCGCGCAGCTTGTCATCGTGCAAGTTTGAAAAGTAGACGCCCTCGTCGGTCCCGTAAATCATTCGCCTTCCACCGTCTGAGCCGGATCAGTACTGTCACGCCTCAGAATCGCAACGCACCATACGGGCTCGTGCAGTTGACCTTTTTCAAGCCGACAAAGTAGTGGTCCGTCAACGATTCGGTCACAAAGACCTGGCTGCGCTCGCGCAAGATCGACTGCTGCTTGTCGATGTGCTCGAGCCACTTTTTGCGGCCAACATACGTCTCTGCCCAGAGCACCATCGAGTAGCCCTTGCGACCGAGGTGGTTGATCGTGAGTGAGAAGCCATGCTTGCTTTCTGGCTTTGGCTGTGCTGCAATCGAGGTGGTCGACTTTCCTGCCGAGGGCCTCGACATGAGCTTGGCTCGACTCGAGTTTTTAGACAGGTTGAACTGCTCGTCTGGGCTGCTGAGCGTCAGGAGCTCGAGGGGGATTGGCTAGTTTGGTCAGTTTGGCCGTGTTCAAGACGGAACTGCGGCACCAACCCGGCGGTAGACCTTGTACTGCTCCTGCTTGTTGACCCATTTCGGCTTGACGAGCAACAGAGCGTGATCGAACAAGAAGACCATGAGATCCGCATTCTCGCCCTGTGTCCCCCCGCGCCGCTTCAGCGGGCCCTTGTACACCAACTCGCGGTTCTGGTCCTTCAGCCGGAGATCCTGCCGTCGTCAGCTCTGCGCGCGTGGCTGCATCACATACAATCGTCTCTCCCGGCCGAAAGACCAACTGTTGATCGAGTTGAGCGAGGTTGAACAGGTTTTCAGATTTGCCGCTCTCAATGTTGACTTTGGCCAAGAAGGCGCGCACGAGCTTGATGACTTCGGGAAGATCCTTCTTGTCGGAATGACCTTCGGGCGTGTATTTAAGCACGACCTCGAGCAGGAGCGGATACCTCGCTAGCCTTGTCGTCGGTTTCGTCAAGTAGCCGTTGAGCTCGAGCTTGCGCGACTCTGGGTTCCGCTCCGTTTCCTGTGAAGCGATCAATTAGCCGACAGACCTCTGTGCCGGTCACGACGTACATCGACAAACTTTTGGAACGCCGGGTTGGAGCTCTTTTCCTTTTCAAACTCGTACTTGCCAAACAGCTGATGTGCACCGTACGCCACAAACGGCTCAAACTGGGGCACCCACTCGAGGTAGAGGTCACCGATAGCCGAGACGACGGGCTGCTGTTTTTGCCGCTTTGTGAGCTTTTCCGACAGTGCAGAGTTGACGGCGAGGATATCGTGCACGTTCCAGAACACTTGGGTCACGAAATCGTCGCGCCGAGCGGCGGCAATGATATCTTCTCGCGTCCGGAGTGGCTTGACCCACGACTGAGTGTCTGTCAGCACATTGTCCTTGCGCGCGCTACACTGACATCTCGAAGGTATTCGAGGTCGCGCACAAAGTCGCGCTCAGTGTAGATGGCCTCGTTGATCGCTTCTTGGCGCTTCTTCTCCGTGTCGTCGACGCTGTCTACAATCTCCTGCGGGACCGAGTGGATCCACAGCGTGCCCGTCTCTTTGACCTCGCCTAGGCTCTCCTCGCTCAGCTTGTGACTGAGTCCCGGCTCGGGCTTCATGTTGAGGCGCTTCATCTGCTCGAGCCTGCGCGGACAGTTGATCGAGTAGCAGAGCGAGTACTTTGAGCATGTCGGCGAGTAGCAGTCTGTGAGCAGGGTGAAGATGCCGACGGGCAGTGCGTCTTCAACGGAAACAGCGTCGTCGTCGCGTGCAGCGTTGCTCGTCCCGGATGGAAGCGCCGTCATGAGCTGCGGCGAGTGGTGATGGGACAGATTCGAGGTCGAGGTCGTCGGCGTCGGTTGCGCCGACGACGCGTGCGAGTCGGTCGTAAACGACGAGCCAGCGTCCGAGATAAACTGCCTCGCGGCGGGCCGCTTCGGCGTCCCACCCGACGGCGGTCGCGAGAGCGCGAGCGAGTGATGATCCGAGGTCGGGCTGCCCGTGATCTGGCCATCGCCCGGCATGAAAGGCGTGGCGAGGCGCTCTCGAAACTGGTAGAGCTCGAGCGGGGTATCTCTCAATCGATGGTCATACGTCACGTCGTGGAAAAACTTTTGGGCATCGAGCGCACGGCCGAGTAGCAGGGCGAGGTTACGGTCTTGGGTGCGGATAATGTCGGCAATGAACGAGACGGCTTCACGGCCGTCGAATGCGTTTTGGTACGTCAAGCCGTCTTTGATGCGCTCGGCGAGAGGGATGAGCTGCTTGAACGCGCCAGCGACTTGGGAGAGGAAAGCGGCGTTCAAGGTTGCAAACTGTTGCAGTGCGGCCGAGCGCGCGACTGAAGCCGCTCGGGTGACGGTCCCAGCCTGTGCGTTTGAGAGCGAGCGCAACGAGTTGGAAGGTGAAGGGTAGTTGTACGCTGAAGGCGGAAAGGCCGGGACCGGCGGTTGGTGCTTGACACCATGGCCGACCGAGCCCGAGCGTACAGCGGCGACGGCCGTCTCTCGATTCGACGACGAGCCCGAGAACGAGGTCGCGCGGTTCTCGATCGACGAAGAGGACGCGCCCGTCGCCGGGTTGTGGTGTCGCGAGGAGCGCGAAGCTGGCGGCTGGCCCGAAGGCAGCGACTTTACGGAATCGATCGACTTGCGCGATGACAGCCTGCGATTCGCCATGGCTGCAAAGCCCGACTCGGACCCGGTCGGTGTTGTCGGGCTCTCGTATGCGGATTCGGTCGCACGATCGTCAATCTGCGAGAGCGGGCTGGGCGAGTCAGTGCGCACGATTGAGCTGATGAGACGTACACCATTGGCGGCCTTGATCCATACTGCGTGTAGCTGCTAGTGATTGACGAGTCGGACGGGTTGCGGCGATGTCCCGGTGCCGTTCGCGACGGTCCCGGCTGAGCAGCAGGCGGCTGAGCGACTATGGCCATCAGTCTTAGCAACACGGTCAACCAGACACTCACCACTCCCTGGCTCGTCCCAAAAGTCTGTGCTCGGTTCCAATGGGCGCGTACTGCGGGGCGGGATGCCCAGGATATCATCCAGCGGTCCTCCACCCTTGCCATCAAACCTGGGGTCTGCGCCACTGCCCGTTGCACGGCCGTAATCCGGCGGCGGGGACTGCGGTTTGCGATGTGGGAACGTGGCCGAGGCTGGCGAGGGTGAAGGGGACGGGACGCCGTAGCCTTCTGAACGCTGGTATGCTTGAGCGGGGGTGAGACCTGAACCACTGTGTTGAGCTACGTCTTCTGCGCGCACGGCGGTACCCTGTGGGACGGGGTAGAGGGACGACTGGTTGGAGACGCTCCGTGCGCGGTCGGGGTATGCCGACGGTTGGTACGTTGAGCGCGAGGGCATGGGCGCAGCGCCACCAGGCGGTGGATCGGGAGAGTAGCTGTACGGAGGGTAGGGTGCCGGTGGGTGATGGTAGGACGAGGACGAGTGGGTCGAGGGAGCGATTGATGGAGTGGTGGAAACGCGACGTTGACGAGGGTCGAGCTGTTGTCCGCTCTTCAGCCTGCTCACTGTCCCGCATGGACCAGGACAGCACTCACCCCGTGCGGATAGCCCTGGTAGCCATAGCCCTGTCCCGGCGGCGGTCCCACGCCCAGAGCAGAGGCCGACGTCCCCCTCGGCGGCAACGGGACGTGAGCCGGCAGCGGCTGCGGCTGCGGCTGGTGACCATAGTACTGCTGATGCTGTGGCTGCTGATGATACGCAAGCTGCTGCTGCTGCTGAGCATACTCTGGCTGAGGCGTGAGGTGATGGCCGCCTGCGGGACGACCAAAGATGTTTTCAAACACCTCGTTGCGCGAGTTTGCGCTCGGCCGCTGCTGCTGCTGCTGCTGGCTGCCTGGAGGGCGTGAGCGCGGGCCCGTCGGCGGCATGGCTTGGGTGCTGCTGACAGGGTGGGATGATGAACCGGATGGATGGTGCAAGAAGCGGTCGAGGTGGTCAAACCAAGCGACGAGACGGTCGCGCCGTGGCACGGTGCACTGTCGACCGTCACTTCCGACTCGATCTCGACGACAATGGCGACCGTACGAGTGCACTGGGGAGCATGCTGCATAGCTACTCTGCCTCACTACCCATACCAAGCTTGTCACGAACGCGCACATGCGCCTTCCAGTACCTCTGCCAATCGGCCCCTCTGGCCTGCGCCAGCTCGTGCGCGGGACCGTCGCTACCCCCGGTCAGCACGAGTGCGCGCTCTAGGTCTTCGAGTACACGCTCGAGCACGTCCTTGTCCGCGTCAGAGTGAGAGCGCTCGAGCAGGACGGCTCGGGTATAGTGCGCCTCGGCCGCCGTTTTCACACTGTCGCTCAGTAGCACCTTTGCCGCTGCCAGTCTCTCGAACGCGGTCGAGGTGAGGACATTGAGCACGCTCTCGGCGTCTTTGACGGCCGTGTCGAGCAGTTGGACAGAGCCGGCAGAGACGCGTTGGGCATGCAGCACGGATCCGAGGTGGAGTGAGAGTAGCGCGCGGCGGGACCGTAGCCAGGCCGAGTGTAGAGTCGATGGCGCGCTCGTACGAGTTGGTGAAGGGATACGGTCGACTTGGGATGGAATGTGGGCCAGTGCGAGCGTTTGTAATGTTTGAGCGGTCGACAGGGACGAGGTGGTGGCGTGGTGAGCGGCGAGGGAGATGAAGAGCGAAGTGGTGGCGCGCAGCAGTGCGGGTGATGCAGTCGACACGGGTGCGGTCGAGACGATTGGCGATATAGCTATCGGTGCAGGCGCCTCGATCGGGTTACCCCAGCCAAACCACGCTCTGTTGCTCGTCGTCGGCTCCACCTCTGTCGCCTGCACCGGTCCCACATCGACCCCAGCCCGCGCCAGTCCCCACGCCCACCACTCGCGCGCACCGATCCCATCACCGCGTTTCGCACAGAGATCGCCAATCTTGCCCGCCAGTCGCAACACCTTGGCCTCGGTCCCGACGCCAGCACCCAGCAGCGCACTCAGAACCGTCTCGTACAGATCCTGCGCTCGGGATCTTGAATCCGCTGTAGAGATGCGTTCCAAGATGCCGGCTTTAAGGAGGACCAGGTCGATCGCGGTCGGGTCGGGCGGTGGTCCCGGTGCTGGGCTCGAACCGCGAGGGGGACCTGGCGGGCGCAGTACCGAGAGCTCGTGCGGGAACACGAGGTTCCGTTTGCGAGCTTGACGGATGGCAAGGTCGAGATAGTCGTCTGCGAGCTCGTACCCTCGATCGACTTTATTGACCCTTCCGCCGGCGACGTTGATGAGGCCCTTTGCGGCATTAACGTTGCCGTGCAGGGACGATGCTGATGACCCTATCGAGCCGGGAGAAGCGCCAGCACCGAGGTGTTGACAGAGCCATGCGCCGCGCAGTGCATGGCGAGCTTTCCACCCGAGCCTGGGGTCCGTCCCACCGTCTTGACCGCCCGTCCAACCCTGATACTCGTCTTGCCAGCCGTACTCGTCCGCTTGAGCTGATCGCGAGGGTTCACACAGAGCGACGTGCTCGATATACCAGTGAGCGCCTTCAAACCCGGCAAACGAGAGCAGAGACAGCGACAGGCCCGAGATGACGAGGTAGCGCACGATCCGGGCCAGGTAGGAGAGCGTGTACATGGCTGGACTCGCATAGTCTTCGCGCGGCATGTCGTGAGGGAGCACGAGCGGCTGCTCGGGTGTTGATGCAGGCGGCTGGGGTGTAGCATAGTGACGAACGGGAGGGAGAGCGAGCAGGCGAGGGAGGGCGGTGCTGGACACGGTTGTTGAGCTCGGTTGACGCACGACGGCGAGATACCGTGCACGCATCCTGTACACCCTCTGGAGCATTATGCAAGGCCTTCTTGACACTGTATCGCTCCCAACGTCGTTGACAATGCTCTGAACGACTTTCTCGCCGTCCAACACGTCACCAACACGCCGCACACGATTGTTGCTCCTTTCTCACTCTGGCTCTCAACAGCAACAGACACCATCGCAGACGTGGGCACAGCAGCCGATGCCTTCACCCGCCGATACATGGACCTACCTGCCAACCGGCAACCTGTACCACCACGCCGGCTCCAACACGTATGCGTCGGTCGATCCCATCACAAAGCAATGGCACTATACCACTGCCGAGTCATCCTCCATGGCCCAATCCCGTGCTCGTGCCCAGTCCCCACTCGAGCCCGGCGAGGTCCAAGACGTCGGCTGGGGAGCGCTCATGGCCCCCGAACAGCTGGCTGCGATCACGCGTTCAAACGGATCCAACCATCATCACAGACACGCCTTTCCTCGCCCGCGCTCGAGGTCACCAACGCTACCCACCCACGTCCTCCGCCTAGTCGTGACCGCCAGCCCGAGCGGCGCACTCATACACGGCCACGTCGCACTGTTCGACGCACGCCAGCACGGGATCGAGATTGGGCGGGATCGGTTGACGCACCCGGGCCGCGCCAGGCTCCGGATCAAAGAGATGCAAGTCAGTAAACTGCACGCGTGCATCTACTATGGTCCCAAAGGCGCATACGATGATAGCGGCGCCGAGGGCGATGCGCTCGGGTGGTGGATTGTCGATCTCGGCTCGACGCTCGGCACGTTTGTCGCGACGACGGCCAAGCCAAAGCGTCTGTCCCCGCCTAAACACGCTTCCACACCGTTCCCACTGTCCCACCTGTCCATCCTGCGGATCGGCGAGACCACATTGACCGTTCACTTGCATCCGGACCTCCCGTGCGCCGAATGCGGCGTGGACGGGACGAACCAGATTCAACTAGACGACGGCTCGACCGCCTCGGCAAAGAGGAAACACGTCGACGTCGACGAGGCCACGCACACGCCGAGGATCGCATTGACGGCCAAGTCGAAAAAGGAAGACGCAGAGCGAAGGCGCAAGCTCGAGATGAAGCGACTCCGAGCGACTCTGCTCGATCCCGGCGCCGTCACCGAGCCCAGTCCCAGTCTCAACCCGGCACCTAGCGCCGACGCCCAACCCACCAACGGTAGGATCTACATTGATCGCTCAGCGCAGAGACGGCGACTCTATCCGGAACACCGGCCTTGTCCGCCCCCCTCTTCCACCCCCGCGGCGCCAGCGCCAAACCTCGGCCAAACACTGCTGATGAAACAAGGCTGGACGCCTGGCATCGGCCTCGGTGCGCGAAACGAGGGCAGGCTCGAGCCCGTCAGAGTCGAGATACTCGACCGTAGGGCTGGCTTGGGGGTCGGCACCGGTGTCGACGTTGGAGCGGCCGAGGGGGCGTGGAGGGTCAAGGGCAGGGAGAAGCGTTGGGGCCAAGCGTATCGTGAATAGGTGCTGAATCCATGTATCGATAGGTGGCAAGAATGGGCGATTAGGACGAGGAACCGCACGTCAGCTGTGCGCTATCGCATCTTCGAGGATTGATCAGAGAGCTGCATGTCTTTTTCAAAGCTGGCGACTTGGATCGACGCTCACGGCAGAGCGAGAAACCGGCTCAAGGGTACAAGCGTAGGTTAGCCAGTGCAACACGATGTCCGTGCGTTGCACCCAGACTGCACGTCTGAACACGACGATGAAAGCAGGCGGACATGGCACCCTCCGCGACTCGAGTGCACCAAAGCTCGTTTCAAGATCAGCGCTATCGCTTGGAGTCGCCGCCAAACTCGCTATACTTGCACAAAAGGGTCAGGCTCCGGTGCGCTTTTTTGAACTGCCACGTCGTCGTTCTGTTCGGCCAGTACTCACTACGGGCCAGGCCGATGGCTGTTTTTCGGTGGCCACGACGTGCCCACGGTGGCCGCCACGTCGACGTGAAAAGCATGTAGCCACGATGTGACCACGTTGTTCCCATGTATCGACCGTCGAGGGTCACATTTTTTCGCCCATGTAGCAGCCATGATGGTCACTTCGTCAGTCCTTTGCACAGGCAGCGACGATAGCCGTATCCCGCAGCCGGCGATGTGACCACCACAGCGAATGAACTGTCATGACGTGGCATCCACAGCAGCTTATAACCCTTTGACCTCCGCCACCCGCGACCTTTGCTGAAGTGCTCCTCGGCGTCTCTGTCAACTTACCATCAAACCACCACATCTCTTCAACGGCTGCTTCGTCTTCAACGTACAATGGTTCGTTGGGAAAGCTGTGACCGTCAGCTACACACTCAGAGCCAAAACCTGACGGCTTACCTAGTCAAACAACCGTCTAAAGCCCACTCGATCAGGTGCCTTCGAGTTCGCCCCGCTCGAGCACCCTCCACCCTTTCCCAATCCCAACGCCGCGCTCGAGGACAAGATCGCGCATGTCGAGAGCGCCCGCAAGACTGCCATGAGGGCTGTGGCGTCTGTCCGTCTGCCGAAGCCGGACGCCTGGGCCGCCAACACCTTGAGCTCGAAGGGCTTGTCGAAGCCGGTCGCATCGACCTTGAGCATGGGCATGGAGGCGATCAAGGAGCTCCGGCAGAGCTGCATTGTGAGGCATGGGTGTCCGGTCCCTACCGTTGCCCTAAAAAGGTCAATATCGAGAGTTACTAGGAACTCTCGATCCGGACATATCCTGATATGGACTACACATCGGCCGGAGTCGTGACAGTCGCCCCCCCCTTATAGGGCGAACGTCCCGAAGCCCACAGGATCTAACCCCAGGTACTCTCCCACGGCCTCAGCTCTCATGGGTGCCACCTGCCACGTGGAGGTGCAAAATCCCAGACGCGGCTGGGAATCGAACCTGCGACCACGCAGTTAACTCTCGATATCTGTGAGGCATGGGTGTCCGGKCCCTACCGTTGCCCTAAAAAGGTCAATATCGAGAGTTACTAGGAACTCTCGATCCGGACATATCCTGATATGGACTACACATCGGCCGGAGTCGTGACATGCATCCAGCTCAACGACGCTCTTGGGCTTGCCTTGCCACTCGTCGAGGAGGCCCGTGCTGAGGGCGCGGCGGCAGAGCGCGCACAGGCCGATGAGCGGATTGCGGGCATTCTTGCTCGCCTTGACGCGCTGGAAGAGGACGGGGCAGGGCCGAGTAGGCCCAGGAAGCAGGCCAAGAAGACGGTGGAGGTGCCGAGGGATTGTTCAGTGAGTTTCGAGTCATTTACCCCTATCGCACATGAACTCACTTTCTGCTTCAGGACGCCGTGCATCTCGTCTTCCACAAGCTCTTGTGGAAGAAGTTCCACCACGCGACCGAGCCGGTCGTATCGGATCTCGAGATTTGGCCGGTACCGACCGAGGACGGCATCGCGTCGATCGAGATCGTCGAGCAGGGCCAGACGTCGACCAAGAACGTGTATCGGCCATACTGGGAGGATGCGGACGAAGAGCAGTCAGTACATAGGCTTGTTCAGGTCGCAGAGTGCTTACATGAGGCAGCTCGGCGTCCTTTCTCGAGGCTGTGCGCCGCGCGGTCGCAGAGCGCGAAGCTGCTACTGCGTGGACGTCTGAGGTCATCAGCGCAGCCGTCAAGCAGTACTGGCTCACCGCTAGCCGCGGCTACGCGCGCCAGAAGAACGGCAGCAAGGAGCAGCAGCAGGCGGCTCGCCAATCGTCGAGCAAGAAGACCAAAGTGCGCGGGAGCAGCGTGAGTACTGACCAATATTTCTAGAACGCGATAGCACTCACTGATCGTCTCCCACAGCTCGCTACTGCTCGCAGCAAGGCGTACCCTGCGTCCCTGCTCAACCAAAGCCGTCAGCGGGCCCTCTACGCCTGGGTGTTCGAGAGCAGCACCCACTGTCCCGCGTTCCTGTACAAGACACACAAGAACGGCGAAAGCGACGACGGCTTGATGCGCGATGACGGTATTGACGAGTTCGAGATCTACCTGTCGATCGCCGTCAAGCGTGGTGTGTGTTCGGCGCGCGAGAAGAACGAGGTGCGCTTGGTCGCAGATCAGCGCTGGTGGTCGCACGAGGTAGGTTTCTGCAGCCCGGTTAGTCATACAGCATCGTACTCACACCTGTAGTTGCGGTTGGCTTGCTGGGTGCTCGAAGAGGAGATTCTGGCGGTCCAGAACCGCTCGATCTCGAGGAAGCTGTGCTTCCATGTCCCTCGCGATCTCTGGCCCGAGCTCGAGCTTCCCCTCGTCCGCCCTCGCATCCCAGGGACCCAGGACCCGCAGCCCACCGGTCCAGGCTCGATCATTACGCGCACGATGGTCGACGACGAGATCCTGCTCGACAACCGGCACCGCTTGTGGGTGCAAACGCTGTATGACGACCCGCCGTTGGGCGAAGGCGATGACTTGCTGCCGCCCCTCCACGAGCTGCTCACGCTGCCAGAGCACAGCGACCTCCGAGATGCGGTCGACAAGCACATTGAGCTGCCGCGGCACAGGGGATTGAGGGAGCTGCGTGCGATCGTCGCTGCGCGCGCTGCCGGCGATACTGCGCGTGCCAGCGCCTTGCTCGAGGACGAGGATGGTGCGCTGATGGACGAGGACGAGGATGTGTAGCCGGGGCAAGCAGGGCGACCGGTGTTGTTGTACAGGGCTCGAATGTTGATATATCTGTATATATATGTCAATTACTCAAATGAGCTCACGTCAGAAGGTCCTGAGGCCGTTGCTTGTGCACACGATGACTTGCATGCCGTCCCATGACCGCTGAACAACACTCAAAGCTGTCACAAGTCAGTATCAAGCCGGCAGAATAAGCAGACGTACCCTGTCAACCGGTATCGTCGCCCAGAGCAAGTCTGAGGCTGCAGAAGCCGGATCGGAGCGTACCGGCAGCACCGCTACTGGGCGTAGCGATTCGAGCTCGATCGAGCGCAAGCAGATGATCTGCAGATCTTGTAAAACACCGGCTTTATGCAAGCGAATATTGAGGTAGGGACTAGGCGTTCGGTCAGCTCATGTTTTACTGCGAGATACACAGTACTGACAAGCGCGAGTAGCCAAACCGATCGGGCCCTTCCCAAGACTTCATCCATCGTATCGCAGCAAACAAGCGCATGATCGGCTCGCCGTCAACCGTAATGACGTGCTGAAAGACGGACATGATCACGCCGCAGCGCCCGCTCTTGCCCAGATCGCAGCGCAAGACCACGCGCTGCTGTCGGCTCTGAACGATGCTGTCCCGGATCTCGCCGAAGCTCATGTCTGCTGGATTTATGACGATGTTGCCGAATGCAGCGGCTTTGAGGACGCGCCGACCGTTCTTGATCGACGAATACCGTGTGATAGCATCGCCGAGCAACGGCAGGTTTCGATCTGGCGAGATATCATGGATCGAGCGTGTTTTGAGCCCGAATCGTCGCAAGTAGCAGTCTTGCAGCGCGCGAGCTTCGATGGGCGACAGGGAATCCGCTCGGGCTTGTCCTAGTCCCTGTAGGACGTCATCTGATCGAGCCTGAGCCGCGTCGGCCTCTGTTTGCGCGTCAGACTCGGCGATCATCGCCGCTGCTTGTTCTGCAGCCGGCAGAGCCTGTAGCAGGTGCTTGTCGAACACGCGCTTGATGTCGAGCGCTGCGGAGGAGCTAGAATCCGCCCAAGCGCTTGCGAGCTTGTCGGCTTGCGGTCGAATGAGCCGAGATCGCGTAAAGCCCGTCATCGCGGTTGAAACCAAGTCTTGCGAGCGCCCGTTGGTGTTCATCTCTTTGAGGAGCTTGTTGATACGCTCAAAGACGAACGACCAGGTGCCGTATACCGGTCCGTGAGCCCGGATATCGTCACAGATGTGTTTGACGACGTGGATGTTGGTCCAGGCGACCAGAGAGGGGTGTAGGCGTAAGACGAGCTTCTGCCACTTGAGGATGAGGTCCTGGGCGATGTCGATCTGCCGGCTGCTGATCACAGGCCGCATCAGCAAGTTCAGGATCTCGCTGAAGGAGATGTAGGCCGTCAGCTCGTCGCGCGTGAGCTTGGTGTTGCGTATGTCGGCTCGGTCGTGCTGCTTGGTCGAGCCGTCGCCTATCTCTGCCCACAGGACAGGCAGAACAAGAGGCGCGATGACCTGAATCCAAGAGCGGAAGTCGTCGGCGGTCGGGCTGCCTGCAGCAGGCAAGCCAAACTTGCGGTGGACGCTGCCAACACATGTAGGCAAGCAGATCTGAAGAGTATCAGCTCTGAGAGGCGCGCTGCGCTGCGAACTTGCCTGGGCGAGGATGCCGTGCATGTAGATCAAGTCTTTCTTGCGAAGAAACGGCTTGGCGGCTGCTGGAGACTTGCCTTTGGGCTCTGCAAGCCGCCTGCGCTTGGAACCAGGAATAGCCGATGCCACGGATACAGCAGAAGCCAAGGAAACATCTGTCTCGGCTCCAGACACGTCATCCTCGGTTTCCTTCAAGTCGTGCTTGCCATCGATCCAAACCAGCTTGAAGTACGTCTTGGCAAAGCCGGAGAAGCAGGCGTGCATCGGATCGAAGACGGTAGCGGCGCCCAGGTCGAGGTACGGCAGTAGATCAAGCGCAGAGAGATTGCCGACTGCGAGGTTGACTTCTCGAGCGATGGTCAAGCGCTGACTTTGAGGAAACGGCTTGGCCTTGAGGTGCACGGGTTTCTTGCGCTGGAGACCATCGTCGAGGCGCTTCTGCTCGGCTGCCGCGTGCTTGGCTTCTGCCTCTGCTATCTGATCTTCGAGCTGCTTGAACTGCTGCATGACAGCGCGCTTGATAGACCCGTAATCCTTCAGGGCGAAGTCTTGAGTAGTCAAGAGGGCAGCTCTGACAGCGTTACAGCGCAAGCAGCAATGTTGCGGCGACGAATACGAGGGTGCGCCGATGATCGAGCACGCAGCCGGTCGATCGCAGCAGATAGCACCGATCTTGACTCGGATCCTGCGCCCTGTTGGGTAGGCGGGCGTTGGCACCACAAGACCGTGCGCCCAGGCGTGCCGTAGCTCCAGGGCAAGAGGCAGCAGCAGCTTCCAAAGCAGGTGGTGCTTTGGCTGACTTGGACCGGGTGTAATGCCAAACAGCATCGTGAGCGTCAGGGAGCGACGCAAGGTGATCGGCAAGTCGGCAAGCTGACCAGAGATGGGCCCGACAGAGATCGCTGCTGAGCTCGTCATGCTGTGCGGGTTGTACCAATCGATGGCGAGATTGAGCGTGAGGACGTCATCGTCGGCTTGCACAAGCGGCTTGCCATCGGGTCCAAGTACTGCTTGCCAAAGCCCACCGTCGTCTTGCTCTCGATAGATCTTGAGAGGCAGAGGCAGAGGCGTACCTAGCCGGAGAGCCGTGTCATACTCGGCTTGCGCTGTATCGGCATCGATGGCATCGCGAGCAGCCTTGCGCTTGGCTCTGCTGAATGCCAGAGCTTCGATCTTGTCGACTGAGAGGACGTGCTGCAGCTCGGCGGCCAGTGACGAGCGAGGAAAGACTAGAGCTTTGAGCTTTGTTGCCGCCTCGTTTCGCAAGGCTGTGCCGCAAGCAGGACACTCGAGCGGGACCTGGTTGAGGTCCTGGTAGTCGTCTGGTGTTTTGAAGTCGTACAGGACCTCAAAACACTCATCGTTTGGGCAGATGAGGTGCGAGATGAGCTCTAGTTGGCCCATGTGTCGAAGCACCGTGCGCAGCGTCGATGGACCGGCCCAATCCATCTGTGGAGCAGCGCCTGCACTCTGCAGACTACCCGAGCACGCGTCGTGCACGTACTTGCAGAGTGCCGAGATCATCTGAATGGCAAAGTCGCAGCCGCGCCGCGACAGACCAAAATAGCCGCTCAAGGCCAGTACGATCAAGCCAATGGCGTGGGCGAGCAAGGTGTAGGAGCGACGAGTCGGCGTGGGCGGTGGCTGGGCCGAGAAAGCGAGAGCGGGAGGGATCGGATGAGGCCACACGTCGAGATTATCATGTAGATCAGGATGGAACACGTGTGTGGGCGCCGCAGAGGCCGGTAGCGGTATCGAGTCGATGTCCATGGCGGAGCCATCGTTCTCTGCGTCTGCAGCGTGCTCTGGCTCGATGTCTTCGTCTTCGAGCTCGATCTGAGCGGCTGCAAGACGAGGAAAGCCAAACTGGTCGATTGAGACGCTGCTGCTGCTCTTGGCGCCATCTTCTGAGTGCGAGTCGTCTACCAGAGGCCTGCCAGACGCTTGGCTGCTGCTGGCAGCCGCGATAGCATCTGTAGGGCTACCAGGCGGGCTGTAGCCGTCATCGCCACCGGGAGGGCAATAGGGGAGCTCTGGCAAGATGTTACGGGCCAGGCGGCGGAAGAGGGGTTACGAAGGGGTTGGGGATTACGGGGATTTGGCCGCGGGCAGTGCCGCGGCGGGGGACTTGTCGAACAATTGTACAAGCTCGAGTCTTCGAGAGCTTTAATCATAGGTTCTAAGCAAAGGCTACCCTAGACTCCCGAGGCCGCTTCCTGGTACTCGTCTTGCCCATTACTCGTTACTCTACTTGCCCACCACTTTTCCCCGCGATCGCCAGCGATCGCCAGTCGTCGACTTCACCAACGCGACTGATTTACTTCACCAACGGGACCTCGTCGCCACCCTAAATCCTCTTGGGGCTAGCCCTAACAGTATTAAAGCTCTCCTTTGCGACACCTCCCGTTACCACTCTTACTGTCATGAATGACACGTGGTCTGGATTGCCACTGTGGAGCCCCAGGTGGAGGTCAAGGGGTTAAGTGGAGCCTTAGGCTTTAGCTTGGAGCTAAGGCTAAGGGTGGAGCCTTAGGGTTTTGGTTTGGTGCTAGGCTCCACAGGTGGAGCGCTAAGCTTTGGGTTGGGAGCTAGGCTCCATGAGGGATTTCTGCTATTGGTTGGAATTGGTGAGACAGTGGAGCTGTCTATTTTGGGCTTGAGGCTTTTATCTTATTGGCTGGCGCGTGGGAATTGGCAATAGAGCTCCACCTGTGACATCAGGATTGGTCAGCAGCTAATCTAGTCCCCCCAGTTTTCTATAGTCTACTTAAGCGCAGGCTTTTGGGTCAGTGGTTCTTCACTGGTCTCATCTTCTTCTTACTGTTTATTACCTTACGGCTTATGCAGTAATCTCTGGGTGCTGCCGAGTTCTCTCAGCCTCAAGATTTGACAGTAGACCAGTCCCTCCAGAACCCCCGGCACCCTGCTCCTGTTTTTGCTTACTGAACTTACTGAAACCACTGAAACCCTACCGTGTGTAGGTCCCCTGCTCTTTGCCACAGACTACCGTGTGTAGTTCTCCCTGCTCCAGCTCAAGAAACTTCAGACTACTGCGTGTAGTTCCTCCGGCTCAAGAAACCACTGCTCCTGCTCAAGTACCCCTGCCTTTCGCCACAGACTACTGCGTGTAGTACCTCTGCTCAAGTAACGTCCTCTGCTCAAGAACTCCAGCTCACGTCACCACTGCTCAAGAACACTCCGTACTCAAGTACCCTCCTGTCCCCAGAACACTGTCACTGACCCTTCCTGTTCCTCCGTCCCCAGAACACTGTATCCCGACGTCAAGAACCTCTGCAAACTACTGAAAACTCTGGCAAAATGAACAACTACCGTGACAATCCGCCCTCTGATGATGATCAGATGGGTCACACTTATGGTCAAGCTCCCGCTCCTGCTCCTGCTCCCGCCGCTCCTGCTCCTGCTCCCGCCGCTCCTGCTCTGGCTGACGTCCCAGTCCTCATGGCTCAACTCACGCAACTTGTTGGTCAACTTGGAAGCCACACTGCACACGCTCAAGGCAGTTTTGCATCCCAGCTCTCTGATCTTACGGCCCACGTCAACAACCTTGCACTCAACGTCACCTCTGCCCCTGCTCCTGCCTCTGACAACCGCGACCATACACCCAAGCCCCCGGTCTTTGATGGCAAGGACAAGCGCTCCGCTACGCGCTGGTTGGCCCAATGCTCCCTGTTCTTTGACAACCACGGCTCCCGCTTTACCCATGATTCCGCCAAAGTCTCCTTCGCTGCAGCTCTCATGCAAGGTCAAGCCTTTGATTGGATCCAGCCTTACCTGTCTCCTGAACGTGCTCAAGACCCCCTCCGTCACTCCTGGGGAACCTTTGCCAACGCTGTCATTCGTCACTTGGGTGATCCTGATCTCAAGGCAACGTCTCAACGCGAACTCATGAAGCTCAAGCAAACTGGTCCTGCGTCTACCTTTGCTACCAAGTTCCTGCAGCTGGCATCCTACGCTGCGCTTAACGACGAGGCCCTCAAGTTCCATTTTGAATCTGCGCTCAAACCCGAAGTCCGCAAGCTCCTGCTCAGCCACCAGCTCTCTGGCTCCTGGCCTGACATTCATACCCTGGCAGACGCGGCGGTTCGGGCTGACTCAAAGCTCTACGAAATCAACCAGTCTACGCGCACTTGGGCAGGTGGCTACAGCAACATCACTCCGGCTTTAGACTCTGGCCCTGCTCCCATGGACATCTCCGTCTCAGCCACGCAGACAGGCAAATTCTGGAAGGACATGACAGAACACGAACGCCAAGCTGAACGCAACCGTCGCCGTGAACAAGGACTCTGCTTCTACTGCGGAACTAAAGGTCATCTGGGCAGGGACTGCCCCAAACGTACTGCTGCCTCTGAGGGAAAAGACAGTGCCTGAGCCCACGGCACGCTAGCTCAGGCGTAAATCCTCCCAAAGTGCCCTCTACCTCAAGCCCTGGATTTGTTGGTAGGAGACATGGAGGGATGGATGCTTCTGCGGCCTACAAGCCTGACACGTATGTTGTCCCCGCAAAGCGTTCATCCCAAC